>JAFISB010000106.1:0-134773 GCA_022560015.1 Diplodia mutila | reverse complement strand
ATTAGACTCGAAGTTCGAAATCGTTTACTACTCGGTAATTCTATTAGCTAAAGCCGGCGTTACTAGCGTAAGATCGATAACCGTCTCTCTATTTAGATAAGAGCGGTAGAATATATCTTCTTCTATCGTATTTAAGAGAGCGAGGTTATTAGTTTCGATCTAATCGACTAGCGTATTAGCTCCGACCGAGGGAGGGGAGTTCGGATCTTACTAAGAGTAGTAAACGTTAAAATCTCTAGCTATAATCGACTACGTTTTAAGAGGTTAATAGTATAAAACGCGGTCTAATATAAGCCGGAAATCTTATCCTAGTTAGTCCTTCTAGTTATATAAGTTTAGTAGGCTAAATCTTAACTTTTACTATACTATACTTAAAACTATTAGGTTTAGGTATTATTAAGAATCGACCTATCTATTAACCTCTACTCCTCTAAGAAACCGGGAGACGTAGATTACTACGCGAGGCCTTAAACCGTAAGAGAAGACCGGGAGAATTTAATTAAACGAGACGTAATTAATCGACCGAGGGCTAGAGTTCTCGGCCTCTAAGATATACGGTTCTTAAATAAGAACGAGGTCTATCTTAAGAGTAACCGCTAGATCTAGAAGTATCTCCGTTATCGGAATACTTCTATTCACGTTAACTTAAAGAACTCTTAGCGAACTTATTAGATAAGAATCTAAATAAGCCGCGAGATATTACCCTTAGAGCTCCGTAGTTTTTTAACTTTAACGGAGGTTCCGTATAGGTATAGCCGCTTAGAAATAGCGGCTTTAGCCTGCGCTTCGGTCTCGAAAGCTAGGTAGATTAACCTAGCTTATTAGTTAAGCCGTTTAGCCTCTAGGGTAAGCTAGTATAGCTAGCTAATTGCCTTTAACCCGGTATTATACTAGGCTAACTCTTCCTTAATAAAGAAGAAGAACTCGGCTTTAGAGAAGTCTCTAAAGTCCCGCGTAGGAATTCCGTAGACGGCGACCTTATACTAGATCTAATTCTCGCCTATCTCCCGTAGGGGAAGGACTACGTAGAGGACCGCCTTATTTCTAATAAGAAAGTCGGCGGATGCGGTCTCGATAGAGGTAATAACGAGGTTATTCTTTAGTAAAAGAGTAACCGACGCTACGATCGGAGACTTTCTCTTAAGCTACTTCGTAAAGGCCTTATTAAAGGCGTTCCGGAGGCCGAAGGAGGAGAAGTCCTTTATCTTAACGTTAGGCTTAAGAATAATCTAGCGGCTAATCTTTTTCGGAGGTTACGGGGCCGTTTTCGTCCTAATTTTCTTACTAGAAACCGTAGTCTATTAGCCTCCTTCTCTCGCAGCCGTCTCCGCGTAGAAGGGAGCTTTAGAAGGCGGAGGTATAGGAGGAGCTTCGGGCCCGGTCCTCGTACGTAGAGGAAGTAGAAGAGCGTTCTACCTCTTTTCGTTCTCGTACGGAGGATCGTTTAAAGGTATAAACTTACTAGAAGTCTTCGCTATTACTCGTACGGCCTTTATAAGGGTTTCCGCTGTTTTCTCGAGTACGCGGACTTACGTAGTAAGAACTAAGGCGGCCTAGTCCTTAACTTCTTTCTTATCTATATATTCGCGGACTACGTTAATAAGGTCTAGAATAGACTCGTTCTTCTTCCGGTCGTCTTCGAGGTGCGCGGCCTATAGAAGATAGTCGATAGCGGCCTCGATAGCCTCGGGCGCGATTAATAGACTCTTTTCGGGCTCGTATCGGGTCCGTTTTCCCTCGAAATAAAAGGAAATTAGCGCGTATCTCGACGAGATAATTCCGAGAACTACCTTCGCGGGTGCGCTAGCCTTCTATAGAGTAGAAAAAACTCCCGTAAAGCCTCGCTTTATACCTACGAGGGTAGGCCGGGCGGTAGTAGCCTCGGAATTAACGGAAAACGGGTTCTAAGGCCTATTCTACGCCGGCGTTAGGGTGCGTGGGGGTTCTATCGTAGAATCCTCTATCTATATATCCTCCTACCCCATCTGCGGGGTAGGGGGGGATAGTATAGAGTCTAGAATCTAGGTTCCGGGGCCTCCGGGGTCCGTTCTGGAGGGGTTTTAGTCTATTTCCTAGCTCTTTCTTAAAAGAAAACGTGCAAGAATAAGAGAGAAGATAGGGAGATAGACTAAAAGTAAATTACCGGCTTTAGTTTCGTCTAAACTAAGCCGTAAACAAAAGAAACCCGGGCGCGAGCGGGGGTTTTTCTTAATTACTTACTCCTAAGAAGTAAACGAAGTGTCTAATAGGCCGGGCCTTTTTAGAAAAGAACTAGGGGGGTTTAGAGAGGGTTTAGCGATAAGCACGTGACCTCTAGAGGTCCGGGGAGCGCGTAAACTCTATATAGAAGGGTGAAAAGAGGCTTCTACTAGGCTATAAAGTAGATTTATACCGTAACGAGGGGCCCGATTGTAATATAAATTTATACGGTGCTAGCTCTATATATTCTTCTACTCTATGTGTAATTTTAGCCGAATTCGCTAAGGTTTAG
Organism: Diplodia mutila; assembly: GCA_022560015.1. Taxonomy (NCBI): domain Eukaryota; kingdom Fungi; phylum Ascomycota; class Dothideomycetes; order Botryosphaeriales; family Botryosphaeriaceae; genus Diplodia; species Diplodia mutila. The sequence goes on along the minus strand of JAFISB010000106.1, from coordinate 132,282 downwards.
GTAGGTAGGTAGACTGCGGAAGTCGTACTAGCTAGGGACCTTCTAGGGCACTACTTCTTCTACGCATAACGCGACAGCGCGTACGGCTACGAAGCTAAGAATCGAGATTTTAGCTAAGGGAATCGAGGGCTTTTAAACGATACTAGTCTTAGCGCGATTTTCGAGGGTCGAATTCGGAGGTATACGTTTACGTAGCGAGGTTTAAACGGCGTCGATACCGTATACGATTAAACGGCGTACTTCGTTAAGTAAATGGCGAGGCATTTATCTTTTTTTTTAACTATTATCTAAACGGGTAATCCTCTTTTTTACTACTATATAAGTAATAATAGCTATTTATTTCTTTACTATAATAGTAGAATTAATCGGGCGTGTTTTTTACTAAACTACGCCTACTCGAGTAGTCGTAAAATAGATTCTTTTATAATTATCTTTTACTAGTTAGAAGGTTAATTCTCGTTATAAGTAGATTCGTTACTTATTTAAGCCTTAATACTATTCTTTTATATTACGTACTATCTAATTAGATACTACGCAAAGGAGATATATTATAATATAAGCTATTTTAGTACTAGTAGATAGCTTAGTTATCCGTATTAGATTATAAAGATATCTTTAGATAACCCTTCTCTCTACTTCTTATACTACTTCTTAGTAGAAGTCTAATACGATTCTTCTTTATTATCTATTATAATAGATAGATATAAATAATAAATTAAAGGTATAGAAGTATCTTACGTAATACTTTTTAAGCTAGCTATCTCTTTCTTCTTTCTTTTATCTTTAGTAGCGTTTTCGGATATACTTTAATTTTTATTTTATATAGTTACTCTTTTATTCTTTTTATATCTATATACTTTTCTTTAGCTTTAAATATACTTCTCTTAGAGCTCTTAATTTTATTTATTCTAAGTTTATATATAAATAGATTTTCTATAGCGGATAATTATATAACTATTCTTTTAGACCTATTTTTAGTTCGTTATATAATCGGACGATATCTCTCTTCTTAGGGGGTTAGAGGCTGTTTAGGTCTCCCGAAAAGCTATAATAATAGCTTATATTACTTTATAGTAGATCTTTAATTAAGGAATGCCTTAAGATCTAGTTGTAGGATGAGTGTGTTGGGAAGTTCTATCTCTTTAGAGGCTGTGCTGCCTTTACTAACTGGCCCCCACGCCCCTAATAACATTACCCCACATTTAGTCATGGCCGCCTTGAGTGAGCGCTCCAAAAGTGGACCCTGCATAAAAAATCATGGTGCTGATTGGTTAAGAGGAAATCCTGAAACGGGATTACTTACCCTCATGTTCTGACGTGTCCAGAGAGAAAACTCCACTCATACTCACATCTCTCCACTGGTTCCGCCGAGCTGAGCATCACTTATAGCCGAGCTTGACGGCTGCTACCAGTGATTCTGGCCCTTTCGAAGACATTTGTTGCAAACAGACTCATCAACTAAGTGCTACTGTCCCAGTATTGTAGGTCAAAGGTTCCTACACCGTTTTCATCTCGACAGGAAATGCACTGGACCAACGCTCATTTTTCCAGTACAAAGCGACATTTCAGAATGAGCGACTACGAGTTGGATGAAAGACCTTTCTACCAGTGGATCAGGGACTATATTCCCCAACAACGTCTCCGCCAGGTGACGGATGAGACTTGGGATATTGTCCGTGAAGAGCTTTTCTGCGCCGACAGAATCGATATTGATCACCTGTTCGAGCGTTATGAAGGCCCTCCATTGGAGAAGACCATGCTTTGCCAGAGATGCTTGGATCTCCATTTCGAAGAAAGACTTGGCCGAGCACGCCTTGCGGAACTGCAAATGAAAAGAGTCCCTGTGCCTGACTTGATTCTCGACATGGCAGTTCTGAACTCGTCTTGCACACTCTGTCAATTCTTGCAGAGGCTCACCCCGGGACCGAGTCACTACTTTCTATGCGAGCGTCCCGAAGGCTATAGAGAAGAACATACCTTCACTTCTTCTCCAATCACATCGGATCCCAGTCTCGCGTATCAAGTGACACGCGTTTCACAATGGCGAAAAATATCAATTTCGCGTGGCTTGCCTTCGGATTTCCAGGTCAGTGATCAAATTTGGCCTGAGGACTTCACAATGTTTGATCTTGATTTCCTCAAGGGCAAGCTTGAGGACTGTAAGACAAAACACGAACACATTTGTGGCTCCAGAGAACGAAAGGCAGTTGCGCGTCTCCTCTTGATCAATTGCGAGACGCAAAAACGCGAGGCTGCTACCGCCGAATCAAAATATGTGGCTCTGAGTTATGTCTGGGGGCCAGCACAGCACGATGTGAAACTTCTGGACGGAGAAACTCTGAACGAAAGACTTCTTCCAGGAACGCTCCGCGATGCTGCCCACATCACGTTACAGTTGGGATTCAAATACCTCTGGGTTGATCAGCTATGCATCGACCAAGACGATTCCCACAAGATGGACCATATACGGCAAATGCACCACATCTACCGCAACGCAGAGCTGACAATTGTTGCTGCCGCTGGTGACCATTCCGATTATGGAATTCCCGGAACTCCTGGAACCCCTCGACTTCCCCTGATGCGCTACAAGTTTGGCGATCTGCTTTTCCTCGAGAAAAAGGTCGATCCAGATACTCGTATAAAACAGACACCATGGTTTCGAAGGGCTTGGACATTACAGGAGGAGGTAATGTCAAGGAGGATCATTGTCTTCACCGATCGAGAAGCCTGGTTCTCTTGCTCTCTTCTCGCGCCCACTCGTGGAAGAGAGCATAAGGACAATGCAACTCGGTCTCACTTCGAGAGGGGTTGGGATCTTTGCGACGAAGCAGAAGCAGCGAAACAGCTGTTTCTTCCCCCTTATCCCGGACCCCTCAGCTGCAAAGGCGGCCTAACTCCAGAGGGATTCACCGGCTTAGTGGAAACATACAGTCAGCGAAACATGACCTTCGAGGATGATGTTATCAACGCATTTTCCGGCATCCTCGGGATCTTTGAACAAAGAAACCCTCCAGTTCATCACTTTTGGGGCTCGCCTATCTTGCTGCCTGCCCAAGAACCCGGGATAAATGAGAGGGTCGAACAGCCTCAAAACCCATCATTGGAGGGATTCATACGAGGTTTATGGTTCAAGCGCTATGATGAGAAGGCGTATGTCCCACCATTGACTCGAAGGTCCAAATTTCCAAGTTGGTCATGGACAGGATGGATCGGACCAATCTACTATGACTTCCTTCGTGGTTGGGATAAAGCAGCATTTCCAAACACTGGAATTTCCGTCGTTGTAGAGCGTACGGATGGCACCACCATGCCTTGGGCGAAGCTTGAAGAACTTTCATACCTGAAGGGCCGACCCGAGGACATATCGCGCTTCATTCGTATTCAAGTTTGGACAATAGACTTGAAGCTGCAGGTGCAGCGCAAAGACGATGATCATGAAGGAGGCTATTTCTATTTTACGGTTCCAGTCACCAATGGAGAGAAGTTGTCCATCATCGTCAGCTTCTTCGACCAAGAGCACCAGGATCTCGCGACGGAAGGATCGCATTTGATTACTTCCAAAACTTACACCGGCATTCTTCTAGGCAGCATCGAGAGGCTATTGCCTCAATCAATGGACGCAACATATTTCATGTTGGTGGAGACGATGACAGACCACGCGGAGCGTGTAGGGTATTTTGAGCTTGATTATTGGGCATGGTGGCACGGACTTGAGGGACCATCGTTTGATCTGGACTTTCATTCTGAAGACGACGTCGACATGAATGGGTTAAGACTTCGAAAGAAGGAAATTCGACTCGGGTAATGAGTGTCTTGGCTTCATCTCATCCATCGCTCTTGAGCTATGTGGCGCATGACTTTATCATGGACATACAAGCCTCTACGATATGCTTTGACTTTGAGTTGAGCTTGAGGCAGGGAGCTGCGAAAGTGGCTACAAACCGGCAATCGGTGTAGGCGGAGGAAAGCGAGCGATGCCATTGTGAGGAAGAGACGGCAGGTATCTTTCCCGCACGTCACTCAGGCACAAGTTTTCCGGCATCATGCGCAGAAACATTCTGCAGACCTACAGTCAACCCGAGCGTATTCATGCTAAGAAAAACTTCAAGCGAAATGTTTCCATAACCAGATGTGCGACAGGGATCCGGCTATCATGCGCGCATTTACCACCTTCCGGATCCGGCTACAACTCCGCCGATAAACCGACGGAGCAGAACACAAGCGACCAACCCCCACCAAGAAACCGAGACACCGTTGGCGACTGGTCGCTCTCGATATTAACACGAATGATGCGATACGATACAGACGGCTCGGCGAGACGAGAATGGAGACAGAGAGGAGTCAGTCACGCTATGGATAAAGAAAGCGAAGGCTGCTCTAAACGGTCTCGTCTCTAGCTTCGTTCTTGCAAGCCAACTCTCGCACAGGTAGAAGCCGTTGGCGTTGCTTAAGACTTAGGTCTCGTATACGAAGTGCCGTAAGATTCAGCTATAGATGCTATAAGCTTCTTCCGAGCGGCGCACGCAGGTACACGCCCACCCAAACGCCCATCCACGGCTATCGCGTCGGATCAGCCGACCAAACACTGGCATGCAGGCATACGCGTCCCCACATGCCACCTTCCCAGCACGCCTGCACTCGGAGAATAACCACCTTGGCCGCCATGCCGGATGGAGCAACTCCAGAAGCTCCTACCCCGGCCAACGGGCCGTTCAAGCACGCCAAGCGCCGACGCCGAAAGCGAAGCTCTCCCCCCGCGGTCTCGGCGCCGCCTCTTGTCGAGGCTTGGATACTGATAAGCATCCAGGGCGCGCTCGGCAACGGCGGCCCTGTACGAAAAAACACCCCACACGCGATACTCTTGCAGACTTCGAAGTGCTTCCAGACACGATCGATCCATGCCCACCGCTTGTTGTTGTCTCTCGTGGCCTAGCGGTCATGCGTCTGTTCCTGTCCATCTGCCTTCGTGACCCCTCCGACCTGCTCGAACGGGATGCCACCGCAAGACATCGCGCCTTATCGCGCGATATTGACCTCTCCTCTCACGAGCATCCGAGATTCCCATCCCGGCTGCTACAGCCGGTACTCACCAAAGGTGGACAGACGAGAGACAGCAACTCCGGTGTATAAAAGACCATGAGGATCGCCATGGAAGGAAATGCTCTTCACCACCACCAGCAAGCCTCAAGCCTCCAGCAGCTCCTCGGTCCACTGCCTCTTTCAACTCCTCGGTCTCTTGTCGTGACTCAGCAACCATGCAGTTCACCACCCTCCTCCTCACCACCACCGCCCTCCTGGGCAGCGCCCTCGCCGCCCCCAGCGGCGCCATGGGCCACGGCCTGGCCGCCCGCGCCGCGAGCCGCACGCAGCGCCAGTCGCACCCGCTCTCGCGCGTCGGCTCGGCTTCCAGCGTCGAGGGCCCCATCGCCAACGGCAACACGACTCACGTCGAGTACTCGTCCAACTGGGCGGGCGCGGTGTACGAGGAGCCGCCGTCGGGCACCTTCACGGCCGTGTCCGCGACCATCACGGTGCCCGTGCCGACCGCCACCGCGGCGGGCACGTACTCGGCGTCCGCTTGGGTGGGTATTGATGGCGACACCTGCGGCAACGCCATCCTGCAGACGGGCGTAGACTTCACCGCGACCAAGTCCGGGAGCAGGACTTCGTACTCGTACGATGCTTGGTGAGTTGGAGCTTCCCCCCTTCCGGTCGAGGGAGAAAGAGAGGGAGATGGAAGGTTTCGTACTGACGAGAATCAGGTACGAGTGGTACCCGGACTACGCCTACGACTTCACCTCCTTCAGCATCAGCGCGGGCGACGTCATCGCCATGTCCGTGACCTCGTCCTCGTCGACCAGCGGCGTCGCGCTGCTCGAGAACCTCACGACCGGCAAGAGCGTCAGCAAGAGCATCACGTCCAGCTCCGCGCTGTGCGGCGAGAACGCCGAGTGGATCGTCGAGGACTTCGAGTCCAACGGCTCGCTCGTCGCCTTCGCCGACTTCGGCTCCGTCCTCTTCACCGGCGCCTCCGCCAAGACCACCACCGGGACAGTCGGCACCAGCGACGCCACCCTCATCGACATCAAGCAGGGCAACACCGTCTTGACCTCCGCTTCCATCCCGAGCTCTTCCGAGGTCGAGGTTACTTACGAGTAAGGGGGTGGCGAGGACTTGTTGAAGGCTGGTGGATGCCGAAAATGAATGTTGGATCGCGAGGCACGCGTCGTTGTTGTTTGTGGATGAGTTTGAGGTTGGACTTTTTGCAAATATTTCATTAGATCAGCTGGGGGGCATCTGTGCTTTCACAGGTAGATCATATGAGACCGATTTCTGCCTCAACTTTGAGTAACGTGTGATCATCATGGGTTCGTGACTTGACTAGCTGCACAAGGATGTGCTTGTACGGGAGCAAATACTGCCTTTGTGGGAAAAGGTTAGCATCCAGCTAAACCTTGGCCAGCTTTACATCGGGGGCTGAGTATGCGTAAGCTGCAGAGTAGATCAGTCCAATACGCAAGGAACCTGCCTTCTTCGAAAGTTCTCTGGAAAAAATTCAGGCCGGAATGTGACAGTAAGCAGCCGATGTACGTACCTGCAAGCTATACGAGCAATATGACACGAAGTGGAAAAAAAAATCACCCGAAAAGAAAATAGTATTGGAAGGAGATAATCATTGTAGATGGCCGTGACCGCGCTAGGGAAGGACCGGTCCCCGCCTTCGGACCACAAGGCCACTAGGCATCAGCAGCCTCAACCACTTGTGCTTTTTCTCAACGGGCTCTCGGCAAGCAGGACAGGATAGCACTGTTTCATCCCTCTCGTTGGTGACATCCTCCATCAAACCGTGGAAATGCTCCAACGCGCACACGAGACATAGGTGATGACCACAATTCGGGAGGACGATGGGTACGGGAGACGGATGACCGGGATCCTGCTTGTTCTTTCGCCGAGCTTCGCGATCAGCCTCTTCGAGAGAGAGTTTCTCCGTGGTGATGTCGCTGAACTTTTCGGAGCAAATGACGCAGGTGGAACCGAGACCATTAGGAAGCTCTCTCAGACGTACATGCTGAACTTCAAGCCTCCTGTTGTACACCTGAAGATAGATGTGGTGAGCATGGTTCGTCATCGGCATTGCGATGGAAGTGATGCAGGGTAGAGGTGTGGATGTTTTGTTTTTAGCACCGTACCCTGCAATGAAACAAATTGAGAATATATATGGAATGAAAGTGCACTGTTAGGATTCTAAGAAGTTGTTTATCAAAGCGGCAAGCAACAACAACCACCACCGTCAAGACGAACAAAGGACGAACAAAAAACGAACAAGGAAATTTATGACTTCACCTTCACATGCTGTCAGGATTGGGTATAGGATTGAAGTTTCATGTCCCAACATGACGGCCCGGAATAAGCCGCATAAAAGTTGAGTGAGTCGCGTCTGCTGATGCACTGTTGGACGGAAATCCGTGAGGGTTTGCATTCCTGCGGTGGGCGAGAGCAAGTAAAAGGAATATACGAGATATCGCGTACTCCGAAGATTGAGTAGCGCATTGAACAACCATTCTTTGAGGTTGGGCACACACCGTCTCTACACTGATACAAGGCAGCCGCTTTCAAACTGATCTGCAATATTAGTGGCTGCAGTGTTGCAAAAGCAATTGTCCGCTTCCGGTGACATCTTCTCATTGTTTGCAGCCACCGAGCAGTTACTGCTTCTTTGTCCGTTATTGTAGAGGTCGCGTCAGCCTTCTGCAAGCATGCCTGCCTAGCAAGGCAACAAGACAGGGAGCTGACACTTCCCCCAGGCCTCCAGCCGCGGCGTAGGATGGGTGCTACTACTGGGCCTGAGTCCTTGCCCTGTCTCAGCCCCAACCCTACGCGTTGTATGTGTATGCTCGGGAAAGCCGAATTCATCGGAACGCAGGGGCCGCAATAGTCGATGATCCGCGGGTTAAGGCGTGGCTGTGATCGTCAACTCGTGGCTTCGAGAAGGTGGGGTCGGCACGAGCCGCAGTCGTCACACAAAGCAGATACGCAGGTTCCTGTGCACGTCAACTAGCAGTGAATGAGAGCGAAAGCGAAGGGGGTCAGCGCTCTGCGTCAGATCAGACGAAAGGGTCCGAGGTAAATAATGAAGACCCGAGGGGGGCATGGCCGCTGGCCAGTCGGCGGAGGATCCCCACGATCACCGGCGAGCATGCGCCAAGGCGAATTGGTGTCGGTAGCCAAGTTCTTAGCGTTCTGGTCAAGCATCCGGAGTCTGGAGCGGGGCCGGGCTTGGTGTTGCTGTCGCAGGTTCAGACAGCGCGCGACTGCAGCGGTCAAGAATTGTGGCTCTACGCCGCCCGTGGTCGACGAATGCGGTACATCGGGCAATATGTGCGTGTAGAGAAGTGGTCGGTGTAGCACTGGGTAAAAATAAACTAGGCAGCGACGGGGCGGAGGCATGAGCGAAGAGAGCGAGGGTGAGTGCGACATGCGCACGTCAGCTCCCGTCCAGGCGGGAACCTGGAATGGAAAGTCATGGCCGCGGGAGATCCGAAATGCCTCACAGGCTTCGGGCCCGCGCAAACACGCGACGCGAGGACCCTGACTCGCAAGGCTGGGTCGCGTATGCGCGACTTATTGGATCCATGGGCGCGTGTGCATGTCGGCTGGCCCTGGCAGGTGGTGGTGCTGGGTTACTTACTCATCAGTCGGGCGGCGGTTGTCGGCTGGCGGAGGGGGCGGCGGTGCTTATGGAAGGCCGACGCGCCGATTTTTGGCTCCCCACGTCATTCTCAAAAGCGCGAGCGAAGCCGCCGCAGCCCTGCGCACCGACGCTCCTGGCCGAAGAAAGTCTTTCTGCGACAAGCAAAGGCGGTCGCGCGCGCCACCTGTGAAACGGCGCGAGGGCTTCAACGCTGTGGGGGCCGCTGCAGGAACCAAGACCAGCACAGGCACTCAGCCCGCCTCTGACGCCTAACGCTCTCCCTACACGCAGAAGAAGCGCTCCCTCCCCCGCCGTCACCCTCCAAGAGCAGCTCCACTTCGGCCGACCCTCTGTCTTTGCGCCGCCAGCACCACGAGGCATGGACGCCTTCGCCAACCCCAGCGCGCAGCCCGCCAACGCGCTGCCGTCCGCCTCCGCCTCTCAGTCGTCCGCCGGCACCCGCCAGCGAATCATCACTTCATGTCTCACGTGTCGTCGTCGCAAGGTTAAATGCGATCACAAATACCCCGTCTGCTCTGCATGCTCGCGCGGCAACCATGTCTGCTATTATGCCAACGTCCCCAACCAGCACCAGCACGACGGCCGATCACCGCCGTCAGCCCAGCCCTCCGCCAATCGCGTGCACAAGCACGCCTCCAGTCAGAGCAAAGGCCAGTCCGGCCATGCCGAGATCAATGCTCGTCTGGAGCGCCTCGAGTCGCTGCTCGAGCTGGCCGTGAACAACCAGCCTCCCACCAAGCTCTCTGTGAATACGGCGAAGCAGCCATCTCATCAACACCCGAACCAGCCTGCTCGTCGTGACACCTCCCAGAGCGACGTCTATGAAAGCAAAGAGACAGCTGCAAGTTCCGCATCTCCGAACAGCACCACCTCGGGCGACATCCAAGCTGCCGATGCCTATGACGGCACGCTCCTCGTCGAGAACGGCCAATCCCACTTCGTGTCCTCTCTACATTGGGCCCTACTGACCGAGGAGGTAAGCTCGCGCCGATCTTCCTCCTCGAAACTGCTAACTCTCCTTGCAGCTCCAAGATATCAAAGCGATTCTGAGCACTGAGGGCAAACAACCTGGCCAGGTCAGTGATTCAACAGCATGGGGCGGCATCCGTACGTCTCAGTCCCTGTTATTCAGCAGTGGTCAGGCTGCCGGCGACACCTCGGTTTTCATGCCCGACACACAGGAGGAGTGTTTCGAGCTTTTCGCCATTTTCATTCAGAATGTGGACCCTGTCAGCCGTTTGGTGCACAAGCCTTCCCTGGGTAGGCGCTTCGCCGCCTTTACCCGAAGATGGCAGAACCTTACGCCTTCGTCCGCTTCGGCCCGCAGTAGCGAGAAGTACAACAGCTGACTGCTCCCTTACATTATAGAATGCTCGCTGACGAATGGCAGTTTCGAAGATCATTGGAATGAAGAACAGCTGCAGAACTTCGAGCCTCTGGCTTATGCTATATTCTATTCTGCTCTCAACAGCTTGAAGGCCGAAGTTGTTCAAACCCGCTTTAAGAAAGACAAGTTGTCGCTGTTGCGGAAGTATCAGCAAGGTCTCGAGTTCTCCCTTCAACAAGCGGACTTCCTCACCACTTCGAGCATCGAAGTCCTCCAAGCTTTCATAATCTATCTGGTATGCGTGGCAATTTCGTCAGCTTCCTACGTGATATGCTAATTTCTTCCAGACGGTGCAAGCCCGCGAAGACGACATGGGCCAGGTATGGCCACTCACTGGCGTTGCCATTAGGATAGCCATGCTACAGGGCCTGCACAGAGAGCCTAGTTTCTTCACGTCATCCATGGATGAGGTTCAGGTGGAGATTCGCCGCAGGATGTGGCATCAAATCTGTCATCTGGATTGGAGGGCGTCAGAAGGCAAGGGCATGGAGCCAACCATTTCCGATGACGACTTCACCACCTTGTTACCTCGGAATGTGAATGATTCCGACTTGGTCGAGGGCCGACCACCACCAACTAACCCGTATCTGGAAGAAGAGGGAGTCACGGACATGGCTCTTCAGCTCTGCCGTTTAAGCATGATCCAGTGCTTCCGAAAAATTGCACAGAACGCATACCGGCTTGATCGAAAATGCAAGGACTCGCGATTGCGAAACAGCAACCTCGACATTGTCCCAGAGCTTCAGGCACTCTTCGAAGAGACCAAGCAAATGGTTGATGAAGTGCATACCAAAAATGAACGATGTACCCTCAGATATTGCCGCCTTGATGTTACGGTAGAACGAATGACCATCGGGCTAAGCGCTAATTTGGAATGGAGGTGCTGGCTGATATTCTGGAGCGGTGTTCCGAAGGATCTGAGGAGAGTAGTGATCAACGACGATGTTCGCACTATGTAAGTTGATCCTATATCTGCTAAGCATTAGCATCAATATGCATGGTGTGTGCGAAAATTGGCGGGGCTAACAGTCTTGTCTCAGGATCCTGACACGGTCGGTGTCGCTCATCGAGTCGCTCAATCGAGTCTCCCACGACAAGGACGCCGAACAGTTCCAGTGGCACATTGGTGGACATGCCGCGTTCCAAGCCATCATGCATATCCTCGCTGAACTTCGGGATCCCGAGTTCAGTGGTTCGAAGGATCCCATCATTCGATCCCGAGCCCTTCGTGCCTTGCACACAGTGCTGGGTCTGAAAGGTCGCTCGGAGTCGAATACTTGGGCAGTGATAAAGCGTATGGTTGACAGGCTGGATCCCAACCATGAACACGCCAAACCAGAACCCATGAGCGGTATCTCCAAGGAACGCTTCGGTGAAGATGAGCTGAGTGTCATGTACTTCGCAAAAAGCCCCAGCCCAGCCGCATCGCACAATGTCTCGCAACCGTCTTCAACCAAATCACCCTCTCAATCCCAAGTACCGGCGCAGGCGCCGCAAGCGCAGGCGCCGCCTCCGGTCGCAACTCCACCCTCCGTTTCACAGCAGGAATACGCATTCTTTTCGCCTGCGCAAGTCACAATGCCGGGTTCAGACATGAGGAGCAGCATCGATGCCAGGTATCAAGCAGGAAACCAGGGAATGGCAGGGTACATTGCGGAAATGGAACGGGGGAACGCCGGGCTGAGCGAGGCAAATACCAGTGCCTGGTTGCAGGATATGGCCATGGATATGGACTGGGTAAGTAACTTCGGGGCTGTTGAATTGGTCGAGGCTAACCTTGCTTCAGGGGTTCTGGAACTTCGATCCTCTTCAGTTCGACGCCGGCTTCGGCCAGTTTGTGGGACCCGAAGGACCAGGTCAGTGAGGGGGATCATTGCGATCCATTGACAGCTGTAACACACTGGATGCACTTCCCAACGATTGACGGTCCCTCAATGGCCATTCGGCGGTCAAGATCGGATACCCGGTACCCGCGGGCTACGGATCTCGGAGCCACCTGGTGGCGGGAATAACGGACCTCAGGAATATCACCTCCGCCAAGCCGATGATCGAGAGCGTGCTCGCAATGCACACGCCGGGTCACGGGTTGTCCATTACCTCAAACGGCCAAATTATGTTAGCGTACAGAATTACAATACCCATGACGACGCGCAAATGTGCTTACGACACACGGGAGTCTCGGTTTATCCAGGTTGCTTCGGGCTGCAATTGCTGCCGCTTCAGAATCTGAGCTCCAACCACAGTCGTTATCTGAAGACGCGCGAAAGCCACGACTGACAACTTCTCCTCGAGATTGCACAATGGATAAAACAAATAAAGCAATTTACTCACAACACCCAACCCCTCACCGGTGATTTTTCAGTGCTTCACCGCATGTCGAACTTTCATGTTGAGGTCGGCCCAATCGGGAAGTGGTAGTAGCTTTCGCCTGTTACCCCGGGCGGCCTTCGCGCACACCCCTGCGACGGGTCACCACCAACCTTGCTCCACCTGTGTGGCTTGTCTTACCTCCCCTTTACACCGGGCGAATCCGCTTATTAGCTGATGACGACTCTATTCGCTCTAATGGCACCTTCTCCACAGCCCTACGTTGATTAAAATGACATGGTGCGCTGGCCACGACCCACGGCGGGAACTCGGCGTAGTGCTTACGCGGCTCTACCCCATGCAGCCTTGTCAACGTATGGCTGTGCCAAGCCGCGTCGTCCCCTCCGCCTCAACCGCCCCTCCTCACTGGCCGCTCTGATGCCTCTGCAGGTACCGTCTCGTCGTCCAAGCTAGTCCCTTTTGCGGGAATCGTCGGCAGTTCAAGCTTTGGCTCTGAGACAAGAGGTTAGGTACGCGCAAGCCTCGATCGAGAAGCTTGCCCCTTCCGGCAGTTGATGATCTTCCAAGCTAATTCCAACCATAAGCGGGGTATTACGACTACTTTTAAGGCCTTGCAACACTAGACGCAGCTGGTAGATGTATGGTGAGGTCACGTTCAATGGGTGAGGTAGTTGCCATTGGTAAAGCCTACCATGCGTTTACCAGGAAGGCGTCGACATTAGCGTGTGCCAGATTCAGTTTTGTACAGGTACAGCATTCCAACCTTCGAAGAGTCGTACGTTTACACGCTGATCGCCATCGAGTGGAGTGAGACAAGTCCAATTCGAGATGAGCTCATAGCTTTCCACGCCATCCTGCAGTGTCTCACAGGGCCTGTACACGCACAATGTGCTCAGCCAGGCCCAGCCTTCAAGCATGTCCCCTCCAGAGAGCCACCAGGCCACCGTGCTTGCGTGCTCTGAACCCTCACTGTCGTCTGCAGAGCTGGTCATGGTGATGCCAATCGCGCTCATCACTGCCAACTGTGTGCTACGCTTCGCCCCCTACACGCATACACCAACCACCCCGCAGCAGCTGGCGGTGCAACAACTTACGTGCTCACATTAGAGACGGTCCACGACAGTTGATCTCAACGATCCTACTTAAAGGACCTCTGAGCCCGCCGAAAATACCATCACCACCACAACCGGTCTTCACCTCCCGACCACCACCACCACCACTACTACTACTACTACTACTACTCGATCACCTTTAATCCTAATAACCTCTTCACCGCTGTCTTTCACACCTATTACCGAACCCTTCACCTAATCCATCCACTCGTTCGCCATGCGCTCCAACATCACCACCATCATGGCCCTTTTGGCCCTGGGCGCCATCTCCTACGGTGCCCCGGCCGACCCTGCCTACGGTGTTGCTCCGGCTGGCGGCAGCCCGCCGCCCCCTCCCCAGCACGCCGTCCGTGCCGCCGTCCCCGACGACATCCGCCCATCCGACTTCCCCGAGCAGCAGCCCAAGGACCCCAAGGCCCCGAGGTCCGCTCCCGTTTCCAAGGTCCCGAGCCAGGAGGCGCCCAAGAACGGCCCTGACGGCAAGCCTCTCCCGCCTCAGGCTCGGGATGCCCCGGCTCCTCCGCCGCCCCACGGCCTCGTCGATGTGAACGCTCACGTCGGCCGTGATGCTCCTGCTCCTCCGCCGCCTCACGGTCTCGTCGACGCTCACGCACACGTCGGCCGTGATGCTCCTGCTCCCCCGCCGCCTCACGGTCTCGTCGACGCTCACGCTCACGTCGGCCGTGACGCTCCGGCTCCGCCGCCTGGTGACAAGCCCCAGCCGCCTCCCCAGGCCCGCGATGCTCCTCCTCCGCCGCCTGGTGACAAGCCCCAGCCTCCCCCTCAGGCCCGCGATGCTCCTCCTCCGCCGCCTGGTGACAAGCCCCAGCCTCCTCCTCAGGCCCGCGACGCTCCGCCGCCGCCCCCTGGTGACAAGCCTCAGCCTCCTCCCCAGGCCCGTGACGCTCCTCCTCCGCCGCCGGGCGATAAGCCTCAACCTCCTCCTCAGGCTCGCGATGCTCCTCCGCCGCCGGCCGACAAGCCTCAGCCTCCCCCTCAAGCCCGCCAGGCCCCTCCGCCGCCTGCGGATAAGCCTCAGCCGCCTCCCCAGGCTCGTCAGGCTCCTCCCCCGCCTACGGACAAGCCCCAGCCGCCTCCCCAGGCCCGTCAAGCTCCTCCCCCGCCTGCGGACAAGCCTCAGCCTCCCCCTCAAGCCCGCCAGGCCCCTCCGCCGCCTGCGGATAAGCCTCAACCCCCTCCTCAGGCTCGTCAGGCCCCTCCTCCTCCGGCGGACAAGCCTCAGCCTCCTCCCCAGGCTCGCCAGGCCCCTCCCCCGCCTACGGACAAGCCCCAGCCGCCCCCTCAGGCTCGCCAGGCTCCTCCGCCGCCGGCCGACAAGCCCCAGCCGCCTCCCCAGGCTCGCGATGCTCCCGCCCCTCCCCCCAAGGACGGCAAGCCTCAGCCCCCTCCCCAGGCCCGCGACGCTCCTGCCCCGCCGCCTCCTCACGGTCTCGTCGACGTGAACGCTCACGTCGGCCGTGATGCCCCGGCCCCCGCCCCGCCGGCCGACAAGCCCGCTCCCCCTCCTCAGGCTCGCCAGGCTCCTCCCCCGCCTGCCGACAAGCCCCAACCTCCTCCCCAGGCTCGCCAGGCACCCCCTCCCCCTGCGGACAAGCCCCAGCCCCCTCCTCAGGCTCGCGACGCCCCCGCTCCCCCGCCGCCCCACGGCCTCGTCGACGTGAACGCTCACGTCGGCCGTGACGCGCCCGCCCCCGCCCCGCCGGCCGACAAGCCCGCTCCTCCCCCTCAGGCTCGCCAGGCGCCCCCTCCCCCCGCCGACAAGCCCCAGCCGCCTCCTCAGGCCCGCGACGCTCCGGCTCCCGGCCCTGACGGCAAGCCCGCCCCTCCCCCGCCGGCTGCCAGGGCTTTCCGCGCTTAAATGCGAGCGGATGAGTGAACGAGTTGGACGAGTTGGACGATGAGTGGGTGAGTGAGTGAGGACCGCGGAGGAGGACGGAAAGATGCTGGCTCGATGGTCTCTTTGCTGGCTCTGAATCGTTTTCGCCTGCGTGGATATATCTCTCCTCTGGGTGTGGAGGATTGGGAATGGAAATGGAATGAGTTTGGCTGCTGTTACTGTTGCTCCTAATTTCGGTTGTGTAACGTCTTTTTTGGCTTGCCTCTTTTTTACGCTGTTAACGATTAACTATCGCTCTAAAGTACCCAACCAACCAAATATAAACATAGTCTTCTCTTCGTACAAATTGGTCTTGCTGCTGCTAGTGATTGAATAAGTACATGGATAGTAGAAATCTCTTGTACCATGACCGTTCAAGTGAAACTGAGCGCCGCGGCTGAGGCCTCAACCTGCTTACTCACTTTCACTACCAATCTACCAGTTCAACTACCTTCCGCGCTCGTTGGTGACATGTGCAAATGCCTCCGACTGGCCGCGATTAAGTTTCTTGTCGCAGTGCCGATCAGCAGCGACAGATGGCTGGTCAACAGCTCCTCAACATCACTTCTCTCGCCTCGATAGGCTCGATCTTTCTTTCCGTCGCCCTCGTGGTAATGTAGCGAAGAGTGAACTCTCAATTTCCACCCTGAAGCGCCTGCAAAGGCCCGGAACTTTTGCCAGATGAGGCGCATGCGGAAAGATGCACGTGGTGGGTGGACTTTGCTCTCGAACAGAATGTCCTCTTAATAAAAGGCGCCGTAGTGCAGTGAATGCTTACCTTCTTCAACTGCGGGACCACTAGATTGCGGTTGACAAGGTCGTGGTGATGGTCGAAACTGTTTTGTTGAACCGTCCGCGACACAATTACCACTCTTTCCGGAGCGGATAATCAAAAGTTAAACAGATCAGTAAGCACCTCACCGTTATTCAAGAGTGATGAAGACAACCACCAGAGCTTGATAGTGGTCCGGATTATGATCTCTAAACCTTTATCCTTGATGCCGGTTTTCATTACGGCTGTCTTCTTTGCTTTTTCCACATTAAACACCCCCAGCACCTGCATTCATTGTCTCACTATGGCCACGCAATCTACCCCTTTTGCTTGCAGTTCAAGATGTTTCTGAAAAATTTAGATAGAAGACTTAATTTAAGAGAAATAGTATTCCAATTTAACCTCATCACACTGTCGAGCATTTTCTTTTCGAGACAGCCTAATTGCCCAGCAGACGCCCGGACAATGCAACGTTTCCATTGTTTCGCAACTTCTGGGCTTGACGCCCAAAGAGCGGAATCAGTCTCAGCGCGAAGCAAAGCTCCTTGCAGGATAGCTCTCTATCTCTTTTACATATAATCTCATCAAAAGACTAAACATGCGCGGTAGCGGTAGAACGTGCGCATTGTTCGACAGCGTAGGAAGCAACTTGCAGTATCCATTGTCCATGGCTGGAAGTGTGTAAAAGGGCATAGTAGATACCAAGAGGAGTCGGACCTTCTGAGATCGGAATTGTTAGCAATATTGTTTGCTTGATTTATTGAACAAAGTTGGGATGCTTCAAGATTCTAAATTCTACAGCAACAATTTCTGGGTATTCACTTCAACTGCAGATGCCGATAGAATTCAGTCTTACTGAACATGAAAAAAAGATATTTTTCAACCCCGCTTGCCGTACCCCTCTCGCACTCCCCAACGTAGTGCCATGGTCAAAGTTCCAGCACATGAAGCAACCAGGCCGTCGGCCCCTTTTCGGCGCCAACCACAACGGCCACCTCAAACGAGAAAAAAATTTCTTCCAACGCCAACCACAAGGCGCAAGGGCAAAAGGTATTAGCGCTCCCTGAGAGGAGCAAAAAGGAATTCCGTCGCCGGGAATCGAACCCGGGCCTTGCCGGCACTTGATAAGTGAGATGGACTCTCGAATACTGAGAGCGGCAAATCCTAGCCCCTAGACCACAACGGATGGTGGTGATCTACCTCGATTTCTCGAGGTGTCTCTCTCAGAAGGTTGAATGATCGAATTGCGTGCAAACAATCTATACAGTAGTAAAAGCATAGGGTAAGAGGACCGGGGGCAATTCCACCTATGAAATCATTCGCAACGTCCATTTCTGGAGTCAAATCCCACCGTTGAGCTACTTTGCTGTTGTGTGTTTCCTCGTAACAGCTTCTTATCTATGAATTACTGATTGGATACCACGCCATTGGTAAATGATCATCATCAGCAATGTCAATCCGTGCAGATGCTCCCCAGCATTATTCTTCCGGGGCTTCGATACCCATGGGTGAAACCAGTTTTTGATACAGATCACACAGCCGAGCAGAGAGTGAGGCTGTATACTATGTAGGATGCATTGTGCTTGGAGCATGCTCTAGCCGCAGTCCGGCTCTCCGTTCGTGGAATCAAAATAATTTCCGCCGCCAGCTTTCGGTTTTAAATCCCAGCCATACACCTCCGGCACGCGCCGAGTACTCGTGGATTGATTGATCATCTGACAGGGTCACATGCAGCTCCGCTTGCTGTCGCTGGAAAACGGTCAAGGATTAAATAGTAGCTCCGCCTGCTACAAGGCTGCTTTTTGCAACTCAAGTTGAGACACGCAGTAAACCATTCCTCTCTCGTGAACTGGACACCAGGTACACTTTGCTTCCTGTTTCATAGCGATGACAGTATCACTTGTGGTGCCGTTTGCCGCCGTCACCCACTACTTCCTCTCTCTGTTCGCCTCAGGTCAGCTGATAGTGCACATCGCCGACAAGCAATGGACCTCATCAGCATCATTGCAAGGTGATGAAATGCGCCGTTTCGTACCTATTGAGCTCCGCATCTTTCTTGCCCAACCACACACGGCCTTCCGAACAAAGCAGTGAGGCCATCGTGTTGGAATCCCAAAGTGCTCCAGGGTGAATTTTCCATAGCCACGGGCAGCCGGATCCTTTCTGTTACTGATGAAGGACCCATACATCCGATCCCCTTCTTAAACCTCCGCTCAACCTTCCGAACTCCATGGCGTCAAGTGACCCCCACACGCGACCTCTTCGCTCACGTACCGCCACAACACACCGCATGCGGAAACCCCGCATACGAAACCCCACCACCCGCTGACGCAGGGGAGCAGATGGTGTGAATGCCCCAGCTCTCGAGTCCCAAACGTAGGTATAAAACCAATACCACCACACCTCTCATATTTGCCCTCTGCAAACACAGCTTCGAGAATGGCGGTGGGAGGGACCAACCTTGACCTGGCGCACTGGTTTCCCTCGCGCCAAGTTCGTGCCATACTGCGCCGTGTGGGGTGTATGGATTCGAGGCTTCAACTTTCCTTTTACCCCGTCGCCGCTCTTCGCACCTCATCACAGCCCGCCGAGCCGGCAATGCCAGCGCCGACGCCTTGCACGATGCCGTCCATCATCATCCCCGCCCGATGATGCGTTGCACCATCTCGCAACGGAGCGGCACACCTCCATCATTTCCAGCCGCCCCGACCGAACGCGGAACATCGTGGCCCAGACAAGCGCGGCGCCCATGGGTCCCCCCCACCGTCCGCTGCCATGGCGCGCTCCACGGACAAAGGGAAAGTTTGCTTGCAACAATGCTTCACCGACCACCGGCGCAAGCGGTGGGATGCGACTCTGGGGCAGCAGAGACAACGCGAAGGAACACGGCTCTTCGCGTGTGGAAGTCACAAATGGCGATGCATTCTGCACGTTATATATGTGCGCTACCGCCGAGGACCTTGGCTGTTAGCCACACGATGGGGTAATCCTTCTAGCAAACCCGTCTTGGGTCACTGGTTGACAGTCACTGGGTCGCCCGTGTCATTTCAAGAGCGGCTTCGCATGCGCAGGGTGGGAGCCCGAAGTGGTGAAAGCGGAGATGGTATGTTTAAAGTCTTTACTCTCCTCCCAATGCAAATTCCCCTTGAAGCAGTTCGCACCCAAGCCCACTATGGATACTCTCAATTCTCTGATCAATAATGCATGATGCCAAAGGGCCAAATTCTATCCCGATAGAGTGCTTCTATCACTCTTGACCAAACGCCATTCTCCCCGCCTTCACGGAAACCGGCTTTCGCTGCAAACGCCTTTTGAAAATTACTCTCCCACAACCGCCACTCCTCCCCATCATACAAACTACTCTCCCCCAAAGCGTTCACTCAAACGACTGGGTCCAGTTCAGCTTCACCTACTCCCTCACATCCCTCCACCACCCCTTCTCCCTCACCTTCCTCAAGTCCCTCCATCTCACCCGTCCACCAATCCACACGAAAGCCGCCACACCCGTCAATCCTGAAACCGCAGCAACGACGGCATTCATATCGCCATACCCAATCTTCTCCTTCAACGCACCCGCCACCAGCGGGCCAATAGTCAAGCCAGCACTAAACACCATGCTGCTCAAGCCATACAGCTGCGCGTACGGGCCATCCTTGCCGAAAAACTGCGGATTCCGCTCGTGGAACTTCTTAACGATGGCGCCCGCCTCGACGATGCTGGGGGCGCTGGTACCAGCGAGACCGACGCCGGAAAGGAAGAGAAGAGCGGACCAGATGGCGATCTGCTTCTTCGGGTCGCTGCACGTGGCGAGGGTCTTGAGGGCGGAGGAGGAGGGCGCTTCGTGGGGGTTGATGGAGGCGAGGAGGGAGACCGAGGCGGGCGACGAGGGGCAGGGCCGGGGGATGCGGAGCAGGATGAGAATGGGGAC
This sequence comes from Diplodia mutila, assembly GCA_022560015.1. Classification (NCBI taxonomy): domain Eukaryota; kingdom Fungi; phylum Ascomycota; class Dothideomycetes; order Botryosphaeriales; family Botryosphaeriaceae; genus Diplodia; species Diplodia mutila. Next base: position 112,145 of record JAFISB010000106.1, on the reverse strand, counting down.
GAGGTAAAGGTAGGAGAAGGTGGCGACGGGCTTGGTGCCGAAGCGATCGACAGCCCAACCGAAGAGCGGGCCGAGGAGGAAGTCCGAGACGCCGAGGGGGAGGAAGAGGAGACCGGATTTGAGGGAGGAGAACGTGTAGTACTGCTCCGCCACGGTTGGTACGGTCTGGATGCGGTTAGCTGGAGTTTGATGCATGCAGAAAAGGTGGCTTACGGCGTCGAAAGCACCAAGGAGGAATGCTTGAATTCCGGCAATGAAGAAGGCAGTGACCAGGCCGGGATGCTTGAGACAAGGCAGCAACTTGAATTTCTGCGCAATCGCAGGCTGGTCTGGTGAGATCTTGTAGTAGTCCTGCTCTTTCTTGGACAGGAGTGGAGTCTCTTCGGTGTCGCCGTTCTGCTCGTTGGCTCCATCTTGGCGGCTTCTTTCGTGTTCAAGATCCTGGTCCAGATCCCCTTGGGCTGGATCTTTGGTCTCATAGCGTGCTGCGACCTTCTTTTCGATGACCAGCAAACGCATGATAAAATCAATTGCCAGGATTGCGAAGCCAATGCCAAAGACACCCGGATAACCGGCCTTCTCGTAGAGCACTCCGCCCAAGACCGGGGCCACCAGGTTGCCCACAGAGATGAAACTGAAAATCTTTTTAAAAAGCCACAAGGTTAGTATCTGTTTTTCTTTTATCCAATAGGTGGCGTGAGGCTCACAGATCCAATGGTCTTTCCCAGGTTCTCCGAGCCAACGGTTTCCAGACACAAGGCCAATCCGATGGTCCATACCACGGCGGCAGCTACACCTTGCAGGACGCGAGCAATAACAAGCTCAGCCATACTGTTTCCGAAGAACAGGAGCACTGTTGCAGCGAGTAGGCTCAACAGGCCTAACAGGAATGGAGCCTGGCGAGTGCTCACGCGGTCGGCCAGCACACCAGCAACGGGGCTGAAGAGCACGCTGGCAGCAGCATAGGCAGTGAGTAAGCCGGAGACATACGGCTGAACGTCAGACTCAGGGATCCCCAAGCGGTCATTGAGCATGAAAGGGAGGATGGGAACGATCAAGCCGTAGAGAAACAGGTCGGTAAAGAGGCCAATGGCAACAGTTGCAACGATGAAGAGGGTGTTGCTGCGCCATTGGAGACCGGCTGGCTGTACCGAGTAGTCGGCGGATATCTGGAGGGTGTTGACGAGCTTATGCCAGGTATGTGATGAGGGGGCCATTGTCGCGGATGAGTGCGACGTCGGCTGTTATTGTGCGACCTCACTCAAGAGAAACCCCCGCAGTGTAGAAGAAGAAGAAGAAGAAGAAGAAGGGTGTGGAGAAACAGAGAGAGGACGGGTGAAGTATGGGCCGTTGGAGACTAGGGAACCTTATGCCGCGGAAGCCGAGCACGAGCAGCAGGGCGACTACTGTTTGGACGGTGCGGCGATGGCTCGACAGCTCACCCACGGTCAGGAGAGGCCAATTAAAGGATGCATGGGTAGCAGCGAAGACGTGATGATCTGCGGTGAGCGAGTGCGGGGCGTTTGGGGTGAAATTGCGAGAGGCGTGGTGGTGATGATAAGGACCAGGAAGAGTACGCGCAGGAGGTGACGACGACGTCATGATTAGGAAAGCACGCAATCGGGCTCGACCGTCCCTTCCCTTGGGGTCGGCCACGTCAAACCCGCTGCAGCAACTCGCTCCACCGGCTCCAGCATGCACGCCGCCATCCGACTCTGCCGGCAAAACCTGGATTGATTCCGGGCTGCAGGTGGTGCAGCATAGAGACTTGTCTTGCCCTGAGTGCGGAGCAGGTTCCGCAGACACCATCCCGCACGGACCCATTCCCCGACGACCTCTGCCGCGTGTGCAACCACCCTTGCCTCTGCTTTGCGAAATGCTCTCCCTAACATGTCTGTTCACCGAAAGCTTCGTGTGTCGTTGAAGGCTTCGTACAGCCTCCGTTCCAGTTGATGGTTCGCAGCTTGTCGCAGCCGGCATCATCGGCCGATGGGAGCTTCTTGGTACGGCGCCCTACGCCCAGGCGATCGGCCAGCCTTCCACAGACTCTGCACGCCCAGCTTTCCCCACGGAAAACACCACAGAAAATTTGCAGCAGCCAAGAAGGCCAAGGCGAGCAATCGCCAAGCCCTCTAGCGCAGACGTCCAAACTTATGCAGCTTCCTCAGCGAGGCCAAGGAAGCATCCAAAATTCCCTAGCCCTTGCTTGCCACCCTAATCGGATATCCCACCAGAACCCACGCATGTCCTATTTTTATTTGCATTCTTCGCCCCGGCCCCAATCTAAGCTCGCCTAATGTCATCTACCCTCTATCCCTCTCGTCTTGCTTTCTACTTTGCCATCTCGCTGCCAAGCTGTCCGTGAAACGATGGTACGCCGAGACCACCGGTAACCTTCCTAAGCGTGTGTCAGCACTTTCCTATTTAGGGCTCACCTCATTCTTACATACATCTCTAGTTCCTGCAAGTGCAGTCGATGGAACTGCCATAGTGGGCTACTCATGATTTCATGTCTCTTAACACGGTTCTCACCCTTGCAAGTCAGTCTCATAGTGGGCTGCAAAAGAATTGAGCCCACAGATATATTGCACCATATTTACGTGTGCAGCTGAATTCCATGTTTGGGCATTTGCTTCAACTGTCCACAACAAGCCGACGAAACTTTAAGCCTATATCACCACCTACTATTAGCATTTCCATTCGTCATGGTTCCATAAACGAGACACCTTGCCTATAGTTGTACAGTACTATTCAGCAAGGTTGTAGAATTATCCATGGCCAGGTGCTTGCATTTGAAAAGTATGAAGACGCACGCTTCCGGGAGCAAATGAGTAGGACTTCCAGCATGGATATCTGCGACACCGTACAAAGGAGGACGAAGCAGATAAAATCGCAAAATTTAGTGAACAAGAAGCTGAGAACATTATTAGATATTTCCACGCTCTCCAGAACCACACTTCAGCTCTCTCAAATATCCCTCGGCCGACCGCAGACTTCAAAGCTTGATGCAGCACTGACCACCCTTCGGCATGATCAGGAAGAAGTTCATCACATCCATACTCTCCGGCGTCGTCCTCTCAGACAGCCTCGCGCCTTTCAAATTACTGAAAAACACGGCCGTCGCGAGCCGGAGTTCCATAAGCGCCAGATGCAGGCCCAAACAGATCTTCGTGCCCGTGCCGAACGGCTGGAAGCTCATCGACGAAGGCGAAGTATTCGGCAGCAGCGAGAGCCAGCGATACGGGTCAAACCTATACGGCACATCCCATGTCAGCGACGACCACCACCCATCCGCATCTGGAGCGCCAGAAGAAAAAAAAGAACTAAGAGACATCGGGGACGGTCAGGGGGCAGACTCACCTCTCGCAATCCGGCCACAGCCCCTCATCCCGATGCAGCGACCACGCCTGCGTGCTCACCGTCGTACCTCCAGGCAAGTAGTGCCCGACCAGCGTCGCGCCTCCCGGCGGCACCGTCCGCGGCAAGCTCCCCGGCGCGGCACCATACAGCCTCAACGTCTCGTTCACCACGGCATTCAGCAGCGGAAGCGCCTCACACTCCCTATCCCCAAACCCCTCCGACAGCCCCGCCACCTCTTCTTCCAACTCCCTCTGCAGCGCCGGCCGCGCCAGCACCGCATACGTCAGATACGTCAGCGAAACCGCCGTCGTGTCCGCGCCGGCAACGATGAAGTTGCCGGCCTCGACGCGGATGTCGAAATCGGTGAAGGGGAAGGGGCTCTCCCTCTGCGCGTCCGGGTCCAGCTGCGCGAAGATGGACGCCCCCTGGCCGTTGGCGCCCTCGGCCTTGCCCGAGGTGATGGCGCGCGTGCCGTAGGCGAGCAGGCGGTCGTTGGCGTTGAACATGGCCTGCAGCTTCGGGTGCGGGACGAGCTTGCCGACGGCGGCGAGGAGGGGCAGCTCGGCGCGGATGCCGGAGCCCATCATGGTCGATTCGAGGGTTTCGATGTATTCGTTTTTCTGGTGAGGGGGAGGGAGGGAATGTTAGCGCTTGGGGTCGCTCTTAGGGGGACGTCTTGTCGACATGGCGTGGGGGAAGTTTCGGGACGAGGTCTTGCTGTCTCTCCCTCTGTTCTCTTACCTTTCCCAATTCGAGCATGCGGAAGCTTTCTCCGAACATGAGGTGCCCGCTGACATCGGTGGCCAGGAACGTCCACCACTTCAGGCAGTCGCTCTCCTCGCCTCGCCGCACCTCTTCGCCCATCCTCCGCACCGCCAGTTCAACTTTCTCTGCAACGTCGCAAGTCACGCCGTCAGCAAAATCACACCACCATCGACACAGCGCTCCTCGTGCTCTTTCCAAAAAAAAACAAAACCCCCCATAGACGAGAAGAAAGAAGAAACGGAACTACGACACTTACCCCTCACCATCCCCTCCCACCTCCCCCTAATCTCACTCTTCCCAAACGCCCTCGCAAACAGCCTCCTCCTTGCGGCGTGCCTCTTCGAATCCAGCATATCGAACATGCCCTCCGCGTTGCCCCGCACGAACTTCTTGTACCACGCCGCCTTCTCGAAGCCCGATCCCGGCTTGTGGATCGCCTTGGCGGCGTCGGCGTCCGCGACGGCCACTTCGTCCGGCGCGATGCGCACGACAGGCCCGTGGCGCGCGTGCAGCGCGTGGATGTAGTGCACGCGCCGCCCCGTGATGTTGGCGAGCTTGAGGGGGTAGTGGGTGAAGTGCGACCACCAGGGACCGGGGAGGTGGCGGAGGGGGGAGGTCAGGGCGCGGTGGAGTTTCTGTTTGATGGGGAGGGGGGGTTGGCCGTCAGTGTGGGTTGAGAAGCGTGGGGGAGGGAGCAGAAGGGGGAATTGAAAGAATGGGGAGTTGAAAGGATGGAAGGGGCGAGGGCATGGTGAAAGAGTGTGGGAAAGACGGGGCGTGTGATGGGGGGAGACTTTGCTTCTCACCTGCAGGACGAAGATGAGGGTGGTGATTCCGACGAGTAGCATGGCCATTGATGTTGGAGACCTAACCAAGGAGCTCTCGAGAGTGATAGGAGGCGCCATGTTAATTCGATCACTGAGAGTGTTTTGGTATGAGAGAGCAGGATGTTATGCTGCCGAGAGAAAAGAAGGAAGGGATGACTCAGAGAGAGTGCTTAGCGGCAAGAGAGCATGAAGTCCCCAGCAGTTGAGCACGACGGATGAGATATATATATAGGCTCGGCTTGTTCTTCCCAGCGGAGGTCGGAGAGTTTATTGCCCGAGTGTCCCGGGGCTTGAAATATCCTGTCTTGCGGTCGTTGAGGTTAAGCGTGAGGTCATATAGAAAAGCGAGGATCCTCCGCTGTAAGTACCTATCAACGACCAATCAGAGCGTCCGAGATGTCAATAAACTAGTTCGAGGGGCATTCTCGCATATGAGTCTCCTTGGCACTGGGAGTAGAGCTGGGAATAGCCCGAATTTCCCGCTCTACGTCCCCGCTTCTCGGCACCCACGTTCCGCATCCCAACTTCAGGATGCGCCTTCATGGAATAGCTCACACCAGCGCGACTGAGATGGCGCCAGTGATTGTTGCCGAAAGGACAGTAGTGGACTTGTTGTTTCTGCTATTGCTGTTGCTGATGGGAGTCGCCAACGCCCCGTCATGTGGAGCCGAAACTGCGTGCCGTAAGTATCTACCTGCTTCGCGCCCCTTTGTAGCTCACGACACGCTGCAGATCTGTGGGGCAGGTGGAGCTTAAATTACTGCGGGTGAGAAAGCTCAATCCGAAATAGAGACGATGCCCCCGTCCTCAATGTCCAAAGGCCGCAGTCTCTTGTGGTTTTGCGAAGTAGGGTGCGTGCTGACTAAAGTCGTTGCCCACAACCCGAAGGCACTGTGGCACCGGCTCTTTACTGCAAACCACTCATCTTCTACAACACAATCATGAGTGATGGGATTGATGGTAAGTTTTCATTATGCTCGTTCCTATGCGTGTCTAGATATCACTTTTGTGGTCCACGCCTGTGCCCATAACCCATTTTGAAGCCCGAAACGCCTACCAACAGCTGCGCCAATGCGATGGAAATGTCAACTGCTGTTGCTCTACTGTCCTCTTAACGAGCCTTGGAGCCCTGTTTCAATCTCGCAGGTCCCAGTCCCTTCCTGACCTCGTCCAGCTGCGCCAGACCATCCTTGTATCCGTTGTGCTTCTTTCCCCTCTTGATGTGGCCGTTCTTCGTTGAGAACTCGTCCAGAATAGAGTCAAAGTCGCTCCTCAGCCCAGGCGCTTGGCTCGAGGTCGATGCCTTGCTGTAGACAGAAAGACCGGACATGCCAGACATACCAGTCATTCCCGACATCATAGACATGTTATCGTCCGCGCCGTAGCCATCATCGGCATAGTCCTGCTCGTACTTCTCGAAACGCTCGTCCAACAACGACAATTGATCGGTGCGCTGCAGGGCGGAAGAAGTCATACTGTAGTTGGAGGTGGACGTGAGAGCGCCCTTCCTCTTCTTCTGCCGACCGCCCGTCACTGAGGAAGCGCCAGTGACGAAGGACTGCATGTCAGAGGGGGCGCCAGTCTTCTTCTGGGCCTTCTGGGCCTTGGCGTCCTTCTTGAACTTGCTGAACTCAGCCATCCAGGCGCCGTCCCCGTGGTCTTCAACTTCCTCGCCGGCAGGCCCCTCAGCTGGTGGCAGCTTGACGCCCTCTTCGGACACTGCACCCGTCGGAGAAGGCGCCTCGAAACTGGTCCTGTTGTCTGCCTTGACCGTGTCATCCGTTGCCCATCCATCGTCGTCGTCGTCCACGAAGTCTCCCATCATCTCCCAGCTCTGCTGATCCACCTCTTTCGTGTCCTTCGCCAGCTCGTTGAAAATGTCGTCCTCGTCCTCGACGTACGCCTCGTCCTCCAGCGCCTCCAAGACCTCCCTCAGACGCGGATCCATGTCCGGCTGGAACCCGGCAATGGCGTCGGGCACATCCTGCTGGTCCTGATAGCTGCCCTTCTTGTAGAACTCGGACGGCGCCAGGTCCTCGCCGAACAGCTCGGCCGCGCTGCTCGTGCTCGCCGCGCTCGACGTGCTCACGTCGGCCTCGCTCTTGCCGTCGTCGTCCATGCCCATGCCGGCCAGCATGTCCTCCAGCTTCATCTTGCCCTTGCCCTTGCGCTGCTGCTCGGCCTCCGCGTCCTTCGCCGGGATGAAGGTGGCGCCGCCGCTGGCGCCGAGGTCGCGCAGATGCTGCATGTAGTCGTACTCGGAGTCGTCGTAGAAGATGCCGTAGTTGGCCGCCTCGCCCTCGTTGGGGCGCACCCGCCCGCCGAACTCGCCCTCGAGGTCGTTGCGCGACTTGATCTTCCCGCCGCGCACGCTACCCTCGCCGGCGGCATTGCTGTTGTTGCGGTTTTTGTTCGAGTTGGGCGCCGCCCTTTCGGCGAAGACCATGTCCGGAGCATTGGGGTCGTGGATGCGGGGGTCATTTTGGGCGCGGTAGACGAGCTGGAAGTTCTGCGCCGTCTTCTTGTCGCTGCGTTGGTGCGTTAGCGGGACATGCGCGCGAGCGGGGTTTTTCTTCCCTCCTCCTTTGGGCAGCGGTGACGGTGAAGGAGGTGTGGGGGGGAATTAAGGCTTACATAAACTTGCGGCGCGGCATGGTGGGCTACGTGTATTCGAGGAGACTAGAGAACAAAGGGTGGCGGCTGTTCGAAGGGTGCACGGAGTTAAGGCGCGGGTTGGTCGTTTGGTGTGGAGTGTGGGAAATGTTCGCGTTATCGATGCTGACAAAAAAGTTGCGGGCGGACAAGAAAAATCCGATTGTGACGCACGTCGTGTCGCCGCCCCGAGAAACCCAAGACCCCTCCACTTGCGGTCCTCCGCAAACAATACACCACACACCAAGTTTCCGCACCGGACATACGCAGAAAAATACCGCCAACATGGGTCTCCCGAAGTCCAAAAACCAGGTCGGGCTGGGCAACAGCCTGATGAACGACCGCTTCGGCAAAGGCAAGGGCTCCGACATGCGCCGCGGCAACGCAATTGAGCGGACGGGCCAGAATGGCGAGAAGGTATGCGCAATTCCCCTCTAGGAAGAGCGCTCGCTCACACAGCCTTCAGTACATCACCAACCAGAAAAAAGATGCGTCGTGGGTCAAGATGCGCAGTGTCACCGAGCAGGCCGCGCTCGACGAATTCCTCAGCACCGCCGAGCTCGCGGGCACCGACTTCACGGCCGAGAAGATGAACAACGTCAAGATCATCCACAAGGATCAAAAGAACCCGTATCTGCTGTCCGCCACCGAGGAGCGCGCCGCCGTGCGCAAGCAGAACGCCCACCGCAAGAACCTGACCGTGCCCCGCCGCCCGCCGTGGAACGAGCATACGACCCCGAGGGAGCTGGACGAGCGCGAGCGCGAGAGCTTACTGCAGTGGCGCCGCGGCTTGGCCGAGTTGCAGGAGAGCAACGACCTCCTCATGACGCCGTTTGAGCGCAACATCGAGGTCTGGAGGCAGCTGTGGCGTGTTATCGAGCGCTCGGATCTGGTCGTGCAGATCGTGGACGCGCGCCACCCGCTGTTGTTCAGATGCGATGACCTGGAAAACTACGTAAAGGAAGTGGATCCCAAGAAAAACAACTTGCTGCTGGTGAACAAGGCAGATATGATGACGTTCGCGCAGAGGCAGATGTGGGCGGATTATTTCACGGAGAACAAGATCAACTACAGGTTCTTCTCCGCTGAACTGGCAAGGGAGATGAACGAGGCAAGAGATCTTGAAGATTTGGAAGAGGATGAGTTTGAGTCGTCTGATGACGAGCCTGAGGCAGGAGATAAGTTGGCCGAAGAGGCCAAGAAGTTGGACATCCAAGAGAAGGAGAATGAAGAGAAGAAATGGGTTGATGAGGAGACCGTAAACGTGGAAGAGAGCGGTGTACCTGTTCCGAGCTCTGGAGAAGAGACCGTTAAGGCAGACCAGAACGGTGTACCTCTCACAGACTCCGAGGCTACCCGGATCATAACAACCGACGAATTGGAGGCTCTGTTCCTCGAACACTCACCCGACGTAGTCACAGGCTCTGACGGGCAACCCAAGAAGACCCAGATCGGTCTTGTTGGTTACCCTAACGTCGGAAAGTCGTCTACTATCAACGCTCTCATCGGCGCCAAGAAGGTGTCGGTGTCTGCCACTCCCGGAAAGACCAAGCACTTCCAAACCATCCACCTGAGTGACAAGGTGGTGCTTTGCGATTGTCCCGGTCTTGTTTTCCCCAACTTCGCATCCACCAAGGCTGAGCTTGTCTGCAGCGGTGTCTTGCCCATTGATCAGCTCAGGGAGTTCACTGGACCTGCCGCTCTCGTCGCTCAGCGCATTCCGCAAGCGTTCCTCGAGGCAATCTACGGCATGAAGATCAAGATCAGACCCGAGGAGGAGGGTGGTACGGGTATCCCTACCGCGGAAGAGATGCTCTCCGGTTATGCCATAGCCCGCGGTTTCTCAACACAGGGTCTCGGCCAGCCGGATGTCTCACGCGCCGCTCGCACCGTGCTTAAGGACTATGTCAAGGGCAAGCTCCTTTATTGCCACCCGCCTCCGGCTGAGCCGGCGATCGATGGCAGATGGTTCAACCGGGACCTTTATGACGCATCTCATCTCCCCGAGAAGCGCCGCGCTGCGTTCGCTATTGCAGAGGAGGCGAGCGTGGCAGGCGCACCTAGTGACGACGTCTCGCTGATGGATGACCCCGACGTCGTGCCGCTCAGAAAGACCAAGGTGCAAGGCGAGAAGACCCGGCAACTCGACAATAAATTCTTCGCACCGAGAGGCAACGGTGGGCATTTGATGATGCCTTTCCACGACAAGTATACCGAGCAAGGACAAGCCGCTGGTAAACAGCTGAGTGGACGCAAGGCCCTGACGATGGAGGCTTTGGACAAGGATGTTGACCCCTCGGAGCTGAAGAAGGGCAAGAAACACTTCAAGGGTAAGAGGAAGGTCAAGGTCAGGAACCAGGGAGGAGGCTATGAGTAAAATGGGTGGTCTAGGTTGGGGATGACTTGCTCTGGACTAGTATAGTGCTCTGGTTTTCAATCGTTGAGGCTCCAGCATTTTCGGCGTTGGTCGGTTTGGATTATTGATAGGACGGATGGCTGATGACTGGTCATATCTCATGGTATATCATTTCAAAGGAATGGTGGTCTTTTAGATGTATGGCCTCAAAAGTAAAGTTGTGTGAATTGCCGGATACGGCTAGGAGAGGCTTCAAGGGCCTGGAATGTAAATTTGCGTTGAACTTTTAAGCCTACGGTCAGATTCATCTGACTGCAATATGTTCTCAGTGATTGGTTTGAGGGTTGCCGAAAAAGCGGTGGTGGTGGTTCGATTGGGGCGTGATGTCAAAGGGGCCTCGGTAGTTTCCAACGTTCCCCGCAAACGCAGCCACTGAACGCCGAGGGTCCACAGCATACTAATCGCCGCCTAACCTCCGGGTACGAGCTACTTACTACTCTGGGGCCCCGGCTATTCCAATCCAGCCTCCCCCAGCTTCTCCTCCCACTCTTTCTCCGATCCTTTCGTTGACGAATTGAATCTCCAGCAATGTCGGACTCCAAGCTGCTGATCAACAGTGAGAAGGGCCATGTGTCCGCCTCGCAACGCATCCCGCCCATCGCCCTGCCCTACGTCAGCGAGCGGGCTAAGAAGACTCTCGACATTGTGAGCCAACACAGCACTGAAATCCCCCCACAATTGCCCTGAACATCCTCTCTGACCATTACGTGAACAGGTCGAGAAGTTCGTCGAAGAAGAATGCATCCCGGCCGACTCCGTGTACCTGCAACAAATCGGCAACACGCCGCAGGAGCGCTTCTCGGCGCACCCGCCGATCATCGAGGAGCTGAAGAAGAAGGCCCAGGCGCTGGGCTTGTGGAACATGTTCCTGCCCAAGGGGCACTTCAAGGAGGGCGCGGGCTTCTCGAACCTCGAGTACGGGCTGATGGCGGAGCTGCTGGGCAAGTCGCGCACCGCCTCCGAGGCGACCAACTGCGCCGCCCCGGACACGGGCAACATGGAGGTGCTGGCCAAGTACGGCAACGACGCCCAGAAGCGCCGCTGGCTCGACCCGCTGCTGGCTGGCAAGATCAGGAGCGCCTTCCTCATGACGGAGCCGCAGGTCGCCAGCTCCGACGCCACCAACATCGAGCTGAATATGCGGTTGGAGGGTGACACTTGGGTGCTGAACGGACAGGTGAGTTTTATATCTTCTTTCTCCAGTCTTTCATTCTCCCCTACTTTACATCTTCCTACTATATGATTCCCCAAACATATCGTCTCTCCCGAACCACCACCACCTCCCCCCACCAAGACCCCTCAGAACCTAACCTTCTCCCCACACTATAGAAATGGTGGTCCTCCGGCGCCGGCGACCCCCGCTGCGCCATCTACATCGTGATGGGCAAGTCCGACCCCAACAACGCGGACCCCTACAAGCAGCAATCCGTCATCCTCGTGCCGGCCGACACGCCGGGCGTGACGGTGCACCGCATGCTCTCGGTGATGGGCTTCGACGACGCGCCGCACGGGCACGGCCACATCTCCTTCACCGACGTGCGGGTGCCCGCGTCCGCCATGGTGCTCGGCCCGGGGCGCGGCTTCGAGATCATCCAGGGCCGGCTGGGCCCGGGGCGCATCCACCACGCGATGCGGTCCATCGGGGCCGCCGAGCGCGCGCTCGAGTGGTTCCTCGCGCGCCTCAACGACCCGCGCAAGCGGCCCTTCGGCGCGCTGCTGTCGTCGCACGGCGTCATGCTCGACCGCGTCGCGCGCTCGCGCATCGAGATCGACGCCGCCCGCCTGATGGTGCTCAACGCCGCCATCAAGATGGACCTCGTCGGCCCCAAGAACGCGCTCAAGGAGATCGCAGAGGTCAAGGTGCTCGTCCCCACCACCGCCCTCACCGTCATCGACCGCGCCATCCAGGCCTTCGGCGGCGCCGGCGTGAGCCAGGACACCCCGCTCGCGAGCATGTACTCCAACGGCCGCACGATGCGCATCGTCGACGGCCCCGACGAGGTGCACATCCTGCAGCTGGGTAAGAATGAGAACAAGCGCGGCAAGCCGCTGGGCGAACGCATCGAGGCGCAGAAGGCCAAGGCGGACGAGCTGTTCAGGCAGGCGGGGCTGACGAGGACGGATCCGCTGAGCTTGGAGAGGAGTACCGGCAAGGCGAAGTTGTGAAAAAGGGGTAGTAAGGTAGATTGAACGGAGGGAGCGATGTCTTTTTCCTGATTGAGCCTTGTGTGCCTTTGGTTGCAAAACTTTATCAATATGAATGGGAATAGGAGTAAATCTCTTTTCAAATGAAAGTCGAATCGAATCTACTATCATCATCGCGGGGTATTCAACATTACAAGAAGAATTATTGCGAACTCGATGGCCCTTTCCCGCCAGCGGTGCCAGTGAATAGTTTCTCCCAAAAGCCTATACCATCTCTTCAGTCACTCTGTATCCCGTTGGAAACGATTCATTGCTCCAACTTACTGTCACTCCCACACTGCTTTGTCACCTTCCAGACAACAATCCCTCTCCTGCCAATCACCCGCTGCAGCGTCGGCATAACCCCGTCGTCACCGAAATCCATATCGTCGAGATTCAGGTGATGCTTATAGCTCCAAACCTCCTCGAGCTCGAACGCCCGCTTCTCGCCTTCAGCGTCCTGCGGCAGCGTCGAAAACGCATCCAAAAACGTCGCACTCCTCGGCGCAACGAGGTACGTGATCTCTCTCTCGCCCTTTCTGCCCGCCCGCTCCAGCTCCGCGTTCGAGCAGGCGGTGCCGCTCACAACGCGCTCGACCATCGCGTCGGGCTTCATGCCCATCAGGTCGACCGTGTCAACGACCTCGTTCTTGCCGTTGAGCAGCCACACGGGCGGGCTGTACGTCTTCCACCAGTACACGCTCGTGACGGCCGGTTCGCCAGCGCGCGCGATCCAGATTTGCGCGGGCACGACGCCGCCTTGGTGGTAAACGCCCATCAGCAGGCCCATGGCGGCGTTGAAGATGATCCAGGTTGCCAACCACGCGCGCCGCACCCGCTTGTTTGTGGGGACTTGGATGGAGGAGAGGATCAGCGGCACGGCTGGGAGGAGGAAGCGCGCCTCTTGGTGAGGGAAGATCGAGAGGAGACCAACGCCGGAGAGCGCGGCGACAAGGCGTAGGTTCTTGCGGTAGCTGAAGAGGAGCAGCGGGAAGGCGGGGCCAATCAGTTGTGGGAGGTTCGCGACGATGTGCTGGTAATATGGATGGAGGCCATGCTGCGCGAGATTGTGCGCTGAGGAATTGTAGAGGAAGTTGTTTAGAGGCGTGATTACGGGATGGTGAACGAGGTTTGTGAGCGTCAGGCCGTCAGGGTGGTAGAAGGCGGTATCAAACATTATGGCCACTATAGTCGTAATGGTCGCTGAGAGTAGGAGCGTGATTAGGGACAGCGGTTTGCGGTGGAAGTGTGGGATGAGTTGAAGCAACGGGATTATCAGGTATGCCGGGAACGTGATCCTGTTGAAGACACCGCCCACTGCGAAGAAGCCTAACAATGCTGTTGCATTGAGACTGGAGCGTTTCTGCAATGCAGAGTTAGCTATGCCCTCAAGTCGAGGCGGAAGCTCCGTACCTTATCCTCCAGTATGCGCCCGATCAATACCAGGCTCCAAATGAGCGCGAGAGTCTCCAATGAATTCGAAAAAGTATGCGTCTGCAAGGTCCATGTCACATATGAAGAGGCGACAAGCATAGAAGCCGAGCTGCGCTGATGCGGCGACACTAGCTCCAAAATAGCCCAGTCCTCAAGCACGAAGCTCATGACAAACATCATGACGCGCAGCGTCCAGTATACCACATATGGCGGCACTTCCTCCGCGATACCTTCGCCAATGCCGCGCAACACGGACATGGGTATGCCATAACAAATCCATAGCGGGAACGAGCTGCGAATGGGGTATTTGGAGGTAAACTCCCAGGTAAGGTGGACGGGGTAGCCGAAGATGCGTCCTGGTAGGAAATGGCGTCAGCAAGTTAGGCTCGTTGGGAATGCGCATACAGAGCATACCAGCTATCACCTCGGGTCCTTGAAAGTTCTCATCCGGGTGCAGGTAGCTCGGGGAGAGAGCGAACCAGAGGCGCACCAGGAGCAGAAAGAGGTACGCGCGCCGCCACATTGCGAAAGTGTCGTAGGGTTCAGCTCATCGAAAGCAGTGGCAGTAGGGCACCAGGAAGGGAGTGCATCGACGATGGAGGAAAGGGCGTCGCAGCTGGAGCTTGGGGGGTGATGCGTTGAGCTGTGCGACACAAAAGCAGAGCTCACCACGTCGCTCTAATGAAAGTACCCGATTCGATAAGGATAAGGAGCTACCTTCGCGATAGGCTGAGATTGCTCGACGCTCGGAGAGAATCCGGCTTCGGGACAGTCAGAAATTAACCACGCTGTGCGGCGAGTCGCGAGCATGACTGAGAGCGGCCGTCCCGCGTGGTGCGCAGCGCAGTTGGAGCTCTAGGTCTTGCTTGCGACGCGCGACTGGCCACACGGGTGGTGGCCCGCATGACGCGGTGATTGCCAGCCTTATGACTTCCCAAAGCGGCACGATCCCGAAACATCTACCCGCAGCAGGACAGCAGGGTGATCCGATCACAAGGCTGGCCGACGGGTCGACGCGCTGTGCCGCTTGCCGTTAATTGCGTCTCGTCGTTGCATTTTACTGCCGGGCCTTGACACCTTCGCCGCCCTCGCCTATGGAAGGACGTCATCGATTGGGCCATTCCATTACCAGGCTCGGGTGCCGTATTATAGCTGTTGTAGGTAGATTTGCATGATTGTACAGACAAGTCCTCAGCTATCATGCTGCTGTGAGGCGATTGCGACAAACAGGAACTGTGCAGAAGAAAGCTGCTTGTTTGAAAATCCTGGTGCCACGGGGTGTGCAACCGCGGGCACAGTGTTACACGCACAACAGATGCGATCTTGCCGTTTGTCCAGGGCGCGCAGACACGTCGCTTCTTCGCTGATCAAGGCATGAAGGATGTGGCAGCCTGGCGACTTGTAAGGAAACGACAGCAGACGGGCTAGCGTCGCGCAGCTGCTGCCTTGCGAAAGCTTCGCCAGGAACCGTCATACCCTTTCGGGCTTTTCTGCCTGCGGCGTGCCTCCTTTCACCGTGCTCTTCGCTCGCCTGACTTAAGTTTTGCCTGCTGGACCCTTCGCCTTCGCATAACTTTAAAAAGGCTGGCGCCCGCTGTTTTCTTGCGCTGCCACTATTTAAACTCCCTGCCCTTCCGTGCACCGTCGGCGAACTCAAGCTCCGCCGCCCCACGACCTTCAACCGCCCGACCACCGCACTTCGCCGCTCCACCGTCACTCCCCATCCGACACCACACCCTTGCGACAACCGCCACATCGACACACCACGATGTCCACCCAGAAGATCACGCTCACCACCTCCGACGGCATCGACATCGATGTCGGTACGTGCGATCGCGCCCCGCTCCGCGCTTCAAGATCTTGCGAGCTGACAGCGTCACACAGAACGCCAGGTCGCCGAGAGGTCCATCCTGATCAAGAACCTGCTCGAGGATCTTGGTACTGAGTCGGGAGAGCCCATCCCCATCCCCAACGTATGTTGACGCCGACCGTCCCCTCGTTCACCCTGCGGGTTCGTTTCGCCGCTGACACAGCGCACAACAGGTCAACGAGCAGGTGATGCGCAAGGTCATCGAGTGGTGCGAGCAGCACAAGAAGGACCCCCCCGCGTCCGCCGACGACGACTCGGACTCGCGCAAGAAGTCGACCGACATCGATGAGTGGGACCAGAAGTTCATGCAGGTCGACCAGGAGATGCTGTTCGAGATCATCCTGGTGAGTCGTCATCCGCCCCGCTTCATTCCAGCCCCGCGTGCGCACATGGTTGGCTGTAGCGCCACCCTCGTTGGAATATTACTGCATACTGATTTATGACTCTTCGCATCTTAGGCCGCCAACTACCTCGACATCAAGGCGCTCCTCGATGTCGGCTGCAAGACCGTTGCCAACATGATCAAGGGCAAGTCTCCTGATGAGATCCGCAAGACCTTCAACATCCAGAACGACTTCACCCCCGAAGAGGAGGACCAGATCCGCCGCGAGAACGAGTGGGCCGAGGACCGCTAAGATGCCCGCCTTCTGCTCCCTGTGGCCTCAGGCATCTCTGATAAAGGCAAATTCGGAATGATCTTCGCGGCCACCGTTTTTCACCCGCCGATGTACAATGCACATCACTTCAACCACGAACGAGGCCCCAAACGGTCATGGTGTCTTTATCCCGAACACACCATGAGATGTCCAGGCGGCTAAGGGATTCTTCGGTTTCTTGCTTTTCATGCGCTGGGTTATGCATTCACGGCGGAAATGATTATTCTCCATTGGCGTCGGGATTACCTTCTTTTTTCTTTCCATCAATTCTTCGATAAATGTTGTTGGGATAGGGTAAACCTCTATTCTAAGGGTTACTCCTACCAAACTCGGATTAGCGGGTAGCAGCAATCTGCTGCTTTTTTCTCTGCGGGTGAAAGTTGCCTCTTCTTGGAGCTGGTTCATGGTGGGAAAAGCTTCATTGCAAAGAAATGGCATTACCATAGAGAGGACTGTGGAAAATCCAATTGAAATAATTAACGGTGTTCTGCGGTGCATGCACGTGTAATGGCGAATGCGTGGCCTCTTCACTTCAACAAAAAAAAAGGCGTGGTGTAATTCCATGGGTCATCAGTGGATTGTATGTACCATGGATTGCAACAGATTCGAGCTTTTTCAAATGGCGCACTCACTCAGGCGAAACTACATTTCACCTGCTCGGAAAGCTAAAGTTTAGGCCAGGATGCTTCTATCTCATTCTAAAATCTATATTTCCGTCCGGGGATCTGCTTTAACTGCTGCCTAGAGAAGAAAATACGGATATAAAAATAGACTTTAAAAGTTATAATAACAACATCCAAGCATACCTACACATACCAAGTTCTATTGCTCTACTAAGACTATGGAGAGAAGAGTAGAAAGTTCTGCAATCCACCGTGCCATCGTCTTCATGCTCTCTAGCCGCGTACACTGGCACTACTCTCTCTTTTGTACAATACTCGTACAGTTCTTTCTCACACTCTTCCACGCTTTGCATTCTTCTTCTCCTCCTCCTCCCTCTCTTCACACGATCGCCCCCACACACACTCTCTCTCTCTTTACAAGGCACCGCCCAAAATCGTAACGATCCACATGGCAATCCTCACGTGCAGCCCGACTCTGCGCTCCGTCCGCTCGAACTCGGCCATGCCCACCTCGCGCGCCCACTTGCCGCGCGCCAGCCGCGCCTCCTCGGCGCCCAGCCGGCGGCGCAGGTCGGCGTCGCGGGTCACGATCATCGCGCCGGCCTCGAGGTCGAGCTCGTAGCTGCGCTTGGTGTAGTTGCTGCTGCCGATGATGGCGATGGAGGGACCGCCGCCGGAGGACTCCTCCTCCTCCTCCCCCGTCTCCTCAAGCGGCGACGACGAGGGAGAAGAAGAAGAAGCGTCGACCTGTTTGGTGGTGGCCGTTTCGGACTCGCCCGGCAGCGTGACCCAGACGCCCTTGGCGTGGTAGGTCCAGCCCTCGGGCTCGCCGACGGTGCCGCGGCGCCACTCGAGCAGCTTGACGCGGTCGTCGAGGCCGGCGGCACGAAGGGCCTGCAGGAAGCGGCGGGCCAGCAGCGTGTACGCCGCGGGCAGCATGCCCGACACGCCGGCCGAGCCGTAGAAGCCGTTGGCTTGCGGCGAGGCGGCGACGACGGTGCCGCGGGTGGGGTTGGTGGAGAGGAGGAGCGAGCGCATCCACGGCGTCATGTTGAAGTAGCCCGCCGTGAAGGTCCAGGCGCTGCCGGCGTGCGCGGGCCGCGTGAGCTGCGTGAGGAGGGACGTCATGGCGGGCAGCTCGGTGCTGGTGTCGTTGGCGGGCGGGAGGACGGAGGTGAATTGGAGGAGGGGGTAGATGAGCGTGGAGGTGGGCGAGGAGGGGAGGGGCGTCGCGGCCGGGCGGATTAGGGGCGTGAGGAGCTCCGAGGCGGCTTTCTTGAAGGTGTTGCGGTCCTCGAGGGGAGACGGGCCGGCGTTGCTGGTGGGCCAGGTCATGGTGTAACCGCCCGGAGAAGATGGCGAGGGAGAGATGAGGTAGCTGAGACTGCTGATAGCAGAGTGAATGCGGAAAAAGTAGTCGGTAATCTCAGCGGAGGAGAAGACGTGGTAGCGGTCCTGACGGTTCGTGAAGTAGTCGTTGGAGAGGTTTGCTCTATATGTTCAATCAGCTACTAGGCTCTAAAGGCAAGATGGTCAGTCACGTACCCGGACATAATCAGCTCGTTATCCACGCCGTACAGCTTCATGTGCTGCAAGCCCCATCCTTCGTTGATGCGGCGAGGGAGCAGCTTCTTCCGCACGCCAAACAAGTTTGGCGTATGGAACATGCGAATTTCCACGCGGTCCGCCCCAAAGTCCGCGACGAGAGGTGCGAGCAGGGATGCACATGACGGATCAGGTGTCTCACGGGTTCCACGGAGAGCATCCGTTAGGAATGATACCTTGAGATCTGGGTTGCGCTGAAGAGCGTCCCGGATGACTGAAATCTGCAAAACGAAGCTTGGATAAGCAGGTTGATGAGGTCGGTAAAGAAAGGCGTCTTACCAATTCATGCTCGGTCTTGCCTATGTAGAGAGTGGATAGGTATACTCTCCGCTTGGCAGTGGAGATTTTAGCCTACTTCTGTATAGTTAGTTTGAGTCTTCGAACACGAAGATGGAACTAATCTAAAGGAATCTTGAATATAAGAGATGCAAACCGGTGTTTCGGTTGTATGTGATAGAGAATAAAAATGGGGCAAGGCTGATCATTATAGCATGCCGTCCGAACAGCATGGAAGGCACAAAATTGACTGACCTTGAGGGCCTCGTAGAACTCGGAAGGGGTCGAGAGGATCTCAATCTGGGTAGGCTGGACCTCGAAACGAGGAGACAGTCTATCCAGCTCAGAAGTCAAGCTGGCCAACATGGAGGCGCCTGACTGAGTGGCTGGCGGGGAAGCGGGTGCTGCAGAACTGGAGGTTGAATATCTCCGTGCAGCTCTGCCTAGCGAAACGGGTCGGCGCAGAGGCAGCGCAATCCTAGAGCGGGAGGATCGTATGGCAGACCGGGCGAACATTATTTTTTCCCGCTGCAGATGCGCTCACCGCCGGCTGCTGCAGAATTTCCTGGCGGACGCGAGGAAGGTGTTTGTTGCTGCAGGCTCCGGTCTCGCTTGACTCGCTGCCGGGCGGGCTTCGGAGCCGGGGGTGGATCGGACAAATGCGCTAGCTCGCATTGGATGCAATCGGCGCCAAGACTCCCGCTGCCCTGCCGCATCACCAACGTCCTGGATTGAAGCTCCTCGGCGGACCCGCCTGCCCTTCACCACCACACCAGCTCACCATGTCGACTATCACCCGTACGCTGCGCAACCTGCGCAGAGTTGGCGTCAAGGTTTGCGATGCGCCCTGCGACCTCGGTCTCCAGCTACTGACACGCATTGAATAGGACGCCTGGCACCAGATGCAGGTATGCTCTCCACCGGCCCTCCGACCTCCATTGCGCGTTTCGGACTGACGGATGATCTTCCGGGGATATAGTACATCGGTCAGTGGATGTGGTCTTGGGAGGATATGGCGTAGGAGCTAACGCCAGGGCAGGCGACACCAAGGCCGGTGCTCTCATTGGAACGGACAAGTACGGCAACAAGTACTTCGAGAACCTTGGAGAGGAATTGCCTCGTCAGTAGAGCCTCGCCCGCACGCCGACTACAATTGACCTGGGGACGTGCAGTGAGGACGCGATGGGTGGACTACAAGGACCATGAATTCGACCCGTAAGAACCGCGGTGCTTTAAGTGTAGGGTAATAATCGCTGATAATGCGACAGGTCCCAGATCGAGCCTGGCTGGTAGGCTGCCAAATCACCCTAGTATTGGTTCCCCGACTGACCCTATTAAGGCACGCCTGGATGTCCTACATGGTGGACAAGCCCCCGACCGAGGACAAGATCTTGCAGAGGCAGCTCCGCGTGTGGGAGCCCACGGAGCACAGGCCGACGCTCACCTGGAGTCGTTCAGGTTTCAAGACTTACAGCACGTACGTGGGACTGTTTTGGATATGCTGGAGGTCGCTGACAGGAAGTTTAGCACGAAGGCCAAGTACATGCCGTGGACTCCGGTTGCTGCGCCGCGCAAGTAAAAGGCGGAGTGCCTCCTTCCATTGTCCTTTAGAGGTGTATATAACGCCAATGCATACCAATTTGTCTGCGCCACTAAAAGGGCTCATGGCGGATCGTTTCGAAACGCAGCAAGTTTTGTTGTGAGGGACTGCAAAAGCGCATAGAGGAAGAGAGGATGCCCTTAGCGGAGCGCATGTGTTGCGATGATTCCAAGCAAGCGAAGTGAATCAACATCTCAGCCTCTGATGTGTGAAGCTTATCACACCGTTTTCCACGGGGAATTGACCTTGTGGAGCGCCAGAAAAGTCCCAAGACTAGAATCTTTCAGGAACAGAGTAGTGAGAGCAACTCGGAGATATCGGCTCGGCCATTTGGGCATTGGCAGCCTCGAAAACAGAGTTCGAGTACCCAGGTCTCTGCAGCCTCATCCAAAAGAATACGGCAGTGGCCCAACCTCACGCAACAGACGGCATGGGAGCCAGGCTGGTGCATGAGAACAGTTAATAACCAGCCCCTGTACAATATCACAGAGCGGCGGTGTACAGCGCCCATATGCAGGTTGCCTGCATCCGCACCGCCGGCCCATTCCAGGCACACTGGGCGCATCAGGCTATCGACCGCTGGGGAAAGGCAGACAACTGGTGGACGACAGGGATTGGGTCCGGGACCACTGCGGTACCTGGGCGATGGGAACATGTGCGCTTTCTTCAGCGCGAGACTACGCAGGCCAGGCTGGAGACTAAGCTGATCCTGCAGATAGCGTGGGCGCGGGCGTTGTTGTCAAACCACTTTATTTTAGCCTTACACGGGCCCTGGTGCAACGAGCCCAACGGCTGACGACAGCGGCGGGCAAGGCGTGGTGCGCCTGGCGTATAAGCAGCGCCGGCGGCTCGAGAGGGTCCGTCCTCCAGCCAGAAACAGCAATGGCCGCGTGTGAGATGCTTCTAGGGCGTCGCGGCGGCGTTGGCAATGAGCACGCACAGATGTGTTTTGGGGGAGGATCGCGGAATCGAGATTACTGGCTGCACGACGGTTGGGATGCGCATCGCCTAGCGCCAATGATGTGCATTGAGATGCCTGTAAGCTCGCGCCTCTCGGAACGGGGGTCAGATCGTGAGGTGGGGTAACGGTAGGCTTTGATGCTCGCTGCTCTGCGTTGCTTGCGGTGTTCCGTCTGCCACCGTCCCTGCCTTCGCGCCCGGCGCAGCGCTACGGATTCAAAGCCGCGGTCGGTCGGAAGCCGCGGACTGGGACGGCGAGGCGGAAAGGATGCTGGGCGGCGCCGAATTGCGGTGTGCAGGCGGTGCGCTGATTTTGCATGGTGCAGCACGCGATTCACGGCCATCGTGACCCCTCCCTCCGGCAGGCGATAAGGCCTGCGCTCGGCTTGCCTGCGCCGCCCGAGTGCGCCGCCACTGCTGCCCGCGAGCCTCACCGTCGCTGCTAGCTACGTGCCAGTTAATCAAACCGTGCCTCCGTGCTTCGCTGCGCTGTCCGCCCGCGGAACCACAGCCGACCGGGATTCCGCTGCTTGCTAGGGCAGGATCGCGCCTGTGCTGCTCGGCAACCACGGTGACGTACAAACTAGCGGCGTCGGACAGTCGTGGACGTAAGTTATATTTGCGCGCCGCGACCGCTCGCCTTCGCCGACCGCCTTTCCACCCGCCTTCGGCGCCATACCGCTGCACATCCGTACGAGAGCATTCCTCTCCTGTCCATGCCATCTGGATAATCCGCGCACCACGAGGCGAGGAGAGGTGGTTGAGCTTTTCCCCACCACTGGCGCTTTCTCAAACCCCACGCCGAGCGAGACCATGTTCGCCCGCTGCGACAAGCCAGTATGGCGCGGCGATGATTTTACCGAGTGCTTCGAGCAGGAGTGCGTGAATCCTTGGTTACCTGTGGCTCTGTGCTAACCTCTGCTCCAGCTATCTGCAGACGCTCCTCCCGTTGATAATATGTGGCATGTCCCTCCTGTACCTCGCTCTGCAAATCTACCGCGCATGGCAGCAATCCAAGTACTACACGGCATACCACTCCCTGAACTCGTGGCGCAATGTCTGGTCCTTCCGTCCCGTCCAGCACAGCCTAGGCACGAACCCTTTCCTGCAGGACAGCGAGTCGGATACTGAGGACGAGCTCGACCGGATTGCGGACCTCGCCCTGGTCCCCACGCGGACCAACGACTCTTTCGTAGAGCTGAATAGACCGAAGGGTGAAGTGCTTCTGGTAGTGGTCGAGGAGGTGGCGGTGCTCGCCGAATTGGCCATACATGTGGCGGCTCTGGTTGAAGGCAAGGGAACGCTTGTGTCGAGGGTTTCTGGAGTTGCGGCCTGGGCATACGTAACGATCCTCGCCTCCGCGAGACTGCTGGTTTCCAACTCGAACCGGCTATCCTTGCCCGGGCTTTGGTTCCATACCGCCTCTATCTACTGCTTCCTCTGGCTCTTCGAGATCCTCATCTTCCGCTCAGCAATCATCCACCCGAAGTCCGCGCTTGCGCAAAACCTTACCATTGCGGACTTCGCTCTCACAACATTGCTGGCAGTCATTGCGCTGACCTCGCGCAAGGGTAACCGCCCGGTGGAGCTGGAATATGAAGGCTACATCAACCCTTCTAAGGAGCAGACCGCCAGTGTCCTGTCCCTCGCCACTTTCGGATGGGTTGACGGAATTGTGTGGCACGGTTACAGGAAAACATTCGAGATGGCCGATGTCTGGAACCTGGCTCCGAAGGACAAGGCCAATTCTATTCTTGCGCAGTACAGGCAATTCAAGAAGACTCAGGCGCTGTCGTGGCACCTACTGCGTTACTTCCGCTATGAGCTCATAATCCAAGGAGTGTGGGCAGCTTGCTCCGGCTTTTTCCTTTTCGTTCCCACGATACTCCTCAAGCTCATTCTGGAGTACGTTGAAAACCCTGAGGCGACGCCCCGCAATGCTGCTTGGTTCTATGTCATTCTGCTTCTCCTGTCTGGCATTGCCTCCGCTCTCGCCGATGGTCAGGCGCTCTGGATTGGACGCAAGATTTGCGTACGGCTTCGAGCTATCATCATTGGAGAAATCTATGCGAAGGCTCTAAAGCGCAGGGCGGCCTCTGCTGGAGACAAGGTTCTGGGTGAGAAAAAGCCGGAGTGGTCAGAGACCAAGCGGGAACGGTTCAAGAGGGTTATGTCTTTTCGTCGCAAGAAGGCTAGGCCGGAGGCATCGAAGATTACGAATACGGCGGTCACAAATGGTTCGGACGCACAAGTCACCTCTGGAGCCATCATCAACTTGATGGCAGTGGACTCTTTCAAGGTTGCTGAAATCTCCTCTTATCTCCATTTCCTGTGGGCCAGCACTCCCGTCCAAGTGGTTGTGTCGGTCGTGCTCCTGTACCGCATCCTGGGTCTTAGCTCTGTTGCCGGAATTGGCATGATGATACTCCTTCTCCCCATCAACATGCTCATTTCCAAACGCTTTGCCGCTATCCAGAAGCAAATTCTTGCAGCCACCGATGCCCGCATTCACACGACCAATGAGATCCTTACCAACATTCGGATCATCAAGTACTTCGCGTGGGAAGAACGCTTCAAGGCACAAGTCAGTGAAAAGCGAACCGTTGAACTCGCCAACCTCCGGCGCAGGTATCAATGGTGGGCCGCTGCGGCAACCGTCTGGTCTGGAGCTCCAATCATCATCACCTTCCTCTCGTTCTTCTTTTATACGATCATCGAGAAGAAGGATTTGATCCCGTCCGTCGCCTTCACTGCGCTCTCGCTATTCCAGCTTCTCCGCATTCCGCTTGACCAGCTTGCCGACATGGTCGCCCACGTCCAGGAATCGAAAGTGTCGGTCGATCGTATTGAGGAGTACCTGAACGAGCCAGAGACGGACAAGTACAAGCAGCTCAAGAGCGAGGAGTTCGATGAGAACGACGACCCCCTGATTGGTTTCGATCACGGTACCTTCAGCTGGGGCCATGGAGAATCCGCGGACGGCGAGCTGGACGATGCATTCAAGATGCTGGACCTGGACTTACGCTTCCCCGTTGGACAGCTCAGCGTCATTGTAGGCTCCACTGGATGCGGCAAGACATCTCTGCTCATGGCTCTTCTGGGCGAGATGACGCTTATCCAAGGCAAAGTCTATCTTCCTGGCGGACGCTGCCGCGAGGATATGTCTCCCGATCCAGATACTGGTCTTACCGAAAGCGTCGCTTACTGCGCGCAGCAGGCCTGGCTAATGAACGGTACCATCAAGGATAACATCATTTTCAACAGCCCCTTCGACCCCAGACGCTACAAGGACGTCATTGTGGCTTGCTCGCTGCAGAGGGATCTTGAGATTCTCGACGGGGGTGATCAAACTTTGGTCGGTGAAAAGGGTGTCACACTCTCTGGTGGCCAGAAGCAGCGTATCTCTCTTGCTCGAGCACTTTACAGCAAAGCTCGCCATGTTCTGCTGGACGACGTGCTCAGTGCGGTCGACTCACACACTGCCAAGTGGATTTTCGATCAGGCACTTTTGGGCCCTCTCATGTATAACAGGACTTGCATCCTGGTCACGCACAATGTCCAACTTTGCCTGCCCCATTCGGAATTCGCAGTCCTCCTCGACAACGGAAGAGTTGCTGTTCAAGGCACGCCCAATGATCTCATCGACTCTGGAAGGCTCAGCGAAGACCTCTCGAAGTCTCGTCCTGTTTCTCGTGCACCTTCTCGGGTGGCTTCACGCGTTCCCTCTGATGTTGGGGGTGAAGAAGCTAATGGGGAGAACGGACATGCCAATGGCCATGTCAAGGATGGCAAGCAGGCAGAATCCCAAGAAGAGACCAAGGCAGTTGGAGGAGTCAAGATGGGAATTATCTTCATGTACCTCAAGTCCATGGGCCCTTGGTGGTACTGGGTTGCCGCCTTTGCTGCTTTCGCCGCCCAGCAGGTCTCCTCCGTTTACACCAATATCTGGATTAAGGAGTGGTCCAACGCATACAGCAACAAGCAGGTCAACATCTTCGGCACCCAGAAACAAACCAGTCATCTTACGCACACCAACGTCGTCACGGGTCTTGGCTCGTGCTTGACTAGCGGAAGCTGTGTCTGGCCTCTTCCCTGGTTTTCTTCCTCGCAAGCAGACCACAGCAACTTCCACGATGATCTTCAGGTGTCTATCGTCTCAACCAACAACTCGGACGTCGACGCTGGGTACTATTTGGCTGTGTACGCAATTCTTGGAATTGTTTTCATGATCATCACACTCAGCAGAGAAGCTGTTCTGTTCTGGGGTTCCCTTGGCGCGTCCAGGAGAATCCACCAACGCCTCGTCGACACGGTCATGCACGCCAAATTCCGGTTCTTCGACTCGACGCCTCTTGGCCAACTCATGAACCGCTTCTCCAAGGATGTCGAATCCGTGGACCAAGAAATTGCCCCCGTCGCAATTGGTGTTGTTCACTGCTTGGCTTCCATCATAACGGTCGTCGCCCTCATCTCAACCATCATCCCGCAGTTCTTGGTCGCCGCTTTCTTCATCACCGTGCTGTTCGCCCTGATCGGCATGTTCTACATCAACGCCTCTCGTGATTTGAAGCGTCTGGAGTCCGTGCAGCGCAGCCCACTTTACCAGCAATTCGGAGAGACTCTGACTGGCATGACAACTATCCGTGCATACGGTGACGAACGTCGCTTTATCCGCGAGAATCTGAACCGTGTCAACACCCACAACCGGCCCTTCATCTATCTGTGGGCAGCCAACAGATGGCTTGCATTCCGCGTTGACGTGGTAGGCTCCATGGTTGCGTTTTTCTCGGGCGTTTTCATCCTCACCAGCCTCGGCGAGACGAGCGCTGGCGCCGCCGGACTGGTAATGACTTACGCGGTCACTTTCACTGACAACGTGCTCTGGTTCGTGCGACTCTATGCGGCCAACGAGCAGAACATGAACTCGGTCGAGCGAATCAAGGAGTACCTTGATGTCGAACAGGAGGCGGCTCCAATCATTGAGGACAACCGCCCGCCCGCCAACTGGCCTAGCCAAGGATCAGTTGAATTCATCGGCTACAGTACGCGGTATCGCAAAGACTTCGATTACGTCCTCAAGGGCATTACGTTCAAGATCTTGCCCGGAGAAAAGGTTGGTGTCGTGGGCCGGACAGGTGCAGGCAAGAGTTCCCTTGCGCTCGCCCTGTTCCGCGCATTGGAAGCGGAAGAGGGCAAGATTCTGGTTGACGATGTCGATATTGGCATGATCGGATTGCAGGATCTGCGGGAGAACATTGTTATGGTTCCGCAAGGTAGGATTTCTTCACAATGCATTCCGGGGCAACAAGACTAATGAGCCGCCAGATCCGACGCTGTTCAGCGGAACGATCCGTAGCAACCTTGATCCATTCGGCCTCTTCACCGACGAGGAGATTTTTACCGCGCTACGTCGCGTCCAGCTCGTCGGATCCGCAGCGCCCTCCGCGCAGACGACCAGACCGCCATCGCCGGTCGGTTCGTCCAACGGCGTCCGATCCAAAAAGAACCTACCAAACGACAAGAGAGATCAGTTGCGGTCGGCGGTCGCCGCAGTCAAGAGTGCCTCGGCCAACGGCAGCTCCGAAACCTCGACGCCCGGCACGCCGTCATCGGAGATTCTCGAGAACAAGAACATCTTCCGCAACCTCAACTCGACGGTGTCGGAGTCGGGCAGCAACCTGTCGCAGGGGCAGCGGCAGCTGCTGTGCCTGGCGCGTGCGCTGCTCAAGGCGCCCAAGGTGCTGCTGATGGACGAGGCGACGGCGTCGATC
Source organism: Diplodia mutila (assembly GCA_022560015.1). Taxonomy (NCBI): domain Eukaryota; kingdom Fungi; phylum Ascomycota; class Dothideomycetes; order Botryosphaeriales; family Botryosphaeriaceae; genus Diplodia; species Diplodia mutila. The sequence continues at coordinate 85,146 of JAFISB010000106.1, read as the reverse complement.
GACTACGCGACGGACAGCAAGATTCAGGAGACGATCCGCGAGATCCGCAACACGACCATCACGATCGCGCACCGGCTGCAGACCATCGTCGACTACGACAAGGTGCTGGTGCTGGACCGCGGCGAGGTGGTCGAGTTCGGCGACCCGTGGGACCTGATGCAGCAGAAGAAGGGCGTCTTCCGGGGCATGTGCGAGATGAGCGGCGATTCGGACGTGCTGGAGCGCGAGGCGAGGAAGGCGAGCGAGGCGAGGAGGTTGGTCGATGGGCAGCAGGATCAGTGAGGGATTGAGATGAATTGATACGTGAATACGATTGCGGGATAGGGTGGGACAGAGATCTGTACAAATAGGTATAGAAATGGGGAGGTGATGGAAGGTCGATGAAAGTAGGATATGCGTGAAGTGGAGACTTGTGGATAAGGGAGAATTGGGTTATTGCTATTCGGACGAAGGAATGATCACGGTTCTCCTTAAGAAGCGGGGAGGGGAAAAGGGGCGAACACGGTAAAAGAAGAAAGCACAAAAGGGAAAAAAAAATTCATTCAAAGGAATAGGATCATCCAGCGGAAAAGGGGGGGATACCACCGGTGCTCATTCGTATTAGAGGAAGCAATTGGTGTTATTCCGAATACTGTTTTTGGGTGGTGTTCTGCTTTTTTTGAGCATGGCTTGGATCCTGTTTCACGCATCACCTTGGTTCTTATTTTGTTCGGCTCTGTTTTTTTTTCCTCTGCATCTTCACTGTGTATACGTATTTTGATGTTTTCCGTTTTACTTCCTTTCTGTGGCTAATCGTTCTCAATACAACTACCTCTTTCTAGTGTTTGATGTCTAGTCTTGTCGTTCAGTCCGAAAGTTTGATTCCCTCTTCCTTGGTCGGGATCTTACTCGTTCCATTTGAAGCTTTTGGGTGAGGTCTCTACGAATGAATGAATGCATGGAAGGAGGAAGCTTAATTCTCTATCACATGGCCTCAAAGCGACGGTGGTGAATGTTTGAACCAATGATGACTGTACATAAAGAGGTGTCTGAGTGTGCAGTAAGGGGTAGGGAAGCAGCCTAAGATCATGGTGATACCGCTCTCGGTGATGTTGCGTCCGGAACGGGGGAAAACATGACGCGACGTCTGAAGGAGCTATTTCCTCAAATGATACCATTCCTGCAGTGACAATAGAGCTCACAAACCAACCTCCGAAAATAACATTATCTGACTTTGGGAAGAGAATGACGCCACTGAGCTGTTCCTCTAGGCTCATTAACTCATTGCTGTCGTCCTGACTATCAAGTTGCACTTATCTTCCAGAGTTTTCCCTTCAACATCGTCTCCGACATCGGAAACTTGATCGACCATGATGTACTTATTGCCACTCGCCGTATGCAACCCAATGTGGATGGTAGGCTCAGACATTCTTGTGTGGGATTCCAAATAATGGAAGTCATCCATCGTGATAGAGTCCCCCACTTATCCGTCAGCCGTAGTGCGACAGCCAGCTTCGTACAGTACGGAGTTAAAGCCACTAGCCCCGTCGCCAACGCCGTTGCCACCTTTGAGCAGTAATCGCGGAAATGGAGCGCTTCCCTTGTACCTACAGAATGGAGAATCATGGACTCTGCCGGATCTCAAATTAAATGACAACCAGCCATGCGGGATGGAAGAATACCGTCGTCTTCGACCTTCTTTAAAAATTGCTAATGTGAGCAACGCGCATAGAAAGTTGAAGAGCCTCCTCAAAAGGTGCAAATTTTGCTATAACATTGATCTCTGCTACAATTGTCATCCAGCCAATGAGTGCTTACAGCACTAGAAATGATGAGCAAGAGGAGGATGAGAGAATGTAAGCCAGCTGAGCACTCCAAATCTGAAACAGGCGCCGACTCCTTCTCCGTCAGTGACCTGATGAGTGAACCAAGGCTAAAACTTGGAATTCCAAATGTCTGAACCCTGTCGAAATTGATGTCGGAGTATACCCTTCTTCTGTGCGGATCCGACGCAGCCGAACTACTGGGCCGAGATGCATATCTACTACCACCACACTACAGTAGGCAAAGGAAGACAACACAGGGCCTCAGCAAGTTCCGAAAAGAGTAATACAGGAGCCGCACATTTTGAAAGCATAGGGAATTTGTTTGATCCGATTGGAGTTCCAAGCTTTGATCCGCACCTCGTGCTTACTTTTTCGGCAATCGGTTCGATATCCCGCATTCACCCACATTTATTTGATTACTCTCCTGCACTTGACCACTTAGTAACACCCTCGTGAAAGAAGGACGATAAATCCGAGAGCTAAAGAAGTCTGCGGACGTAAATAAGTAATCTTTCATATACATTGAAGAGGCAACCGCAAGCTTATTTAAGGATCTCGGGTGCACCCATACTGAGACCTACAGGGATCATACATATTCCCCGCATCGCAGCGGGGGAGCATAAAAGGCCAGCTCAAACCTCACTTCAACAGAAACATCCAAACGGAAGCAAACAACCAGCAAACGGCAGGAAGAAATCAAAGCGGGCTCCTGTGCACCATTACCACCGATCCAGTATATCAATTCCTGCTCCCAACACCAACTCCAGACATCATCCATCCTCATCAACAACACACCTTTCATCCCCCTTCCTCTCAAACACCAAAAATCACCACCACCACCATTACCCCCCCCCCAAAAAAAAAATGTCCACCACCACAACCACCACCGACAACGACGACGACATCTTCCCCGCCCTCCCCCCCACCCTCTCCCACCTCGCCGCCCTCCTCCCGCGCACGCCGCTCGTCCGCGCCGCGCTGCGCCACGCGCGCGCGCACTCGGCCGCCTTCGCCTACAACCACGCGGTGCGCACCTGGCTCTTCGCCGCGCTCATCAGCCGGTCGCACCCGGCGCTCAGGCGCGAGCCCGTCGACCAGGAGGTCGTCGCGCTCGCGTGCGTCATGCACGATCTGGGCTGGGACCCGACGGGCGAGTGCGTGAGCGCGGACAGGCGGTTCGAGGTGGACGGGGCGGATGCGGCGGTGCGGTTCTTGCGGGAGAGGGCGCCGGCGGGGTGGGATGGTGGTGGGGGTGGGGGCGGTGGTGGTGGGAACGGGGTGTTGGTGGGTTCTGACGGTGGGGACGCGGGGGGTGAAGATGTGCGCGGGTACAAGGGCCGCAAGACGCAGCAGGTGTGGGACGCGTGCGCCTTGCACACGACGCCCAGCATCGCCTTTCACAAGGAGCCCGTCGTCGCGGTGGTGGCGTATGGGATGTATGTCTCTTTTCCTCGTCCTCTTCCTCTTCCTCTTCACTTCCTTCTTCCTTATCCCTTCCTTCTCCACTTCTCCCACCACCTCCACCTCAAACCAACACGTCCCCCCACCACCACATTACAACAGCAACACGAAGGCACTGACAAGAAAAAAAAAAAACTCACAGCCTAGCCGACTTCCAAGGCCCCGCCAACACCGTCCCCGCCGACACACTCCTCAGCTGGCCCGACTACGACGCCATCGTGGCGGCCTACCCGCGGCTGGGCCTGCTGGGCGAACTGAAGGAAATCATGTGCGGGCTGTGCCGCACCAAGCCGGCGACGACGTATGACAACACGGTGGGCGAGTGGGGCGAGCTGTTTGCGGTGGAAGGCTACTCGCGCGAGGGGCGCCGCATTGCCGAGATGTTGCTCGCGTTCACGCCGGCGTTGGATGAGAGGGATGAAGGAGGTGGTGGTGCTTGAGAAAGAGGAGGGGAGGGAAGGGAAGTTGTGGTGGACGGGGAGGTGACGTGAGATCAAAGGAAGGGGTGTTTTTTTTTCTTTTTTGTTCTTTTTCTTCTTTGGTGCGTAGAAGCCTGCTCTTCGAATGTCACTATAAGATTCACAGCGACACGCTCGAATTGACGCCGTCCTATGAACATGCATATCATTCCCTGTTTTAAGAAGAGAGTGCACTCATCCGTCTAACTAATAACAGTGTTCGTTGTGCCTGGTGTGGCAAAGTAGCCTCGCGGCATGATAGTCTTCACAAAGGTCCCGCCTCTTGTTCCAAGTCGTCTAGTTTACGCCGGCAAAAGACCAAAAAGAGGGGTTCAACATATGTACCCGGTTGACGATCCGTCAGGAAAGTCCAACAATGTCATCTTCTACCCCAATCGCTGATCCAAAGAAGCATCCTACTACACCGATGAAGCAGACCTGGGTATGACGCAGATGTCTCAGTCGCAAAAACAGGGAAACCCAAAAGGAATTAAGAGCGGTGTAGCAATGCAATAATGGAAAACATTAAACCGGCCAAACTTCGTGCTGTCATGACCGTTGCGTATTCGTATGGCCCTTGGCTTCACGGAAAGTTCCTCCGCTGCGGCCTTCGGTAATCGGCTATCACAAATTCCCTCCGAAAAAAATGTGGAAACATCCGGATCTCGTCGGATGAGGTGATGCATGAGGTGAGGATGGTGGACCGAAAGTATTGACATGTGAAAAAGAGACCAGCTACGCACCGCCGGCGACCGATTTCACCAGCCTCAGCGTCTTGATCACAACGTTACCCAACAGCACTAACGCAGCCCCAGGAATAAAAATCTGCAGGAACTCGACGGGGCTCTTCGGTCGAACCTCGGTCTCAATGTAGCCTCTGCCTTCGGCAATCGTCTTGTCCTTGTCGAGCATCGGCATGCCATTGAGACGTTTGCCTGCAGTCTCGTAACGTACGCCCTCGGGGTCCGAAGGAAAACGGCCCGTCTCCAGGTAGGTTTCGAGCAGATCGTCTTTTTCGCGCCAACGCTGAAGGATCCATTGCTCGAATTCGGGCTGCGACGATATCGGGATGTCCTTGACAGCAAAGCGGCGCCAGTGGAGGTTGACTGACCGCGGGGGCCGGCCTTCGAAGTAGGTGGATTTCAAAGTGAAAAGGTCTTGTCCGTATCGACCCCGGCTATTTCTTGTTAGTGGGAAATTCATACGGCAAGCATATCAAAACTTACGGAACGCCCTCGTATGCCATAGTGCAATCGTAGACCCACTCCGTGGTCTCCTTCAGCTCTTGCAAGCAGAAGAATAGCCCGGTACTTCTTGGCAAAAGCGCATGTCTTAGGTCGGCCTGACCGCTCTTCTTGGCCCAGCGCTCGCTTGATTCGCGGCCATTCGAGGACAAATTGGTGCCTTCGGGAAAGATGAGGAGCCACATGGGGTCCAGGTCATGCTCGCCTGACATGGGGCCTTTGTGGCGAGTGTTAAGCTTCTGCAGGCGATGTTGGAAGCGGGGTTTGTCTGTCGCCCATTTGCGCGAGAGGAAGATGAAGCTGAAGAATTGCATGCCGTTGCCGATGAGGGGAATGTACTTGAGCGATTCCTTAAGGATAATGTATAAATGGCCGTGCATGCGCGACGTGTAGGCAATCCACCACAAGTACAGCCAATCAGTGTAGATCTGTTCTTTGTCAATGCTGGATTCATCCGCTAGAGCAGGGCGTGAGGCGCACCTGATGGTTCGCAATCAGAACGATGCGGTCAGGGAAATCGCACTCCAAACGGCCGTCTTCGGTCTGCCTGAGTTGGCCGCGCACGCTCTCGTCGCCACTGACCCTCACAACGGTAGGCGACCACCACTGTGTCATGGTGGTGATGAGCAAGCCGAAGTGCTGCTTGGTGACGGCCATCCAGGCATAATACCAGTCCTTGCTGCAGAAGTATAGCGGGGCGCCGATGAGCTGGGTGACGTTGATACTGATACCGAGTAAGGCACTATTCTCTTAGTAAAAAGGAAAGAACAGAGAAAGTCTCTTACCACACGCAGCTGCCCAAGAAGTACACGCCGAACAGGAACATGCGCAGAGCCTGTTTGGGCCCGCCATGCTTGACTGGGCCTGCCGGGTGTACAATCTTGCCAGTATCAGCGCCGTGTTTGTGTAGGTTCTCGGGTGGTATGGGCTGCGTCGCAGCATTATGCCTATGCTTCAGGCCGTCGGAGTCCATGGTAGTAGATACGCGGAGGGAGGGATAGACTTGGTGGTGGATGTCTTGCTCAGGCGTCGCGTGGACAGTCGTGGCGAGGCGGAGTTAAGGGCGGAAAGCGGGATTGTGGCTGATGGGCACGCGACGCCTGGGGCAGGAGCGAGGCAGCAGCTGGTGGGGGTCAGGGTCAGCGTCGGAGGAGAGGTTGCCTGGCAAGAGGCATGGCGGGAGGAAGCTGGGGAGGAAGAGAAGGGCCGAGAAGAGGGCTGCAGACAGGCGTCCACGAATGCGGTGAGGCGCGTGGTGACGGGTCCGGCAAGTTGCGAGGGTCCAGCAAACGATGTGGGACGCGGATGTGCGGTTCGTCGAGCATCGCGGAGCGCGGAGGAGCATGGGCCACCTTTGACATCAGCACCATGCCTTCATCTCTCCGCTCACCACCACCGCCCCTGCTGAGATCCGCGTCACCATGCGACCACCCTCCCTTACGGCACCCTCCGTGCGAGCATGAACCATCCTTGACCCCGCCCACCTGCCCACCCGCTCTCCTGCCCCGACTCGCCCGTCACAACCTCCACAATGCAGCCGCGATTTCCATTGCGCCTACGCTTTGCGCCGCCGCGAAGGGCCTTCTCGTGCGCTGTCCGTCGCCGCCAGGTCAGCGAGCTGCCGCAAGCTGCCACGCTACCCGAGCGCAATCCTCCCGTATACCAAGGTGAGCAGCGATAGGCGTTACGCGCACATGGTGAGCTCAACATTCTTACCCTACCTCTCAATCTCCCCCGTCCCCTCTTCCGGACCCAGCAACCAGGGCTCTGAGGCTGACTACATCCAGCAACACGCCAGAATGACCTCCTCGGCCTCCATTGGCATGCTCCCCTGCGCACCGTGCTGCTTATGAAGAAGGAAGATGCGCCCCACGTCACTGAGTCACTCGTTGAACTCGCGCATCACATTCAAACAACATATCCCGGCGTGAACCTGCTATTCGAGCCCAATGTCGCGAGTGCGATCCATGACAGACTTCCGTCTCCTGTCTACGCACTGCCACTTCAGAAACGCGAAGCCGAGCAGGTGCTCCATGACAGCGTCGATCTCATAACCACATTGGGCGGAGACGGAACAATTCTCCACGCTGCAAGTCTGTATGCGAATGCCAAGCAAGTCCCGCCCATTCTGGCTTTCAGTATGGGAACGCTTGGCTTCCTGGGCGAGTGGAAGTTTGCCGAGTACAAACGCGCCTTCAGAGACGTCTACATGTCCGGTGCCAGCGCGGCAGCGGAGCAGACGCTTGGCCCACCCTCAACCACGGGGGCTGAAGATATCATCCGCGTCGCTGACGATCCGTGGGCTTCTCTTCGAGGCAAATTCATGGGCACACATAGGCACGCCCGCATCCTTCTCCGTCACCGTCTCAAAGTATCGGTGCACACTCCTGCGAGACTCACATCTCCGGGAATTCCTTCGTCCGCATCTAGTCCCGCACACAAGAAGCCCATCTTGACGGGCAAGCATCCATCTCTAGCAACAGCCCAGACACTCGCCCGCGGCAACACCAAACTGCCCCCATCGCCGCTCTACGCCCTCAACGAGATCATCCTGCACCGCGGCCGCAACCCGCACCTGACGGTCATCGGCATCACGGTCAACGGGCGGCACCTGACGGACGCCATCGCGGACGGGCTCATCGTCGCCAGCCCGACAGGCAGCACCGCGTACTCTCTCTCGTCGGGCGGCTGCATCGTGCACCCGCTCGTGCCGTCGCTCATCCTCACGCCCATCTCGCCGCGCAGCCTCTCGTTCCGCCCGCTCGTCCTGCCCGCCAACGCCGAGGTCACGCTGCGCGTCGCCGAGAGCAACCGCTCCGACGGCGTCGACGTCAGCATCGATGGCATGCGCCTCGAGGAGCCGCTCGGCCGCGGCGGCGAGGTGCGCATCACGGGTGAGGACGTCGGGCTGCGCGCGCTGGGCAGGGGCGAGAAGGGGACGTTGTTGGGTGGCGTCCCGAGCATCGTGAGGGGCACGAACGGCGTGTCCAGAGGGGAGGATCATTGGGTGGGTGGGCTGAACGGGCTGCTGAAGTTTAACTATCCGTTCGGGGAGGAGGTGTGAAGAGAAGTCCCCCCGCAGCCTGCGACGTAGAGGCTGTCTGTGGGGCACCCATAGAGGAAAGAGTGATCAGAGGCTAGACGTAGATAGCCAGTGTGGGGCGAGAGGTCATGTTTTTTTAGAAACCATATGAATGGCCGATCTTTAGGAGCGAAGACTAGCATGGGAAGGAATGGCGGTCAAGAAGAAAAAAAAACCATGTTCGTAGAAATCTGGAACCCTTACACATGACCAACCGTTCTTTTGCTCTTGGAGCTTTGGTAGTCGGTTTAGCGGCACCCGCGTCGTCGCCGGCGCCGGCTGTAGCGCGGAGCTTGCAACCTGTCGTCACTAGGTAGGTAAAACTATCGAACGGGACGTCTAGGCGCGTCCGGTGCCATATGCTGCGTTAACGGCTGCGAACCGCACGGGACGATGGCCGCCGCTCCCATCGTGTGCAATGCACGCACGCACGCACGCACGCACCGCACAAACCAACATATGCACCCACTTTACCGACCGGACTCCTGCCTTGCCCAATCGTGGTAGGCTTGAACGCTGCAAGTTCGAACGTCTGAAGCAATTCTCCGGGTGCGCACTGTTCGCTGCCGCAGGGGCCGGTCGAAGCGGTTCGTGGTCAGTGTGTCGTTGCCGGGGCAGGACGATGGGTGGTGGTTCGTGGCTGCTGTTGTTGGTGGTGGTTGTCGGGGAAAAGGGGGTGCATGGGTGTGAGAGTGGGTTTTTACTACGTGGCAGTGCTGGGTTGCGCGGAGTTTGGAGAGGGCGGCCAGTGGTGAGAAAGTGTGGTGGTTATTTTGGTATCCGTTGCGAGGACGGTTATTGGGAGTGTTTGGGGGTCTTTCGGACCTTCGGTGAGGGTTGGAGAGGTGGTGCGTGGTGATTGGTGGGTTTGGTCGAATTGGTTGCCGGTTTCGGCTGGTTGGAGCGAGAGGTTTAAAAGGACGAGGCTGATGCCGCTGATGTCAGTTCTTCTTTCCAAATAACCTATCGGTTTTTATGTTGTGCAAACAGAAAATCTTTTACTCTCTCGCCTCGTTCACTGTATCTCCAGCTTCATCTTCCTTTTAGGTGCTCTCTTTCATAGATGGCATTGGCTCGAATATCGGCCTTTCCATCCATGATTGAAGATGCTGACATCCATCAAGATGATATCATACTGACACGTAGCTATATTTTAGTTCTCGCTCTTCACGGGTTCTTCGTGCCTTTCGGATAAGTTTCGGCCAGTCATTCCGTAGACCTTAATTTTTTAAAGTAGAAACTCTCTCCTTCGAATAGAGTTTGTAGCGTCTAAAACTTCAGCACACCGTACGGTCGCTGAAGGCGTGACTCAGTTGTTTCATTTACTAATACTTTTCCTCCTATATCGCGAAGAAAGTTGATCTGTTGCTGACTTGCGGTCTATGCTTTTGAACACCTGATGGGGCGGGTTGTCACAACCTCCAGTTTTATTTTGCCATTTAAATTTGCTTCACTTCACAGCGAGCTGTCAACTTCCGCTAAATAAAGAGCCACAGAGCTTTGAGGACTATGGACTACTACATGGAGCACTGTTCTGGCCAGAACAATGAATGGAAAAGATACACTCGTCTTCTTCCAGACTTCCTCTCCCTACTGCCCGAACAACAACCAAAATATAGACATAATGCACGTCACCATTACTTAAGGGTCGCGCGCATCATCAATCATGTTGGAACGTTCCATTCCACACCAATAATCGCTCTCGCAACTGGACCGTTTCGTTCTATAGAAGATAATGTCCAGACGCAAAACAATTTTTGTTGCCTCTAGTAGTTTCGCATTTGTTTACCAGACACTGAGCGCAAAGTAGTCACTCCACTATGTACTTTAATACTTGGGAATGCAAATGGTGAGCTTCTAGAGGAAGGGCAGTTACAAACACAGATACGCGCATACTAATAGCTCTACACATATCATTTGGCTGTAAAGATCTTGTGCCTACGTCCTCTAATAGACGCGAGCCAAAGTTAAGAATCAATGACGTAATCAACTACCCGAGGGTTAGGTTTCTCGACGTGAGAATATCGTGCACGTGAAAAGGCAGGCTTGAAATGACTTGGTGATTTCATGTCAGCGTGATCCATGCCATGTCTGCTTCCTTTAAGAATCAAAATGGGTTCAGCTTCTTCTCAAGAATGTCATCAGGCATTTCCCACGCAGGATTGTCCAAATCCTCCACCGGCATCATGATACACACCAACCTACTTGTTTCGTTTTGCTTCTTGGTTGCATCGTGCCCACACGTTGCTTCACAACGCTGGTGTTGAACCCTGCGAGGTGGAAATCATGAAAATTACTAATATATACGGGCCACTTTTACTGTACGATGATGCAGAACTTGTTCTTTAGAAATTAGTTGTACAAAACAGGAAACAAAGCTGGCAAAAAAGCTCGGAATTATCAAATGGATTGAGAAATTTTTTACTCTGCGCCCTTTTTACGTCCCCAAAAAAAAGGAAAAAAAGGGCGGCATGCGCAAGAAGCAGACACAATCGTCCAGTTATTGGACTTAACTACCCACTTAGAAGTAGCAGCCCCAGTTACCGATCCCTACCAACAAATGAATGGGCCTTTTATGTTCTTCCAGTGTTGAGAGAATCATCCACGTCTGCAATAACATGACAACAACTGTCACTCCCATTTAAAGCTTGTGCGCGGAAGGCCGGACCAGGTGAGTTAATTGCATACATGAGAGTTCTTATACTATACTTGGCGACATATTAATACTTGGTGCATACTATTCTTGGCTCTTTCCCAATAGTGGGTACTTCTTCAATAGACTCAATATGCAATGTGACCTCCCGGTGACCCGCAGAGCACTGTCATTCCTATGTACCATGTTACGCTATCGCACATTGAGTCTCACTACAGGATGTCCTGATTGATACTCCTTGTAACAAGTTGAATGATGGACTGAACATCAACCACCCGCACTCTCATAATGGCGAAACCGAGTCGCATACAACGTTATTATGTTGCTCAGAGATTCCTTGCGTGCTTCAACAGCCTGAAATTACACTTGCATTAGACTCCTTCAAGGCGGCAGTGTATAGTGTGGGAACGAGTGGTAAGATTTTGGGAAGACCATGAAAGGGATTGGCGGAGAAATGGGGAGGAGACGGAGCAGTCGGCGAGTATGACCCACACTTCGCGCCGACCAGAGATACACAGGTTCTGGTCGTCAATCAATCGAGCCCCACAAATCGTCTCATCTTAATTGATATGCCCGTTTGACGATGTAACTCATGTCTCGCCGTTGAGCATGAACAGACATGGTAAAAGGAGAAGATGGAGCATCGACGACCTTGAAACGTTACATTAACGGCTCTCTAAATATCCCAAACTTGACCTCCGGGGGCATGGTCTGATTCTGCATGGCGCTCCCAGAGAGACTGGCGACCCAAACTCCTTGGTCAGGCTACTGACGGTATTCGAGACGACTTTCGGCCCGGACTGAACCCACGAAGAACCAGCGGAGCACCAAGAACACCAACCCAACCACCCGTGCAGTAGACCTATGTCTCTTTCAGCGAGAGCTCTTTCCATTATGGAACTACCAAAAATAGCCATCAATAGTGTGGAAAAAGAAGGAAAGAAACCGTAAGTTTTGACCACCAGGGTCAAGTACCATCATCACCGTGCCCCTCCAAGGCAACGACATCAACGAAACCAAATCCATGAACCATGAATGCCTGCACACCCCGCCACCTTACCTGAAGAAAACCAAGCTCCACCACTCCCCTGACCCCGTGCCCTCCCGCAAGTGCACCACATACAGTACAAACGTCGAATCAAGGCCCATCGATAGCGCCCAGCGCACGCACCACCACCCAGGTTGCCCCAGCCTTCTCGAGGGGTAAGAGAGAGAGAAAAAAGTGAGCAGATCGACTCATGATCACGACATACCACGCTGCCCGTTTCCCTCCGTTGCCCTGCGTCCTTTTGCGGTGCTATAATCGTTTCCCCACCGCCGATCCATCCCCGTTTAACTGCCGTGAAAAGCCACGTTCTCCCGGCCAAAGCCGAAACGCCACTTTGCCCGACGACTCATGATCCCTTTTTATTCTTCTCTTCCCAATAGTGCTTTACCCTTTTTTTTCTTTCCAAGGGACCACCAGGCGTCCCGCATCCGCACCCCCCCGGGACCAGTCCGTGTGACGAATAAGGGGAGGCGCAGCCCATCAAAGAAAGAGGCACGTGCAAAAGAAAGGGTAGATCAGGCGCCCTCAAGGCGGAACCGAGCGAGCGGGGCCGGCGGAGGCGGACGGAGCAGCAGCAGTGATGAGTGCTGCTAGCTAGCTAGCTAGCAAGGCGTTTGTAAGGCGAGCGTAGCAAGGCGGCGGGGCCCTGCCAGCTCATCAAGGCCGGAGGGGAAAAAACAAGGCGGGCAGGGCACGTTCAAACAAACAAAAAAATAAGCCTGGACCCCCGGAACGGTCGGGCTCTCTCTTCCCCCCTTCCCCGACTCCCGCGAGTCTCACAATAACTCCTGACGCTCTGGCCCCTTTTGTCCATGTGTTCAGGCGTCCTGGAGAACGAAAGGAAGGAGTGAGAGACGTGCGTGCGAGTAGTCGATGGAAGGGCAGAGAGGGCGTGCACACGCCACCCCTTCATGTACGTGCGCGCGCCCTAACCACCATACGGTCCTTTTCCACACACCCTCTTTCCTTGCCCTCTTGGGCCCACCACCCCCGCGATATCCTCCCCCCAGTAGCCCGAATCGCGCGTTCGCGATGATCGCCCACCGCCGTTTGTCAATCATCCCTAATTACGCGCATGTGTGTCTCGATGTCAACTACCGAGGAACCGCGAATAAACTCAGATGCCGAAGCTCGGTTTCGATCGTAGTCAGTTCTTTGGTAAGCTTCCGGATCGTGGTGTGGGCACGGTGCAAACAAAACGTTCACCGTTTGGCAGCCGCGGGTAGCCGCCGGCAGAGGCGGATGCGGGTGTGGTACATGCGTCCTGTCATGTTCTCCGCATCGGTCAGCTCGATCGACGGTTCAAGTCAGACAAACAGGTTCACGGCCGTCGCAACTGCCGAGCACGTGGAAGGCCCTGTCATCATTACATGATTCGGTCTACGCGGTGGATCCGTAGAACAGGTAAGTGAGTAAGCAGCGTCGCGTTGTAGTTAGCACGAGCAAAACGAGAAAGAAAGAAAAAAATCAAACACTTGGTGAGTTGTGCGGCCCCAGTGGTATAAAATTCCATAGCCAATGCCCCAACTGACCTCCTGCGTTCTTAAAACGAATTTGGTATTGCAAACAGCGGTCTGAGAAGGCGGTGAGTGAACGTGAAGGGCGAACTGTAATTGCACCTCATCCTATTCCCCCACCGAGTCGTGCGTGCGCAAAGACGAGATGAACCCGAGTCGTGATCCATACGCACGCATCGAAGCCTCCTGTTCTCCTCTTCTTGCATCCAGAGTACCCAGCATCTCGACTAGATGATCATTAACAGCCGGCACATTAGAAAGCAACTGCCGAGATGAATCGTCCACCTTCAGTGTGCATGGAATTGACCAGTCTTTGGTGGTACCATGAAGAGAACAATGCTGAATGACTCTCCAACTGCCGGTGCCCAGGAGCACGGAAGCTGCTTAGACCTGCCTGCCTACTCACTGTCGTGCTTCTTGCAATTCTCCCGGGCGCAGCTTCGAGTGACACTGACAATAATTCTCTTTCTGACTGGGTCATGACTGGGTTTGCAGTCAACGCGCGCGCCAGGTCCAAACAGCGCCGCCGGCCTCGGAGGGAATACTTACTCGCAAGCCGAGGTTCCGCACCGTATGGACGTACGATATGGTTGGTGAAGGTTACAGACAAGCCGAGGAAAGGAAAATGTCATCACAAGGGCTAAGTAGAGATTGTTGGGTGGGGCAGACTGGAACGGAGGTGGCGGATGTCACAGCCCTGCCTCTTCCCTTTCCCAACTTATCTCTTCGGCCATCGTAGTACACGATTCATGCTGTTCTAGATCTGCCGTGTCCTTTTCACTCGTGGAAAGTCCCTTCAGCGAGCCCTACGGACTGATGAATGTGTTTCATCCCATCGGTACGTCATGTATAGGTAGTGAGTTGATGCCCGAGAAGGGGCCAGAGCGGAGGGTGAAAATCCGAGTCAGTTGCGCACGCGAGGTCCTTCGCTTGCGCCGTTTCCGTGGCTTGTTCCGTGTCCGCTGTTTCGAGAAGTCTTGACGAAGGGCATTGAGATGCGGTGATGTACCGCAATGCATGATATCGGCAGGGCAGGTAATAGTGGACCCTGAATAACAGCCAGCAGACACTTAGTCGTGTGTGCTCACGCGCCACCTGTGTTTTCCAGACATATCAGTATCAAGTAAGCATGTTCCATCAATACCCCGTAAGAACGGTCGTTCTTGAGTGAAATCATGCCCAGGAGACACTCGCTCCGCTGGTACCCGGCGAGGCCTCATTTTGCTCAGGCGTGAAGTGGGCATCGGGCGCCGGCACTTGGGCGCAAGAAGAGGTCGTTGGGCAACAGTCGCGCTTGTGTTGTAGCTGGTCAAGTGGTCGTCTCTCCAAGCATGCAACTTTCGGGTCATCCGCACCTAAGCATGGCGCTACAAGAAGCATGATTTGGACACGGCGCCAACGGGCCGGGGCCGGTGTGTGGCGGCATTCAGGCGCGGCGGCAGTCAGATGCGTTGGCTAAGCGAAGGGGTTCGGTTGTTGTAGTGGTAGAGAGCGGAAGGAACGATGGCGGTCCAGTCGCACGCGAGGAAAGTAGCGGAGGTGAGCCAAAAGCGGCGAAGCCCGACGTGCCTCGCGACGGCGTGTTGAGAACAACACTTCGCGGTGACCGGGTGCTGCTCAGATGGCATGGAGGACGAGAGAGGAGGGGCGGAATGATGCGGCAGGTGTCCATGCGGCGTTGGGGCGTGAGGGAATGGGGATGAGGAAGAAGAAAGAAAGCGAGGAGAAGAGAAAGCCGGTCTGCCGCGTTGGTGCTACCCGGCAGCCGCGCACCAGTCAGCAGCGATCATCATTCCGCTCAAGGCCGCCCCGCGCTTTGCTGCCCCTCCAGCTGATGCCCGCTGCGCTGGATGCCCCCCTCCGCCCATGATTTTCTTTTGCTGACCGCCGCCCGCCGTTCTTCCACCCGCCCCTCCTCCACATCTCGCACCGCACCGCACCGCACCCTATTCGCTGCTCGGCCCAGCTGCCTTGCTCCCCTCGGCCACCGCCGTCCCACTCGATCGCTAACGATGATCTCACCCCCTCCGCTTCGCCCTCTACCATCTCTCCCCAATGCCCATCCAATCGCGCATCCCTCCACCCACCCTGCCCTGCGCCCTGCGGCGCTGCCTGCCACGCCACGTCCACGCCGCTTCAGCCCAGCCCAGCCCAGCCCGGCGAGCCCAGCGCATCTCCCCCTCACCGCCCAGCGATAGCGAACGAAAAGCAGGGCAAGTCGTAGCGCTGACCACTCACTCCCTTCAGCTTGTCAGCCCACGCAACGCACGCACGCACGCACCGCATTGCAACGCACAACGCGCGCAGCCCCATGTCAAATCTCCACACTTTCTTGCACATCCATCCCGCCTCTGCAATCACCAGCAACTCCACCCTTCCTCCGCCCCCTCCCTGTCAGATCCACACGTACGGTGCGGTCCTACCTCCGGTGCGCCTTTATGGCCCGGCCCGTCCCCGATCGCGATTTAAACACAACCGACTGCCTAGTTATTTTTGCTTCCTGGCGGTAGCGCTGGCTAATCAGCTGGTGCCCGCCCACCCCTTCCTTCGCGCGCGCCAGTTAACCAGCCTGCTAGCCGTGCTGCCCAGCTCGCCAGCCAGCCAAAGATTGGGATTATCGCGCACTACTTGTCAGCACTGAAGCCAATGATGATGGGCTGCTAATGCTGCGCACGCACCACCCGCCCGACGCCCGACCCAAACCCCCTAGCTAATAAGTACCGCAGGCCTGAGTACGTACCCCTTCCTTGCTAACTATCCTTCAAGTCACGAAGTAAAATCTTGGTGTTACTTTTCCGCCAGCTCAGCATCTCTGTCAATATTCATGTGGCTATTGTGATGGTTACGAAGATGCTCGCGCCACCCGCTGTCAGTGAGAGTGGTGGTGGTGGTGGCTGACAGCACAACAGACACGGTCTGCCAGGCCGCTGACTGATCATTCCACAAGAATAACGAGAAGGAGAAAGGAGTAGAAAAAGTAAAAGCCCCGGTCAGCCCGCAAGCAGAAGAATCCCAGCGCCATGGTCGGCTATCTCACAGTCTCGTGGTCCTTCCCCACTACTACTACTGGTTGTGAAACAAATCATACGACTTGCTGCAGCACTCTTCAGGATCTGGCGAGCATCAGAAGCGAGATGAGAACGAAGAGAAAACCGCGCACTTCTCTCCCGAGGTGCTGGAGACGTTGCCGGCGGTTGGATGCGGCATTGTCATCCCATCATTCGCGAGGCAGCAGGCTTGATCGTCCGTCCCCACAGCACCAAACCCAGCCCAACCCACCACAACACCCGCGGTAATGCAACAGTGGGCTCACACATGCCGGGCCATGAGTCGCCACGCGCATCGGCAAAGGAGATGCAAACGGCGGTAAATGCGCGACGAAGGTCCTTCCTCATTCCTGTGAAGAAAGGGACATTCCATCCGCAGCGTGCAGAAAACATCATGCCTTGATGTCACGGCGCATGGCTTTTGCAAGACGGCATCGGTCAGGAAGCTTGGTAGATCGACGCGGGTGTTTGCTGGCTTTGCATGATATCTATTGTCTGACCGACAGATCCGTCATCGTCCCGGATTTCATCCCGGTCATCACGATCCCCCAGCGCCCGCTCGCAAGCAGATCATCCTTCTGCCTACTGCTTTAGCCCTGCCGAATTGCAGGACTCCTCATCGCCCCCGTGACCGGATGGAGCCGGGGACGGAATGATGTGAAACAGGACACGATAGACGGAGGTAAGTAGCCAAAATCGATCAGACCCCGTAAATTGTTCGTGCCCGAATCTTCAGGCTGGGGGGAAGCGCGTCCTATAGACAAGTGCCGACCGTCGATGGCCCAAGAGAGGAAAGGCGCCTTACCATTTTGAGCACCTCTCGTCCTATCTCGGCGTTGCTACCTCTGGATCCTTATCATCACCTGGACAGCTACAGCAATGGCAGAATACCTACAAACCTCTCCTTTGCATGCATAATATTGGCATTGATTCAGCTTTCGCACTTCTTGCCCGTAAACAGAAGCCCAGCACGATAATAATAAAAAACAATCACACGATGCCCTGTCCGAAAATCTTCACACACACACACCGATCCAATATTCCCTGAAACATTTCTTTTTTTCCTACTTTCATTCTCCTTAAGGCGAACAAGGCCCGCGCCCGCCTCGTACTCCATGCGGCACAGAGAGCCGCTGTAACTCGATTGAGCCTTAATACCGCCGCTGATATAGCCCTCCGACGCCTGACATGTACGACCCCTGCACGACATGCTCTAGTCGTGCGTCGCCTTTGCCGCCCCGCCGACGATATAGTAGATGAATAATGTGTGCGTGTGTGTGAGCTGCGGCTCTCCACGCCAATAGCAGCCCCCTGTACGTCTCATTCCCCCCTGCTGCCCCGCGCTTCCCTAACTTTCTTTCTTTCGTTCTTCATCTATGTCGCGGCACGATTAGCTACTGATCGACCAAAGATCGGCCGTTTTCTTTTCCGATTCCCGCCTCCTCTCTCCAGCAAGGGTGTCAAGCAAGGGGGATGAGAAAAAAAAAAAGGGCGAGGCCGACCAGGCGTCGAAGATGCCTGTCTCCCTCTCGTCTCTCTCTTTTCGCGGAGGGTGAAGGGGAAATGAGACACACGACGATACGGCGGGGGAGGGGACGCGGTTGGGACAGGCCTGCGTAATCAGGTTACGTGTCGTGGTCGTCGTGGCCATCGTCCGGCGTCGTCGTTAAACGATGGAAGCAAGCAAGCAAGCAAGCAAGCGCCTCGCCGTGCATACTGTATACGTCTTGTTGCCTTCACGCGGTGCAGGCTGCTGCGTGCAGGGGGGTCTTAGGGTAGGGGAAAGAGCCAGAGCGATCAGCCGAGCGGGACCCTCGTTCCCGGTCCGCTCCCTGCTCCGCGCCCGCAGCTGGATGGATGGATGGGAAAGAAAGGGAAAGCAAAGGGCAATTTGGTTAGGTAGCAGGCGGTGTTTTTCGTGACCGTCTGCTTGTTTGTCTGTCCTTGTTGTCTGCTGCACGGTTCGGCCCTGTCAGTCAGTCAGTCAGCCAGCCACATTGCCGTCGAGCGGTCGAGACGAGGTCCCCTTTTGGCGAAATCGAGATTTCGGAAAAATTTCCGCCGCCGCGGCGCTCGTCCTTAGTGTCGTCATCAGCATGATCGCGATGGTGAGCCTCGTGTTGATAAAAAGAGAAAAGAAAAGAAAGGAAAAAAAAATCAAACCAAAAAGCAATTTCGAGGCTGGGGAATGCAAAAGAAAAAGCCACTAAGATCGGGGGATTTGCTCTCTAGCGTAACCGAGCCGGTGGTTACTCCGTGGAAAGGCAAAGCGCCTCTTCCAGGGTCTGATCTACAACTTCACGGCTGTGCAGTTTGTTTGGATGTCGATTCGGAGACGGGAACGGGGACCGGCAGAGCTAGTTGTCTCTCTGCCTGTCTGCAATGCAACACGCGAGCTCGAGATGGCGAGATGTGCCCGCGATCTAGTTGGTCGGGCCGCCTGTGATCAGGTATCAGCATTGGGTCGCGCCTTGCGTGTTTGCTTATTGGAATCCAATATGCTCCACTTTCCATTATCTGAGAGAGGCGCCTCCTCCACCGAGGCAGCGAATTTGCCGATGCGGCCCCAAAGGATTTGACCGCTATGATGTGTGCCGTGTCTGTGGCCACTGGACCGCCCGCCTTCGCGATCCGTCCGAAGCAGTGCCGGGCCGAGGCCTGACGTGCCGCTGACGCCTCTCTCTCGTGCATAGCCGGTCTCGGGTTCGGGGCCCGTCGTGGCTCGAATTTGTGCAGAGAGCCAGCTTGCCGACGCGGGAAGGAGAGGGGGAAAGGCCAGAAAGTTTGGTACCGACGCACATACATACGTACGTGTGCGGCGTACTGCCTCAACACGAGGGAAATAATCCCGCCGCTGTATGCATGGCGGAGGGAGAGGAGGGGGAACGTGGGGGCGGAGATGGGGCTTTGGAGAGGATTGCCAGCCGGAAACGGCTGTCCCCCCGCCAGGGTCGCAGGAGCCGCGCGGCGATGGTTATGGAACCGGCCAGCTTGCCTTGCCTATGTGTGTGTGTGTGTGTGTGTGTGTGTTCCATCCTGCTCTCCCTTTTGTTCATTGCGTCAAGCCTTCGCTGTTCTTAGCTTGCTGCAGATCTCCAGCGAGACCATCGCTGCATTCAATGCGATCTGTCGTGTAACGCCGCACAGCGCAAGCGACCAAGATTGTCGTCGGTAGAGGAGGCGCGGGAGGAGCGCGGCTGTCGTCATAGCGGAGCTGGCATTTGGCGCAAGCGCTACAGCCGCAGCGGCACGATATGCACACCAAGCGCTTGCGCCTGCAGCCGCGGGCATAGGCGTGGGAGGATTGCCGTGCTGCGGTCGCGTCAGTTGAGGCTAGAGAAGCCCTTTCCGCGGCGTACTCGGGGCGGAAGGGCTAATAACAGCAAGATCCGGTCCATGGGACGGCTCGCCGTTGTTGGGCTGCGGGTGCTGGAGGCCTGATGGACCGCTTGCCTCCTCCCTGGCTGGCGGGAGCGGAGTGCCGATGCGATGTGGTTCGTCAGGGACTCGGTCAACAGCGCCTGTTTCGGTGTTAGCTCACTATCTTCGCCCGGTCCGTGGCTTAGCCGTCGAAGAAAGCAGGGCCGAATCTCCTCGAGGACGTCGGCAGTTCTACTATCACGGTTGATCGTTTTTATCGGAAAATTTGGAATTGAGCGACTACAGGGGACAGCTCTCCATGACAAGGCGTGATCAGGGTCGTGTCGGGTGATGTGATACATAGATAGCGCGCTTAGCGAAAAAAGGGTCGTTCGGTTGAGCGCCATGTTCAGCCTTCTTGTGACTGCTGCTCGAATGAATCCCTTAGACAATGATACGTGAAGGCCGTAAGTGCGCGTGTGATCTTGCAGACTGGGCTTGCGACGAAGAGAAGTCTGGACAAGAAGGCCGGTATGGCGAGGATTGAAATGCATATTCCAATGCATCAGTAACCACGAATGATCGGAGCTGACCGACAGGCAAAAAAGCAGGCAACTTAGACAGCGTGTATACCGATGACCGCGCATACCCATGACAATGCCCTTGCCGCTTTATGCACCCATCCCCCTGAAGCGATTGTTTTGCGGCGGTGGGAGGCACATCTAGTGCTTGGATGTGTTGATCGTAGGCGTCTGCGAAGCCCCATGCATGCCATTCCACTCAACCACCCAAGGCCTAGATTCCGCTCAGCACTGTGCGTCGGCCATTGTCGAAGTTTGGAAGGTGCCTTACACGAACTTCGACGCTTATACGGGACCCTTCTCGGATATCGTGTCTGGCTTCCGCGGACCATGTTCTTACCTAGAAATCTTTGTTGATCAGCGATACCCGCCCTCACTTTGGAAAGTTCTACCTCTCCTTGATACGGGGGGCAGCGGGTAGATGTTCCGCGCGTACCAGGTCTACAAACGCCAATTTAGCTCCCTGCAAATGCGGAAGTGCCTGTTGTCGATATACTAAGAGTTCAAGGGCACTATACTCACGCAGGGGTTTTGGTGCACTGTCTTTGTATTGGAGCTCTTTTCATCATGTCAAAACCACTGAAATCGTATGCAAGGTTGGTTAGCCTAGCATTGCAACCGCCGAGGGACACAGGAAGCATTGACCAAGACATACACAGATATGCCCACAAATGCTTCCATATGAAGCCCAAGCTCTCCGATTATGTCGCAATACTGAGCATACCTACCCGCAGGCGTATCATGGCGCATGGGGGACTGGAAGGTGGAAGGTACAGCACCGACTTGTCGTAGTCGATGCTGATGCCACTCGCGATCCAAGGGGCACGGGAGTCGGCGGCGAGAAAGTGGATTGACCGCCTTCATGAATTAGTTATCTGTACGCAAAGATTGTAAGGGGGCTCTAACTTAAATCTGAAGAGTCTGTCCCCGTGAGGATTCATCTATGATTCTTCGGTGAGCGATGACAGCCGCCAACTGGTGCAGGCGCACCCCTTACGATTTTGACCTGTAGACACTTGCGGCAGGTGGGTAATACAAGCCGTGAAACCAGAGAAATGATCAGGACACAAGTGGGCGGAAAGTGCTCGAACTACCACGTATGGACGAGAGCTCCAAATCCTGAAATTTTGTCGCAATATTGCCGGCTTTTCCGCAATGCCAACGTGCGTAGGATGAACGGCAATAGTTCTATCACACGCGTTATCGGGACTTCGCAAATTGCGTGGCGAACACATGCTGAAGAGGCGTTGCAAGAGCGCGTGTGGCGCGGCTGAATAGGACCCGCAATCGTCTCTAGACCGACACGAAGCACAATCTCATCAAAGTAGGACAATCGCCGTTCCAAGGCCCGGGAAACGACGGTGCGAAAGCTTTGTGATCCGCCCATCAGCAACCTAAGGAACCAACTTCCAAGGTCACATGGCCTGAGGCGGGAATAAAGCTGACCACATGGACCGAGAACTAGAGGTTGCAGATCCACTTAGGGTTCGCACGCGCTTGATTGCTAAGTTTCAGAAAGCGAGTGACGAACGTTGAGATGGCAAATGACAACAGTGAGCTTCGAGCTCGCCACTGGTGTTAACTCTACTCTTGATGCATGTTTTCATGGGGATGCTGTGCATTTTCAGGTGTGGCGGATGCAACCATGCGCTGATGGGTCGATCAGGCTTGATGATGTGCGATAGAAGGCTGCGCGGAAGGCCAAAATGTTTCCGTGATCTGCATGAGCCGTTGCGACGCGCCTCCGTAGCTGTAGCAGAAAGAGCCACACGCGTCCGAGCATTTGGAATCACCATACCTAAGAGGGCGACCCTGTGCGATCCTTCCTCATATCGTGCGTAAGACCTTGCTGCGGATCTGTGCGGCAGTGGGAGGACTCGGCCTGGACCTCCGAGAATGTCTGGAGATCAAGATAGAGAGCTGGTGGTTGAGTGTATGCAGTCTTCCTGGCTCTTGGCGGGTAGGGCAGCCAACATCCCAGCCGCCTTCCCCTCAAGGTTGCAGGATTTCCTGAAGAAGGAAAACGCCCAAGATACGAGCGATCCTTTGCGGTTCTCGATTGCCCACTGCCGCGTGATATTGGTTAGTCTGACGGTAGCCCGCCTGCTTCGTCACATTCATGATGTCAGTGCCACCGCGCAGCACGCTTCCAGACCTTTGAGAGTAGGCGCCACGCAGGCGTCAACATGTCCGCCGCGGCCTCGCACGCCCCAAGCGGCTCCAGCAATGGCGCGGACTCGGGGTCGGATGGCGCAAAGCGGACGTCATTCGGTGGGCGGAGGGGTGTTCAGGCATCACGTGGGCGAAAGTGGTTCCTGGGGAGTGACGGCGTCGAGGCCTGGCCATGAGGTCAGCAGCCGTTAGACTTTAGGTTGTCGACGGGACGGCCATCGTGAAACAGGGCCAGCAGGCTCGGTGGCACGTGTGGAGTGCATAGGGCTCTGAGCCTGCGGAAGCGCGGTGCGCGAGTGCAAATATAGATCGGCCATGCCCAGAGCGGCCAGGCGAATGGGTGGGCAAATTGCTTGGGCTACGGGAGGCAGCGGCGTAATATACATGGACAGGAGCCGTGGGCCAGCTGTCTCAGCGAGGGGCGGCGGCGTGGTCCTCCGCAGCACGGGATTGCTCGATAGCGGACAGCCAGTGCGCTTGGTGTGCGAAAGTCGTTCGATTGCGCTCAGGGCCCAAGCAGCGCTCAGGCTGCGTACGGCGAGCTCGAGCCGGCTAGCGCAGGTGCCTGCCCCCCAGCGACCGCCTGTAATGAAATGGCGTCTCGACACGGACGAGATCGGCGGCGCCCGAGGCCACAGTACCCTGGCCGGCCGGTGAGCTAGGCAGAAGAATGCAATCTGGCGGCGTGATTCGTGGGCGCCAGCCACTTGCGCGCGGTCTCTGACAATAGTCGGTTTCGACAGGCTGCCGTGACAAGTACACAGCCATGCCTTGCGCAGCCTGATGAAACGGTTCGCCAAGCGCAAGAGCGCGCTACTCGCATAGCGCCTGGCGGCATTGGCTGGCTGGCTGATGAGCGGAAGGCCGGGATGCGGCGAGCGGCCGAGCGCGGCGACGGATGGGCGGTAGCGCGGGCCTGCACACATGCGACTCTGTTCTGCTGGCTGGTCAGAGCGATGCTTCACCAACTGGTTGAGCATTCCCTGCCGCTCGCACCGGCCAGAGCAGTCGAGTGCTGCGTGTTGTCGCGACGCATCGAGCAAGGCGGCTGCGGATGCGTAGGGACGCAGCGTGCGGTTCCTGGGCTCTCTTCTCTGCGCAGCGATCCCAGCCCGCGACTATTGGCCGCAAGGCCGCTACACCGCAACGGGCAGCGTTCGGAAGCCGGCCCAGGGGGACTTCGCCGCCGGGAGATGGCAGCCGTGTCGCTAGGCTGCGTCGATAGCGCTGAGCTTGGTGGCTTCATAAGGTCATCGCCTGGGTTGGCTCGCTGGTGGTTGTGCATCGTGGAGTCGGAAGGCGGTGGAAACCAATGCATGGGTAGTCAGCAACGGCGACGCGGTTGGAGAACCCTTGTCAGCGGTGAGAAGGCAGAGTGTTTCGCTGCACTCGGGGATTTATGGTGCAGCAGTTGGAGGCAGAGCGGAGGGCAGGAAATCACACGGCAGCCGTGCGAGGAGTTTTTCGAAGCGGACGATCGCTTCAATTACCGGGCAAGGGTCGGTCAGAGAACAAAACAAGCGAGGTATGTATGCATTTTAGCTCAAAACCCGCGTATTGTACCGTAACTTTGCTGCAGCGCATCAACAACATCCTCTCTATCCGCCAACACCGCCCCAGGGTCCCCACCTCTCGGCCAACCAGCAAGGCCCTTGACTTGCACTGGCTCCAGTCCGACAATATGCTTAGTACCGGTCTCTGTTTTTTTTTTGTTTTCCCATCAGCTCTATTTCTCCGTGATCGACGTTGCTGGAAATCCTCCGAAGTCGTTTAGCACCGGGAAATTCAGAACCGGTTTGGGCTCTCCATCGCTCCAGAGACCAGTACTCCCAAGAGCCCCGGTGTCAGCTGAATATGGGACGATGACTTCAGTGTCGGCCTGGGCCTCGACTCGCCCCGTTTGTCACTGCAAGACGGAACAGCGCAGATGAATGGTCGACAGGGCCGGAACAGCGCGACAGAAATGGACAAGAAAGAGCCCCATCTGCCCAGACTGACATCACGCCATGTGCCAATAATGATTGAAGTGATTGATACTGTCGAAGCTGCTGACACGCTGGCAGAACAGCCGCCCTGCCGGAGTTACGCGCTCAGCCGCGAAAACGTTACGCCAGCGCAACTGCGACTGGGGGCGAGCAGTCGCGCGCCCCCTGCCAGCATGGGTGCGCCAAGCAATCTGCAACACCGGCTCTGCACTTGCACGCCCCCGGCACCGGCCCCGTCGGGAAGACGACGAGGATCAAGGCCAGGATCTGCTAGCAGGTAGATCCCCGACGCCCGCATCTGGACGCCAGGACCCCCCGCCGCACGCTCATTTCGACCGTGCCAGCCCGCGCACCGCATCCGCCAGCTGGCGCGCGCGCTCATTTCACCTCACAGGCCTGGAATGACGGTGCGGTCGGACCGTTTGTGGCCGTCGAGCGACTCAGGAACCCGTGGTTTGCGCGGGGTCAACCTTAGTTGTCTCGCCCTCGCCGCGCGCCGTGTGCCTGTGCCTGTGCGTGCTGGCAGATCGTCGCCGAGCCGCTGGCCAAGCAAGGGCTCCAACGTCCCAGCTCGCTGCCCACTGCGCTCCGTATCGCACCGCAAGCACCGCGCGCCCTAAAGCGGTCCAATTCCTCGCGCACGTCCTGCGCAGCCTCCCACGCCGTTACCGGCAAACCACCCGATCCCAGAAGCGGCATCGCCTCTGTGAGCAGCGACGTTTTGATCATCCTGCCGGGGAGGATTATCCCTACCCGCCAGGCCTAACGTCCTCCAGCTTTAAGGGACCTCGCCGGCCGGTTTGAGGGCGTCATCGCTCCTCAGCCCTCTGCTCATCGCGGCCTCGCAGACTCACAACTCGCACGCCTTCGCCTTCTCCCCAAGCACCACTCTGCTCCCCGCCCAGCTCCTCCGCCAACGCACACCGCACTCTCGCACGTGAGCGCGCCCGACAGCACCACCTCCAACCTCCAACCTCCAACCTCCGCCACAGCGCTGCACCTCGCCGCCGCCGCACCGCGCGCCGCCTGCCCTCAGAGGTCGCCGCGCCCCATAGGCTGAATGCTTCGCGTTCTGCACCCCGAGTCCCGCTTTGGTGGGGACCACTACCGCGAAAACGTGGTGGGAAAGGACCTCTTCGCCCCGCTGCTCGACTACGGCCTTAAGAGCTTCAGCACCGGCGAGCCATTGGCCTTCCCGGAAGCCTCAAAACCCTCCATCGCTAGCCCTTCGCCGCCAGCTGCTGTAAGTCGCGCTCCCTGCCTCCGCAACACTCGCATAAGCTCCTCCATCAATAAGCTTCTCCCCTTCCACTTCCGGCCGCTGCACCGAGCTGCCTTGCCTAATTGAGTTTGCAGGCCGGCGCTATGGACTTCAACGACGATCACAGAGCCCACAACTCCAGGACCCTGATGCCTATCCGCTCCACCAGTGCCTACATGTCGCCGCAGAGCCAGACCAGCTCCAGCAATGGCTCCTACTCGCTCGCTCCCTCAACCATGCGCCACGACAGCTCATTTCCTTCGCCTTACAGCGACTCGCCAGTGCACTCTAATTCTTCTTACTTCCCGACGAGCCACGCCTCCCAGACTTCCAAGAGCCTGGGGATGGCCAAGTTGCCGGGTGGTCTTCCGAGCCATGCCATCGCCCACCGTTATGCGAGCGGCAGTTATTCTGAATCCCAAACCAGCGACAGCGATCGTCTCAGCCTAACAAGGACCACCAGCGCTTCGCCAGTCGCACCCAACGTCAACTCCATCCCACCTGTTCCGTCTAATCTTAATGCCAACATGCAGCCTACATGGCACGGCTTCGTCCACACCACCCAAGACGCTCTGACTATCATTGAGGCCTGTCTCAACGGTACTCTCGTTCACTGCCCACGCCGACCGCACGACAGAGAACGGGCTTCCCTCATCCGGAGCGGTTCAGTCTTCGTGTATGAGGAGTCAACCTCCGGTATCAAGCGATGGACCGACGGTCTCTCCTGGAGTCCTAGCCGTATCATGGGCAACTTCCTCGTCTACCGGGAGCTTGAGCGTCCCTTTCCGCCTGGCGAGAAGAAGCGGGCCAACCGTCAGCGTACCAAGAGCGCTCGCACCGAGCCTTATTCTCGGTCCAGTGCCCCTTCTCACTACAGCGAGGAGCCTCCGTATGAGATCCCCGATTCTAAAGATCGGAAGATCACCGGTTCACTCGTCGATTCTTACGATTTCAAACGCGGCGGCTTGCTCAAGAGGACTCTAAGCGTCACTGTCAATGGCTGCACACATCACTTGATCGCATATTACACCATCGAGGATGCCAAGGATCAGTCCACCCTTTTCCGGCCGGGCCACGACCATCGCCTAGCGAATTGCCATCCTCGCAAGGAGCTCATCACTGACCAGAAATTCCGAAGTGAGCAGTCTCCCGGCCTATGTACTCTTTGCATACCACTGACAGCAACCTTAGGCCCCGTCCAGGATCCCGACGATGTTCTTCCGTATCCACCATACCTCCAAATGCAGGGCCTGCCTGGCCCGATTGGCTCATACGCCTCCCAGTATCACCCACACCAACCTTACCAAACCGTCATGCACGGCATGTCGAGCACCATGCATCCCGCGTATCACACCTCTTCGCAGCCCATGGCTAGCCTCCACGCACCCGCAAGTAGTGGCGCGGGTTACTCTGCAATTCCCACGAGCTCTTCGAGCCCTTCGGCCGTCTTTGGCAGCAGCGGGCAGATGATGCCTGGAGCTAGGCAATCCCACGGCCTGGTCAGCCCATTGAGCAGTTTGCACTTGGGGCACACGCCAGGGCACCAGCCTCGGTCTGGATTTGAAAATGTACCCACGGAGATGCAAGGGTCAGCCCCCCTTGACTACCAGCCATATGCACACGAGACATCGTACACAACGGCAACGGGCTCGGCCTTCAACCAGAACTTTGGGTTTGAACAGCCAAGCCATGGTATGTCGAGCCAGCACCAGTATCACGGCAGCATTAGCGACATAAGCGAGGATTCGCAGGTCTCTCCAGACCACATGTTTGGAGAGGGGTCAGTTCAACCGGCAGGAGCATACCCGTGCTACTCCAGCTCCGAAGCGCAGCACTCGCGCCACGACACACTTGGTGCTTTCGACGAGAAGGCGCCGCATTTTTCGAACAATTTCAGCTGAGCGGACCTCTTATGACGATGAAGCGTTCGAAATCTCCGAGTCTACGAATCATTGGTTTTCTTTGTCTATTTTCTTGATCTCTGTACGATGTACCGGCGAGTCTCGGTGTTGGTGGGTCTGTTCTGTTCACAACATTTCTGCACTGGGTGGCGCTAGGCCACATGGGCTTCATTCGCTCTCGATACCACATTTCCCTTCGGATTCATGCGGGGCCCGACTCGTGGAAAGCTGGGCATTCAGGCTGCAACTAATCTTTCCACCGCTACCTGCGAATGTCGGGAGCCCTCTCGATACCCATCCGGATCCTTCCGCGTCTCATTTCTTTTGCTCGTATATTGCTTCGATATCACCAACTAAATACGTCTAGTTTTGCAAAGTGCTCGGAGGCAGGGCTGGGCCAAAAGGCGGGCGGGCGTGTAAGGCGGGGAATGGGGCGTTTGCTTTACTTGGTCGTCGAAAATATTGTCACTCGGATATATTTAGAATCGGCTGGCTGCTGCTTGAGTCTGGCACTGAGTGTGGAAAAACAGTCGCGGGATGATAAATCAAATGCACTGACGTCTCATCATGCTTGCTTTGGGTGAGATGTATCGAAAAGACAGGATCAAGCTTGGAGTATTCCACAGCATCTTCGGCGACGTTGGCGAGGGTGGATGAGCCTCGCGCAGCCCCTGGCTCGAGGGTCCTATAGCAGAGCCGTTGCGATGGTGTGGCTGCATATACTTCGGGCGGACCACGAGCTGACATGAGAGATCGCGTCGGCCCGCCGGGGGCGATGGCGCGGGCAAGGCGCTTAGTCAGGGGCGCCGGCGGACGCGCCGTTTCGGGCTGGGGCATGTGCGCGACGAGTAAGCAGCGTACGAGTCGAGCAGCAGCGTCACTGCGCAAATTTTGTGCGCACCGGAAGCTGTGGAAGACAAGGCGCAGCAGCAGGGACGAGACGAGGAGCAGCGCCAGCCGGATCTCGCTTGAGCTGCCACTGTCACTGCCACTGCCACTGCCACTGCCGCACGCGCCGCCAAGGCCAGGGCAAGCGGGCAACCACCGGCCAGCAATTCCAATTCCTTGCGCCAGGACGCTCCTCCGACCTCACACAGCCAGCCTCCACTCGACCTGCCACCCCCATCGCCGCCAGCCCTGTCCTGCCTTGCCTGCTGATGCCCAGCGTCATGCGATAGTGCCATGGCCATCAATCCGCAGCAGCCCACCGCCCTTCTCACGCGGCTGGTTGCCCGCTCATCGCAGCTGTCGTGCGCTCCGGGTCGTACGCAATTCCCAGCAATTGGGCCGCGAGGGCTGCTTCAACTCCGCACGTGGACCTCGCCCGCCTCTGAGCTTACGCGGAGCCCGCGCCTTCCGTTGGGCTGCAACACCGCGGCCCGGATCGCTGCGCTGGGGAGCAGAGCGTCGCAGCAGGGTGTCCGGCCTGGATGTGCTATCGCGCCTAGGTGAGTGTCGCCCTCTGTCGTCACGGCTTCGCACCTCTAAAGTGGTCTGGCGCCTTACTCATGCGTCAAGGGCAGGCTGTTCTCCACCTCGCCCGCTTGTAGGGCAGCAGACGACCAGTCCGGGGGACCGCAGGGAAACCGCAGCCACAACCAGACGGTGAGTGCTCTCTTCTTGCATCAGCTGCCCTCATGCTCTCCTTTTGCTGGTCTGTGTCCGCCTTCTGAATCATGCGTCCGAATCGCTCTGTTCTTGACGTCTGCTCAATTCCGTGCTATTCTGCACCTGACACGGCTTTCCACGTCGTAGCATTTATTCTCATCTATTAGCTCCTCCCTCCACCACCATCCGCCGGTCGTACGATTTACTGCCCCGCTGACTCGTTGCCTTTCGGTACCGAGGATGTACGGCAGTTGAGTGCCGAGGTCGTTGCTTGGGTTTTATCCCATCGGCACTCTCGTCCTCGTCATTGGCTGCCTATCTTTGCTCCTCCCCTCCGTCTTGTCATTTTCAAGCCTTCATTTACCACATTTTCGGATCCTGTTGCTCCCTCCACCCCCCGTCGTATACTCATGACAGCATTTGCGCAAGGATACCATGCACCTCCAACCAATCCCTGCGCACATCTGCTAACGAGTCATGTCTGCCAGCCCCAACCAAAAAAGCCTCTGATTGAGAAGACCAAGCAACTCCGGAACCAGCTCAGGTCACTGACGACGCACGAAGCCGTCTGGAACGTACCCAACGTCCTCACCTTCTCGCGACTCATCGCGGCTCCCGTCGTTGGCTACCTGATTCTGCACGACCACCATGCATGGGCTCTGGGCCTCTTCGCCTATGCTGGCATCACTGACCTCGTCGATGGATGGATCGCCCGTCGGTGGAATTTGCAGACTGTCGTCGGTAGCGTTGTCGATCCCATGGCTGACAAACTCTTGATGGCCATCACTGTTGGATGCCTGGCTGTCAAGGGAGCATTGCCCGGTATGCCCCGGCTCGAGTCCTGCGCACACGCCCACAACCCCCCTATTCCCCGCATCCGTGATCATCCGCACCGCTGCCAATCCCCCGCCCCGCTCCGGTCCACCATCCCTCCCCGCATCCTGTCCATACCACCGTTTGGGTATTGCGTTGGGCCGAGAGGTCATCTGTCGGAGACACTTGGCCGTCTTGCTGATACGTTTGTCCACGATTAGGTTCCCTCGCGATTTTGATCTTCGGTCGTGACGCGTCGCTCGCCATCGCCGCCATTTACTTCCGCTACGCCTCGCTGCCCTCGCCCAAGACGTTCGCTCGTTACTGGGATTTCTCGTTGCCGTCCGCTGAGGTCCACCCAACAACCGTGTCCAAGTTCAACACTTTCCTCCAGCTTGCCCTGATCGGGTTGACTCTTCTCTTCCCTGTGATTGCATCCTCGTCTACCCATGATGCGGCCACCGACGCCACCATTTCAGATTCTCTTGCCACAGAAGGAGGTCGATCCAAACCCGCTGACGCCTCTGGGTCTTCCTTCACCACGACTCCCCCTTCCCCAATCGCACAAATCGCAAACTCAGCCGCAATCGCCTCGACTGGCACCCCACGAGGTGAATCCAAAGGACCGGTCCTCTCCTCAGCCATCTACAAAGCCACGGACGCAGGAACCCTCTCCTCCGCCGTGACGGTGCTGCAGATCCTTGTTGGTGTAACCACTGTGTGGAGCGGTTTCAGTTATGCAATCCTGAAAGATGCTGTAACTATCCTGGGGTCCAACGAGGCACTGAAGAGGAAGCAAGGCGCAAGAGGAAGAGCGATCATCGGCGCAAGTTTTGGAATGGTGTGTCTCGCTGCGGCTTGGTGGGCTGTCAGGGCGCAGCAGCTGGAGGAGGAGAAGAAACGGAATGCCCGGGCATAGTGATCATGTCGTCCGTAATGGAGTTCGCCATTGATATGGACGATATGGAAATGTCCAAGAGTCTGAGCGAGACATTGTAAATATGAAGCGCACACCACCGAGACAGAGCTGGACTGCTTCTAAAAAAAAATAAAAAAGGGAAAAGGCAGGGAAAAGGCCACCAACATACCTGAGCATCACGAAGTATTGAGAATGGTGAGTGACAAGGGGATGAACCTTTGTGTGGTGGGCAGAAAGATTCGAATTCACACCGCAAGAAGCTCGGTGAGCAAGTGATTTTAACAAAGCAGATGCCGTAGTCTTATACGCGGCACGTTTCTCGCGTATTTCCCCCCACATTTCCACCACGCCGCGTTGAAGGTTGGCAGTCTAGCGCCGCATCTCTTTTTCCAAGCTCAAGCTTTCAGCCTGCGTCCTACCCGGTGGTGGCGAAATGCAGAGAATGGGGGCGAGATCTACGATGAACGGCCGCTCACTTGCGGGTGAATGTTCCAATTCGGCAAACGCATGAGATCAACCTTTGCTTCGGTGTGTACACAGTAAGTGGGGGTTGGTGGTTTTAAAGTTTGGCGTGGTGGCGTGAGATCTTTTTTTTCTTTGCTCACCACCAAACCAGCTTTTTGGCGTTTTTTGCCCTGAGCCCTACTTGTCTACCTTTACCTACTTCCCAATAGAGTAGGCAAACCGGCCCCGCGTACGGCAGACCACGTTCCCGAGTTGGGGGCTAGACCCTATACGGGACGTGGACCGATCGGGGTGGCTTGTTTTTTCTTTTCTTTTAAACCAACATACTTACCCTTCAGACTATCGTCCCTTAGCTTCTCCTTAAACCTTCCCCTTCCTCGTCTTCGTTTTTTCACATTACGCTGCGAACTTACAGAACATAGTGTGTGCCGTTGTGTTTGTCGTATGCTATCAGTCGATCATTAATACGCTTGCCACGTCTCGTGGGGGTCTGCGATGCCGTTGCAAACGGCGCGTGATAAGCGGCCGATCGCTAAATGTAGTTGGCGGCGGGCGTTTTACAATATCGAACTATTGCTTGAAGTGGACTTGTCCGTTCCGCAGAGTTCAAACTTCCTTTGGTCCGCTCGTGGGGGTTGTCGGTCTTTCCGTCCGTCCGGCTTCATATTTCATGATAGCGAGACCAGTAATTTGACCGAGCCGTTCCCTACTGTCAATAGAGAAGATCCCTCGGCAGCTGCGGTTTCTTGCGCGGCGATGACGAGCGGATGCTCCTGCCGGCAAAACGCTTCATTTCCCCCACCGTGCGAGATTGCCAGAGGCGATTGTAACATGTTCGGTTTGTTTTGGAGAGAACCAACACCCTCCGTCTCGTCACGCAGTCCGCTTAGTACGTCAACTGTTCTCAGCAAGTGCGATTTGTACAACGTAAAGAACAGTTGCTTGTATAATACGTCTGTTTTCACCACGATCGGTAGTCTTAAGAGGGGATTATATGCTCCAAGCCCCCATGAGCCACCAACATGCACCGACCTCCGGATATGGATCCATTGGCGCTTATCAATGCTTATTCTCCGATTTAACCGATACTCGGGGCACATCATTTCATACGCTAGGCTATTGTTTTCCGAGAGTGATGAAGTCACGGAGGAATAATGGAGACCTTCTCCTCTCTCTTCAATTTTCCGTCCCTCCCTTTCAACCAAAATTAATCGAACCTGTGCTACGACTTTGCTCGGATCGAAGAGTTTTTCGGTCATTCTTAATCTCTGGATCCAGAATTTGGGGGCTGCTGAAGTAGACAGCCAACCGTTCAATGCAGCAGAATATGTCAGTTCTCAACACAAAGGACAAGAGAGTTCCAACTGTTGACCCCCACCCCGCTAAACTTCTGCCTGCCGCGTTCGGAAGCATCTTCCCGAAGGGTCCATACTCTCCCCCAATGCCTCTCTGACCCGTCCGCGGACGCATTCAATCGAGCCAGCGCACCGTAAGCATAATCAGCAACACGCGGGCAACAATAGACTCAGGCATGGCCTCCTCCCCCGATCATCGAAAGCGTCGGTGGCGACTTGATCTTGCCGCTGACAAAATTTCCAATCATGGTTCCCTGATGCTGCAGAACGCATCAACCATTTCCTGCTCAACCCCGTCATCATTTAGTAACAAGCATCATCAACAACAGCATTCAATACTGCTCCAAGCTTCAAGCACATGGATTGGACTGAGCGACCCTCCAAAGACGCCCAAGTGATTCTCAACCCGCATGGACTCTCCCAGTGTCATCTCAACCGCAGTCGTCAACACTGCAGTAAAAGTAACGAAGCATGCTGTCGACTGCGAGCGCTCTCACTGTCTTCTTTTAAATACTCGCGATGACAAGCCGCCAGATACATGCATCACGAGCAACTCCGCCCTCCTTACGATCCGTCACCTGCGCGTTCCAACACGCAATGCCACATGTGCCATGCGCTCACGATGCGGAACTTGGCCAGGTGTTGTTTGGCCAACCAAAGATCGTTGGTCAGATGACATCTCGGACCTGTTAGCAAACGAGCACTGTAGAGAGCCGAATTCGCAAAGAGATATTTCTTGTTGGGATTAGGATATCGTAATTCGGTAAGATCGCTGTCTATGATGCCGCCGAAAATGCCAAAAAAAATAATCAAACAAGATGAAAACTGGAACGGGATCCCAACTCCCTTCGCCTTTGAGACTCCATCTCATAAGCCGCCGCCCTATCCATGCCCTTCGCTGCATTATCATGGATCGAACCATTAGTCGTAAAGCCACTGCCAACCCCCCAACCGCCTCGATCCCTCCCTTACTTGGCCGAGAACTTACTCCTCGCCCTCAACCTCTCGCCAAAGAAGTACAGCAGCCACACGCCAACGCAGCACACCACCGTAAACGCGGCCAAAATGCTCACGCCCACATCGACGCCCAGATTGCCAAACAGCGGGCGAGAAAAGTGCACGGCGCCCGCGGCCAGGGTGCTGCGAAGGAAGTCATTGCCGGCGAACAGGCTGGCCGCGTACTGCGGGTAGACGAGGGGCAGGTACAGGAAGATGCACTGCAGGACGAGGAAGATGCCGACGGTGAAGATGCCGACGCCGACGACGCTGACGATCCAGTGCACGCGCGGGACGCTGGTCCAGCCGAAGATGAAGAGCCCCACGGGGCAGAAGACGCTGACGACGAGGGCGGGGATGAGGCGGCGCTCGGGCGAGCCGAGGCCGTGCGCGCGGATCGAGGGCTCGACGGAGAAGCGGATGTAGATCCAGTAGCCGACGATGGAGATGAGCACGCCGACGGTGATGGAGAGGAAGGTCAGGCCCATCTGGCCGAGGTTCATGCCGTACGTGCCCATGTAGACCTGCGGGAAGGCCTCGAAGAAGGAGTAGAAGATGCCGTAGATGAGGGCGGTGTAGACGGCCGTGAAGGCGATGGCCGGGTCGAGGAGGATGAGCTGGATCGGCCGCCAGAGGGACTCGATTGCGATATCGCGGATGCTGAGGTTGGCCTGGTCGAGCTCGGACTGTGATTTGAAGGTGTCTTTGCCAGTCAGGCGGCGCAGGCGCTCAGCGCGGCGGAGCAGGATGGTCGAGGTGGAGGTCTCGGGCAGAAAGAGGAAAAGGACGATCCAGACGGGGCCGGCGAGCCAGAGGAGCTCCCATTGGGACCAGCGCCAGTTCTCGGCTGTGACGCTGAAGCCGGAGATGATGGGACCAAGGGCGGGGCCGCAGGTTGCTGCTAGCGCCCACAAGCTGAGCACGTAGGGAAGCTTGATCAGACTGTACATGTCCTGAAGAGAGGCGCCACCGGTTGCCAGGCAGGGGCTACCGAAGAAGCCCAGCAAGAAACGAAGCACAACGAGGCCGGCGAAGTTGTCGACCAGAGCGGTTGGCACGAGAAGGATAACGAAGATGGCAAAGGTGAGCATGTACGGCGGGTTACGCCCAATGAAGGGAACTTCACTGAGCGGCGACCATATGAGAGGACCAATTCCGTAAGCGAGGACGTACATGGACAGACCAAGTGCCGCAGCGTTGATTGAGACGCCAAATTCGTGCATTACACCCTCCTCGCTGGGAGCGTAGATAGCAGAGCCCATGTAGACGGCAAGGGTGTATGCGTAGATCTGCGTGGCGACGAAAGCCTTCTTCTTGAAGGACCAGTTTTGCGGGTTGTCCGGGTCGTCGGTGGTGTACCAGTCAACAAGAGTTGTGCCGTCATCCAGGTGTGTGGGAGCTATTTGCATGGTCGGGCCGCGTTCTAGTGTGGCATTTGTGAATTGTTGCTCAAGGTCCGCTCTGGTGACTGATCTCTGGAGGGCGGTGCGGGTGCCCACTCGCTCGAGGCCTGTTCGGGCAGTGTTTGCTGTTGCCGACTTGTGCAGGGATGACCGTCCAGTACGGGCAGTGTCGGCGGTCTTGGCCTTCTCCAGATCGGTGGTATAGCCGGTTCGCGAAGTATCGGCAGTCCTGCTCTTCTCGAGGTCCAGGGTCTCTTCTTCTGATTCCCTCTCCTCACGTGGTTCGAACTCCTCCTCGACTGGTTCTATGTCTGGAACATAGGGTTCTTCTACGGGGACATCGAGAGGAAACGTGTCGGAGTGAGTATAGTCGCCGGGAAGCTTGTAGTCGGGCTTTTCTTCGGGGTACTGGAGGAGACGGTTTCGTGAGACCAAGCGGATGATTTGCCCGATCGGGGCATCCCTGATCAGATCCGCCATGGCGACTTGCTAAGGACGTCAATGAGTCGAGAAACGTGTTTTGAAGATGTTATCCAAAGAATCAAATGTTCAAGTCGAAGGCTGCGGGAAGCAGTGATGGGGAAAGGCTGGTGGTTGACGGTGGGGAAGTGAGCCGTCTTCGAGAGGATTTAAGTGTTCCATTGCCCTGAGGTTAGCATGGCACAAAGTCCGACAATGACTCCTACAGCCACGATTACTGTCAGCCTGCATTTCGAATCCAGCGTCGCAAAGCGGACAGAATGATGGGCCGAATTCAAAAGCCCGAGTGGCATGCACGATTAGAAACACGGGAAGCAAAGTGGAAGAGGGCTGGGCTACCAGACGCCGTGGCGACAATGACGGACGCTGATTGGCTAATTCCGGGGAGTTAATCGAAGTAGGCCGGACAAAAGACGGTATCTCAGCGGGCTTAGCAAGCGGGTGGGCTTGGCGCATCGCTGACCAACAAGCCGACTTCATAAGCAAATCCCAACCTCTCATTGGCTCATAGAGGTTTTCAGCTTCCACAACGTCAGCGGCGCTGAATCTTTCGCAAAGAGAGGTCGGTATGGTGACACCGAACAACAGCGGGTGAGTTTTGTCATCCTCGGCCCGTCTCGCGACAGCTCAAAACGTGCAGTGGCCCTGCTTGGCTGCCAGTAATCACTTCCGGGAATATAATGAGATTTGAAGATGACCGAGGTCTCGCTCTGAATGTGAAAGAAGGATGAAGACGAGAGGAAAGATGGACCGAGCTCTTGGCAAACGGCCAACCTGAGGAAACACCATGGAGTGGAAGACGATAAAGCCGAACGGAGAGCCTTCCTTTGCGAAAGAGGACGGTAACGCCGAGTGGAGAGGGCTGCGTTGCGACGGAGAATGGAAGTAGAGGTGGAGAAGTGCAGGAGGCCGGAGAAAAGAGAAGCGTAGGCGGAGTTTAGATGGGACGCACGGACCATGGGTCGACGTCAGTTTGGCAGCTGCGGTGTTGACTTTTGGGCGCCTTCCTGACCCTCGTCCGCCTGTACCTGCCACTCCACCGCCTGCAACGCCGACATGACCGACGACGATGTGCAGATTGACGACTTCGGAGTCGACCAGGACGCGCTGAAGAACTTCCTCGGCGGCACCGGCTTTGGCAAGCAGAAGCTCGAAGCCGACGTCCAGGCGCAAATCGACAAGTCGAAGCGCAAGCCCGCCAAAGACGACTCCGACTCCAACTCCGACAAGGACAGCGACGACGACAGCGACGATGACGACGATGACGACGAGTTCCCCACCTCGCACGAGATGGTCATCAAGACCCACGACCGAGTCATCACCTCCATTGCCCTCGACAAGTCCGGCAATCGCTTGGTTACCGGCTCCACCGACTGCTGCATGAAGTTCCACGACTTCTCCAACATGACTCCCACCACTATCCGCGCTTTCAAGTCGGTGGACCCCACCGCCACCAAGCAGACCACCAACGTCGAAGCCCATCCCATCCACCATGTTGCCTTCAATCCCAACTACGCAAATCAGATCCTGGTGATCACTGCAACATCCCAGCCCAAGATATTCAGCAGGGACGGCGAGGTCATCACTGAGTTTGTGAAGGGAGACATGTACCTGCGCGACATGCACAACACCAAGGGCCATGTCTCCGAGGTGACGACGGGCTGCTGGCATCCTACCAACCCCGACCTGTGCCTCACCGCCGGCACCGACAGTACCCTGCGCATATGGGACGTAAACAACAAGCGCTCCCAGA
Source organism: Diplodia mutila (assembly GCA_022560015.1). NCBI lineage: Eukaryota > Fungi > Ascomycota > Dothideomycetes > Botryosphaeriales > Botryosphaeriaceae > Diplodia > Diplodia mutila. The sequence continues at coordinate 47,779 of JAFISB010000106.1, read as the reverse complement.
AGGAGGTCATTGTACACAAATCCAAGCTTGCTGGTTCTGGAGGCCGCACCCGCATGACGGCTGTGGCTTGGTCTTCTCCCCTGCAAGGAGGCCCTAACCTGCTGGTCGCGGCTGCGTACGATGGGAGTTTGGCCATGTGGAGTGGCGACGGTCCGTTTGCCCGTCCGGCAGGCGAGGTTAGAGACGCTCATACCCCTGACACATGGACCGGTGGGCTGGACATCAGTCCGGACGGGAGGACGGTGGTTACTCGGGGCGGAGATAACACCATCAAGCTATGGGATACGCGCAAGTTCAAGCACCCCATCTCGACTGTCTCCCACCCCTCTACATCCTTCCAGTTCCCCAGCACCAACATCCGCTTCTCCCCCACTGGCGCGAACATCATTACCGGCTCGGAAACGGGCCACCTCCACATTCTAAACCCAGCAACCCTGCGGCCGGAACTCGTCACTCCTGTGACGCCAGGCTCGCCGCTGATCGTCGTGCAATGGCACGATAAACTGAACCAGATCGTCACGGGCTCGGCCAACGCTGAGACGCACGTGCTGTACAATCCGGAAATGTCGCATCAAGGAGCCAAGATGGTGATGAGCAAGGTGCCGAAGAAGCGGCATATTGACGACGACCCGAACCTGACGATGGACCTGTCGCAGGGAGTGTCTGCAGACAGCATCGTCACGCCAGGCACGCAGTCGGCTACCAGCTTTGCGGCACGGCATCCGACGGTCGGGCTCACGGCATCGGGCAAGCCGCGTGATCCGCGGAGGCCCCACATTCCGCAGACGACGCCGTTCGCCAAGAGCCAGCCGGATAAGGAGCACATCCGCAAGAACATTCCGCTTAGCTCGATGCGCGAGGAGGATCCGCGGGAGGCACTGCTCAAGTACGCGGAGAAGGCCGAAAAGGACCCCCTTTTCACCAACGCATGGAAGGAAACGCAGCCCAAGACCATCTACGCAGAGCTGAGCGACGAGGAGGAAGAGGAGCCGGACAAGAAGAAGGTCAAGCGGTAGATGTGCGGCCGAGCACCAAAAGTGGATTGAAAAAGAGCGTTGGGAGAATTCAGGGACACAGGCGCTCGGACATGGGAATTGTATAAATATAAGGCTTGCTTCAGAAATAGCAGGCGTGCTGATGATACCCGCGACAAATAGATGAAGATGTGGAGCAAATCTCGCCGACACGAATGGGTGTGATTTGCTGGCAGGGCGTGGTGCGATGATTGGACGCACGGTGATGTTAATGGGGATGATCATCTCGCGTGCATGTGAGACGCAGAGACCCTAGCTGCACTTGCCTTGGCACACCCGCGCTTGCACAACCAACTGCCCAAATCTCTGTCTTCCCAAAGCGCGCTTGCATGGAGCATGGCTTGCACCACCACCACCCGCGATTCCTCCGCATAGGCCGATGAGTCTGCTACAAGCCGCCCCGAATTCCGCTCCGAACTCCGTCCAGCGCCCGCCGCGCGACCCCCACGCCCGACCTCCCATCTCCGCCGCCAACATCCCAGACCGACCTCCGTAGAAGCGCGACACCCCTCCAAACCCAGCAGCACCGAGCTGCCATGATTCTCCCAAGCGCCGCCCAGGCGCCGCTGGTTGCGAACGCCGCCCTAGCTGCTGCCACCCGCGCCGCCGCCGCCATCTCCGCGACAACGCCGTCACCATATCCCTACCCGCCCGCCAACAACACTCTGACGGATCATGGCAGCCATGGTGGAGACAACTCGGAGCAGGGCGACTGGTCATCCATCATCGGCATCACCACCGCCATCGTCGGCAACATCCTCATCTCCTTCGCGCTCAACACTCAAAAGTACGCCCACCTGCGACTCGCCCACGAGGCTGAGGAGCGGCGGCAGCGGCGCAAGCGGAGCGCCTCCGGGCGGCAGACCCCGGACGAGGAGATGGCCAAGGCGAACGCGAAGGCGCGCAAGATCCTGGGCTTCAAGCTCGGCAGCGACGACGTCGAAGGCGACGACGAGGAAGGCGAGCCGCGCGAGACGGACGCGCTTCTCGGGGACGGCCGACACAGCCATGACGTGGATCGGGCAGCGGCGGGGAGCGACGAGGAGGACGCCGCGAGTCTGGAGGCGCAGGCGAAGCAGCTGCGGAACCCGGCCAAGAAGCAGACCAGCTACCTGCAGAGCCCGTACTGGTGGATCGGCATCGTGCTGATGATCGTGGGCGAGGCGGGCAACTTCCTGGCCTACGGCTTCGCGCCGGCGTCCATCGTGTCCCCGCTCGGCGTCGTGGCGCTCATCTCGAACTGCATAATCGCACCCATCATGCTGAAGGAGCCTTTCCGCAAGAGGGACGCGCTGGGAGTCCTGATCTCCATCGGTGGCGCCGTCACGGTCGTGCTGAGCGCGCAGGACAACAACCCCAAGCTGGGCCCGCACGAGATTTGGGAGCTCATCAAGACTTGGGAATTTGAGACGTATTTCGGCGTGACGCTGATCACTATTTGTGGGTTGATGTGGGCGAGCACGAGATACGGCAAAAAGAGCATTTTCATCGATCTGGGCCTGGTCGGCTTGTTTGGTAGGGCTTTGTGATATCTCATCTGGTGTGACCCCGGCTGACGTTCTTGCAGGTGGATACACCGCGCTCTCTACCAAGGGCGTGGCCTCCATGCTTTCCTTCACCCTGCTTCACGCCCTTACCTTCCCCGTGACATACCTTATGGTTGTGATTTTGGTCTTCACCGCCGTGATGCAGATCAAGTATCTTAATCGTGCGCTGCAACGCTTTGACGCCACTCAAGTTATTCCTACGCAATTCGTCCTTTTTACACTTTCCGTAATTCTTGGGTCCGCCATCTTGTACCGCGATTTCGAGCGCACGAACGGGAAAGGCGCGGGTGAATTCGTTGGTGGTTGCCTAATGACTTTCATGGGTGTGTGGGTCATCACGACGGGACGGCCAAAAGACGATGACGATGAGGAGGATGAGGAGGATGAAGAAGAGGAGGAACGTACTATGGAACAGGAGCACGCCATCCACCTTGGACCCGAGGAATACGGAGACGACGAAGTCCACTACGGTCCGAGCTACTCCAACGACGTGTCTTCCATGTCCGCGCTCACGCCTTACGCATCCGCGGGCTCGCATCACCGCCGGCCATCGATGCACCGCCTCAACACCCCGCACATCACCCTCACCTCGGAGCCGCCCTCTCAAGCCATCACCGCGGCCACCACTCCCGCCGGCCTCGACATCGGCGACGACGACTCCCTCACCGCCAACCCCTGGGCCGACGAATCGCTCATCTCTAGCCTCACCGCGAACCGGAAGAACAACCAGCCGCCCCTCCTCCACGCCACCACGTCCTCCCCGATCCTCCCCTCCGAGGCCGAGGCGCTCGCGCAGCGTCCGGACAGCCGCCGCCGGGATACGTCGCCCATGGCCTCGACCAGCGCAACACCGGCAGGATACCACCGGCAATCATCGTCATCACAACAAGAAGAACAACGCCCGGCAACCCCTCCCGGACCCGGCCACCTCCGCCGCAAATCCCTCACCACCCCCTCGCCGAGCAAGAAACCGTCACAGCAGCACCAACAACCGCCGCAACCCAGCCCGCACATCCGGCCGGCCGAGACCGAGCCGGCGACCCCAGCGTCGGCGTCGTCGTTGGCGACCAAGACGCCGACGTCGCACCTCAAGCGCGGCTCCATCAGCCTCGTCCCCGGGCCGCTGACCAGCCCGCTCAGCTCGTCGCTGTCGGCGGTGGTGGCGGACAGCCTGCGCAAGGGCGTCGAGATGAGGAGCCTGTCGAGCGGTCACCACGGCCACCATCCCGGCAGGCCGCGGCGGAACACGAAAGACGGCGCCGAGGGCGGCGGTCCCAGCGTGGGGTTCGGCGGGTGGTTGACGCACGGGTCGAGCGTAGCGGGGCCGCGGGACGGGGCGAGCGACGCGAGCGCCGCGGCGGCGAGGCGGCGGAGCAGGGGGGTCAGCCAGAGCGAGGGCGTCGGGTCGTCTGCCGGCGCCGTCGCCGCTTCCACTCCGGTTGGCGATGGCGAAGGGGAGCAGGAGCAGCATAGTGGTGGTGGTGGCGGTAGGGCGAGGAGCTTGAGCAATCCGTTCGGTTCGCTGTTGCGGAAAGTGAAGAGCAGGGGGGAGGGTGTGGCTGAGGAGAGCGGTCCTGCTGAGGGAGAGGGAGAGGCGAGCGCGTCCGCGTCGGGAGCGGAGACGCCGGTCACCGTTGTCCCTGCCGGGGAGACGGGGTCGGAGAATCGGGGTGGTGATGATGAGCAGCAGCGTAGGGGTGCTGAGTGAGACGGCTTGATGCTCTTCCTTTTTTTTTTCCCCTCTCTCCGTTCCATTTGACCTTCCAGTAATTGGGGTTTCATCGTTGGGACGTAGAGCGGATGTCTGACTGTGTAGTGCGACGAGATGTGGATGTGGATGGTGGATGTTTTGATAAACGTTGCTTCAGAGGGGGTGGGATCGGTTTTTTATTCTTTCTCTTTTTACCCCTTATTATCAACAATCCCCCCAGCTCGGCACCCGCTGCTTTTGTGTGGGTGTGAGTTTTTCGTCTTCTTTTTTTTTGGTTGGTTTCTGGTCAGTCAGCATTTGCACACCCCTCACATGTGTGTCTAGGCTTTCTGTTGTTGTCTTGTAAGGTCGTCCATACTCGTGTTGCATATCTGGCGTTCAGGTGAGGGTTTCTTGTTTGGGTCGGGACGGAGGGAGGGTGGGTCGTTGGCTCTCTCTCTCTGTGCGTGTGTATGTTTTGCTCGTACCTGGTACCTAGTTTTTTCGCTCTGCCTTTCTGAGTCGTAAAAATGGTGTGTGTAGCTCTGTCTGAATTTTCGAGAGAAACGGGTTCGTAGATGTGTGTCTCTTCTTTTCTCCTTGCCTGAATGTGTGTGTTGTTGGGGTGTCGTAAACACACCAGACGCCGCATATATACTATTTCAGAGAATCATCACGGGTCGACTTGTCATCGCGGGCGTTTAAAGGAGACAGTGAGGGGCATTCGATGTTTCCAACAAGCGTGGTTCGTTCACCACGACATGGGAATTGGCAAGACTGAAAGAGCTATACTCTGTTGGCTCCCTCTACTTGTGCCAACCTAGGTGCTTTTAGGGTTGGATGCTGTTGTTGATGATGCTCGCCGTCACAAGATGATGGGGGAGCTTAGGCAAGGAATGGTTGAAGCTTCTCTGCAGCACCACCCCCACATGATGTATCAGGCAGTTGAGAGAGTTCACGTAGTGTTTTCCACCAGTACCATAACACTCTGGTTACGTTATTGACTCTGCGGAATATCCGCGCCACTGTGAGTGGATTTTCGGAGCTGAACGTGACTCGGACTTTCGCAACTCGCGCCGTGGTGATGCCCAGGGCTCCCAGTCAATTCACCGAATTGGTCAATCTGAAACAATTTCGCAATTCAAACCATGCTTTTAGATTATTTATCTAGATTTGTCTCCTAAATTGGGAATCAAATCAAGTCAATTTTACCTATATTAGTAAATATACGTAGTTTAAGTAAATCAAGCCGTTGCCTAATGGCTTACAATTTAATGTTCTGCAGCGCTTGAATTGTTCAATCCACCCAATCGGGAGCCCTGAGTGATGCCTGTAGTTCGCTGCGCCACGGAGTGGCGAAAGCACGCGGTTTGACTTTGGAATATGTATGTTGCGGCGTGAGAGGGGAAGCTGCTAACTCGTGATTGGCTCAATGGTACGTCACTCCTGATTTGTAAGAGAAAGCGAGGGAGGGGCTTGGTGATAGTAACATGCGTTCAATTTCTAGTGATCCAATCACCACTGAAAATGACGACGAGCAACCTCACTCTTGCTGCTTGTGCCACAGCTCCAAGACCTTGAAACTTTTGCTCTAAGGTGTATTACTTGATGCCAATGCGTGTGCTTAAAATATCACGTGTTTTCCGATGTTGCGGTCGGTTCATCATTACTGGATGACGATGCATTTGGGCATAAAACGATTGAAGTTTTCTGCAGCACCAGTAAATAAGGATGACAGGCGTATACTAAAGGAAGCAGAGATGTCAGGACAGGGGAAGAACGCAAGTGGAGGCGCCCGCACCACGACAACAACAAGCCACGAAGTAGGCTCGGTAGCTTGGGTTGTATGCAGACAGCCCGCTAATTGATTGCATGAAAATTTCGAAGCAACCAAGCAAACCCATTTAAATGGTTCGTATTGAGAGACACGGGACAGGTTTCCTGCTGACTGGGGCGACCGGTGGCTTGTAACGGGGTCAGCGGAGTCATACGCCTACCCCATATGCGTCATATTTGCAAGATATTCTGCGGGAATAACCATATAGGTCTGATATCTCAAGGATAGCAAGAAGTTCCCATAGCGCGCATCAAACTGCGCAGCGGAGGCACAACCAAGCTATCACTGCGCTCATACTTTTAAATCACTCGTGTATGGAATGCGAAATATCCTACACACATTTCTTGAATTGTCACGTGGCTTTCCAGGCGCATGGTCAATCCTGACAAGCGAGTAAATGATAGGAGCTTAAGTGATATAGAAAACAGAAAGGGATATCTGCAGCATTATCCAAGGAATATGAGCAGCGAGCGCCCACAAATAGGTGCAGCAAGTCTTCGGTTCGCAATGTCCGTCTTTTGTGATGTATTTTGGCATGATGTCGTCCGCCTTCTCATTGGTTCCACACTGATTGAGCAACCGGCCACGATATGGGTCTTCTAGCCCCGCTGGGAGTGGGCAGTGGGGGCCAGTCTATCATTGACAAAGGCGGCACGGTCGCGCTGCCGAGCTCTGGTCCTAAGTGCTAAGAAGGGTATATTCAGCTATGTCGGATATGTCAAGTACGGCTTAGATGAGTACCACTCTGATCGCTTACTTTCGGCTTGGGTGCTGTCCTCAATTTGATACGCTGTTCCTCGAGCTCTCGCTTATTAAGCTTTATCTGCTTTATCTGCTTCACCTGCTTCACCTGCTTCATCGTCAACTTCCCGTGGCGCTTCCACCGTGTGTAAAGCTCATTCAGCAGGTCATGGTCCGGCGGCAACTTGGCATCCATACTCCTGGTCTCGATCCAACTGGTCACTTCGAAGAAGTCGATAAGCTCCCTGCGGTCGGCAAGACTCCATTCGCTCCTTCAAATTTCCCAATAAAGTCAGCGAGCCGACGCGAAATCGGTGCTTCAAAGGGAAAAGGGGGGGAAGAAAGGCAATGCCTTTGGCAGAACAAAGCTGAGAGGGTCAACTTCCTTTGCTATGCGCTGTGACACTTACACGAATCCCCCGTCGTTGACCACCCAATTGAACTGTATCCACTTCCCGTTCTTTAAGCGGTCCTCCCGGCTCCTGTACATAAACGGCACGTCTGGTACGCCCTTGAACTGATACACGATGCTCTTCTTCAACCGCCTCAGGCTCATCTCCGTAGCCTCCGGTTGCGTCTCTTTCGTTCTTCCCTTCCCGTGCCTGTGTATTCCCGCCTTCTCATTCTCCCTCTCCGCCTGAACGACCTGGAAGCCAATGATGCGCATAGGGTCGGGGTGCTTGCCGTCAAGCGGACCCTCGGGCTCCGTCCATCTACCGGGGCCGGACGAGAGCGAGACGTGGAGGTACTCGAGCTGTGGAAGTGTGGAGAGGATGTTGGTGACGGAGAAATTCATTTCGTCGTGTATGCGGTACCAACTGCGCTCTCGTTCGATTTTCTCATAGATGGACGAGTCCGGAATGTTGAGGGTAAAAGAGAGGCTGCGAAGGTGGCGGGAGAAGCTGGGTGGGCTTCGGAGCGTGTTCATGGTCCACGTGGGGAACCATCCGCAAGGCCTGTATATGATGCGCTCCTGAGAGGTGTAGTTTGGGATTTTGCAGTCCTCGTGCACATGGAGGTATAGCTCCTCGTTGAGCTCAGCGCGGAGCATCTTGCAGCAGTTTAGGATGGCGTAGATTGGCGAGGATGCGGCGGTGGTGCCGGTGAGGTGGCGCAGGAGTGGGCGAGGGAAGAGGCCTCGCTGCTCGGGCGTGGTGAGCTGCTCGTAAATAGCGAAGATGAGTTCTTGATAGATGAGATTGCGCAGCTCGCGCGGTAAGGCCAGTAGCTGGCGGTCGTCGACGCCAACGGACTTGGAGGACGCGTCGCCCATCTCTACGTCGGCCGTTTTCGTCGCCGTGTCCGACACGACCGAGAGCAGGAAGACGGGCAAGGTTGGTGAGGTGCTACGTGGTGTATTTATGTATTTATTTTATCTATGGGTTGGTGGGAGCGACCCTTTGTTCCCGCTTCCTTGGGGCAACTACGCCCCTCACCCACTTCAATCATGGAAGGCGCCATCGGATCCGAAAAGGCACCTACGAATTAAAACGTATGCCCTGTGGACCAGTTTTTACCCACCGGTCGGGGTGACCCTGAGAGGTAGGAACCATGGGTCGATAAGAGCAGAACTCTATCACTCATGTTTTCCCTCGACATCGGACTCTCCAAAAACCACCAATATATCTTCCATCCAAGACAGCCAACGCACCACAATGTCCAGTTCCTCCTCCTCCTTTCTCGCCCTTCCCCGCGAGCTGCGCGACTGGGTCTACACCCACCTCGTCGTCTCCGCCGGCATCCCCACCGCCACCCCCGCCTACCCCCTCTACCGCCGCCTCCCGGCCGAGCTCCGCCAGCGCATCCGCGTCGAAGTCTGGGACTGGCACCCTTCCTGCGACCCCCCGGGCAAATACCACCTTCGCCGCCAGGCGCGCAACGCCGCCTACGCCGACCTCTTCTCCCGCCCGGAACCCTTCGTCTGCCCCTACACCACCACCGTCTGCACCACCATCCCTACAATCGACGCGCTGGAGGCCTCGCGCGGCCTCGCCGGCGCCCTCCTCACCTCCAAGCAGCTGCGCGCCGAATGCATCGAGGTCGTCTACGCTACCGCTGGCGTCGCCGTCCGCCTCCGTGCGGGGCGAGAGGAAGTTGAGCCCTGGAACATGCCCAACCATGCGTCGCGCCTGACGGTCCTTGAGGTGCACCTGCCGGTACCGCCGTGGCCGGGGAAGCACCCGCGGCGCACCGTCGATGGCGAGGTAACACGGCCGACCTGGACGAGATTTCCGGCGCTGAGGAGGTTGCACGTTGTCGTCGAGGCCGATACGTCGGAATACTATGGCGGCGGCGGCGGCAGCGGCGTGGCGTGGATGCCGCGCTTTCGTGAGATCTTGCCCTGCTGCAGCAAACCGGATTGCGATTATCCTGATGATTTTCCTGACGAGGATTACGGATTTGAATATCCGTCCGTGAAGGTTGGAACGCGGCCGGTGGCGGCGAATATGCTGGTGTGGCGGAAGTGTGTACAGGAGTTGCTTGCGTGGATGCCGCCGAGGGAGAACGGGTGGAGGGAGTTCTCCGTCGTGGTGAGGGAGAATGTCGGGCTGGCGGTTGTGGACGTCGCGGGGAAGGTGGTACGGAGGAGGAACGTGGATGCGCCGTTTGCCCCCGTTGTGGAGCGGTGGGCGTGGGATATGCGCTTCTTCGAGGTGCTTTGGGATTGGTTAAATGAGTCAGAGAGGTGGGACAGGTTGTACGACTGGGGTACCGTCTTGGAGTGGCGGAGGAAGGTGCTCGAAACCCGGAACTTCAGCAACAATGCCGCGGCCAAGTTGACCGCGCGTGTGGAGGTGGCGTACTACGCATGGGTGGATGCTGGGAAACCATCGGCGGAAGAAATACTGCGGCGGAACATGGACGAAGAGGGAGGCCCTCTGGCGTGTTTGTATTACTTGGACCGTACCTAACCCCAACCATGACCAAGATGGAGTATTCGCAAAAATTACTAGAGGGAAACGACTCCTTAGCCTCTAATTTAATGGGTCTCGTCAAGAGGCATATCGAAGGACAGTTTTCTTCATTCTTTTGGACATAAATTAGTAACCATGTTGACATTTGGTAGCTTGTGTGCTATGAAAGTCTCCGAGCTCATCCGGACGTTTTCTTCGACTGCCCCTGTAAGGTAAGTAGATGCCATCCACATCGCCCTCACAACGCCGTCACCGCCGCCACCGCTGCTGCTGCTGCTGCTGCTATGGCTTCCCAGTGCCCGTCGGCACCCCACAAGTCAACATCTGAGTAGCCACCCTCTGATACATAAATCACGAGAGCAAACCTCTCTACATCAAAATCGGACGGTTAGTGTGATGGGCATGCTCCGGCACTATACATTGCCACCGGGACCTTACAGCGTAGAACCCGCAGGTCTGTGATCCGTTGGGTTTCCCTTGTAGGGAAGGTGAGCGCTTCGTAGCAGTTCATGAGTTCGATCCTGATTGGTGTCATACTACGGTTCCTGCACTAATTCGGAGATATGACTACTCAGGGCTGTGGCTAGGTGTGCATCCGACCCGCGTAACAAGTTGCTTTTTTGGCCTTTCTATATTTAAATGCTGTAGCCTCGAATCGGTGCAACTTCATGTAGAAAAAAATTGCCGGTAACGAATAGACTCCGCAAACCGAACGAAGGAACACTAAAGTCAACGAGCAGCACTACCTATGCGCTGCTGTGAGCTTTTTCACATAACGCCACTGAAGTTGCCGTATCAACATTAATAAGCTGCATAAGACATATGCAATCACGTCTTCGGGAATCAGCGCCACGCTGCGCCACGCTCCGCACCTTGGCTTCAGCCTCGTCACGAAACAGCAATCGTACTCCACTGTCGCCTAAAACGTATCTACCACACAGATAGTCAGACGTTCGCGATGCGCTTATTACACTGCGAGCGAAGCCCGCAGGACGACCACATCGCCATTTCGTTCAAAGGATACGACGGAGACTCCATACCCGAATACGCCATCCTCTCCCACCGCTGGGGACCGGAATCCAACGAAGTTTCCTTCGACGACATCAAGTCCGGGTCGGCCGAGTCGAAGCAAGGGTACGCGAAGATCCAAGGCTGCTGTGCCCAGGCGCTTGACGACGACTTCCAGTACGTTTGGATCGACTCGTGCTGCATCGACAAGAGCAGCAGCGCGGAGCTGTCGGAAGCGATCAACTCCATGTACCGCTACTACGCCGACTCGGCCGTTTGCTACGCCTACCTGGAGGACGTCCACGACAAGGAAGACCCCCGCCGGAGCCGGTCCACCTTCAGAGAGAGCGTATGGTTCTTTCGCGGATGGACGTTGCAGGAGCTCATTGCGCCCAAGGCCGTCTTCTTTCTCTCCAAGAGCTGGATCGAACTGGGCACGAAAGCCACCTTGGATGACGTGATCCAAGAAATCACCGGCATCGAAAAGAAATATCTGACCGGACACCCCGTGTCTGATGCGAATATCGCGAAGCGGATGTCGTGGGCTGCCAACCGGACAACTACAAGGGTCGAAGACCGGGCGTATTCCTTGATGGGGCTTTTTGACGTCCATATGCCAACCATGTACGGCGAAGGAGGTAAGGCCTTCGTGAGGCTGCAGCTGGAAATCTTAAAGGAATCAAACGACCATACGATTTTCGCCTGGGACGACTCGGGTCGCGAACGCTGTGGGATGCTGGCCGAGCACCCGCGGCTCTTTCGAAAAGGATATGTTATTGAGAGGCTCGAACCACGCGAAAGGGGCGAAAGCTCTCTCGAAAAAAGTGGACGAAAAAAGAGCACGCCACACTATGAGTTGACGAACTTTGGTTTGCACATATGGCTGCCGGTGGAGCATGGGTTCAGTATTCGCGAAACCGGAGATTCGGTCATTCGGGCTGCACTGGATTGCAGCGACACAAGCTCCTCGTCTCCTCACGACCCTGTCCTCATCACACTGTTGCCTATCAAGGGACGCTCCGTATTCCTTAGTTACGAAAGGGTCGGTAGTAGCGTAGAACTCGAAAGCAAGGCGCATGCTTCCAAGGAGGTTGAAGACGAAGAGCTCTTCATCACACAGCATCCGGTTTCGCAGGGTGTTTGGTCTCGGCTGTGGGGCAAGGGTCCTTTCTACCAGCGTTTGGAAGTGGATTTTCATAACCTCCAAGGATTCGGGCTATCCGACTACTTCCCCAGAGAATCCTCAAAGCTGGAATCTACACTTATCCTTCCAGGTGCCCGGGGGCAAGGGTATGTTATTGAATTCTGGAACGAAAGCACGAAAGAGAATATTGTTTTGTTTGGGAAATTCCAAGAGCGGAAAGTATGGCTGGACATGTTCGCCTTCACATCAGACGGGCCCCCGAAAGCGCAAGCTCTTCACCAGAGATACTACAAGAATACCAGCAGCAACCACAGATCATTTGGGGTTTTATGGTTCAAAAAATACTTGCCTGTCTCCCGGAAGCACGTTATTTTATCCGCCAAAGAGATGGAGTATCGACCTTGGCCATGGGAGTACCGAGGATCGGGCGAGAAACTCAGAATTACGTTGAGGATCGCTGGGGAGACAAGGAACAAGCTCATTCAAGGAAACCGCTCCCGCCTTTAGTCAATGGTCCTGTTCAAAGGCTCGAAATCAAAGGCTCAAAATCAAAGGAGTTGCAGATTTCCGTTCACAGGCTCAAACTTTTCACATTCAAAGCTTGGCCAAAGCCGCGGGTTTTGGAGAAAGCAGTCAGTTCACGTCACAGAATGCCGGGCATAAAAACTTCTTAAGAAAGGCTGTATTTGTATCGCAAATCAAATCTATTCAAACGGGGATCATAATCACCTTATCCCCTCACCACTTTTTGAAAAAGGTAATGGCCATCTGCATCGCCGCGTTATCGGAGTAGAACACCGAGAACGGCACATGGTGACCGGACGTGTCCTCCCAATCGCCGGCATACCTCCCGGGCACGTACTCGTCCGCGCGGCGGAGAAACGCCCTATGCGACCTTCCCGGCGAGTCATCTACATCCGGCGCGAACGACACCGTCTTGCCGGTAGTAATAGTAGTGCGGGCCGACTTACCTGAGCTGTTGAAGTCGCCGTCGTTGTTCGAATCGGGCAGCACGTCGAGAGTAGTAGCAGCGGAGCTGGAAGAAGCCTCGGTGGTGTTGCTGCTCATGGACACATTCTGCTGCTGCTGCTGCTGCTGCTGCGCCCTGAAGTAGCCGTCGAGACACGACTGCTCGGCGACGCGCGCGCGGGTGTGGTCGCGGCGGGCGGCGGACGTGCGCCAGTGCAGCGGACCGTAGACCTCCTTGGCGATGGTCCAGGCGCGCTTGCTGGCCTTGGTGTGCTGGTGCAGGGTGCAGGGCTCGCAGTCGGGCGGGGCGACGCCGTGGTGGCAGAGGGGGGGTTTTGCCCTTGCGCGAGCGCCGCCTGTGGGGACTGGGGCGGGCGCTGGGGTAGGGGTAGTGTCGGTGGTGGTGGTGGTGGTGGTGGTGGTGGGGGAGGAGGGGCGAGACATGGTGAGGGAAGAGAAGTGCTTGTTCAAGCCTCGGATCTTCTTGGAGATGTGGTGCTCGTAGGCACTGGGGAGAAGGGGGGTTGAAGGGATGGGCTGCCGAGCGGACTCGCTGTGAGCAAGTTTGGACTGCTGCATATCGTTGGAGTCTCCCGTTAAGGTTGTTGGAGAAGATATGTGAGTATCAAATCCAGGCGAAGAAGTGAATGGGGGGTGAATGATGATGTGACAAGACAAATTAGCTTGGAGTTTTATGCATACGGATCCCGTGTTTGTGCGTGTAAACAATTAGCATTGTCAGGAGAAGCCTTTGAATAACTCACTTCCTTGTAGGTGGATTGTCTTTATCTAAAACAGCCCACTCTACACGATGCATTGTCGTCGAACAAAGAGTTGCATGGTACCTTCGGAGAAGCTGTAGATCAAAATACATGGCATGGTAGAAGACTTTGCTGACACGAAGTGCTGATAATAGCATAGTCAAGTTGCTGTTATGTCTTGAGTAGATTTTTCATTCGGAAGTGTTTGCCCGTCTTCTCGAATCATGACTTCCTTACAGTTTAATCCTGTTGACTGAATTTTAGCCCCGGAAGCTTCGGAGCCCAATATTGAGTAATGCATTCAATTTATGAAGACCTATTAAGATTTCTGAGTGTAACCGAAGCGGCAGTGTCCCAATTGACCGGCAGCTTATAAGCATTCCGTAATAGATTTTTTTTCTTAGATTCAAAAATGGGGTTTCAGCCGAGGTTATCTTAAAAGGCAAAGAAGGGGGTATTACAGGCTTCGCAAGGATAAGATTAAAGCGTCGGCCCAAGTGAATCAATTGTGAGTTATTGTATTTGATGCGGCTCAAACGAATGAAGTTGAAGCCGGCGCTAGCAGTGAGATCCCTGGGTACATCGGACAAGGTTTACGTCATCGGACCCTCCTGCCCTCGCGAAACACCACGACCATCTCCGAGCTCATTTGTCAGCTGCTCCCTTTTCAACCAGTCTGATCGTTTGACAACGCATGCAGCTGTCCTTTCGAACGACGCTTAAGTCCATTGGTCCCGCGAAACCTACTTCTTGATTTCTAATGTCCGTCAGCGCTACCCCGCCAGCACCCCGCCATAAATACTGATTACACTGAAGCCATCAATTGATCCAAATCCAACCGCAACAATGTCCACCCAACGCGCCATCCAGATCCAGGCCCCCAAGGTCGCCAAGCTCGTCTCCAACGCCCCCATCCCCCGCCAGCGGCCCGACCACCTCAAGGTCGCCGTCTCGCACGTCGCCCTCAACCCGACCGACTGGAAGTCCATCGACACGCGCGCCGAGCCGGGCCTGATCTCGGGCTGCGACTACAGCGGCGTCGTCGAGGCCGTCGGCCCCAACGTGACCGGCCAGTTCAACGTCGGCGACCGCGTCTTCGGCGTCGCCCACGGCGCCAACGCCAGCAACCCGGAAGACGGCGCCTTCGCCGAGCACATCATGGTGCGCGCCGCCCTCACCACCCGCGTCCCCGCGGGCCTGTCCATGGCCGACGCCGCGACCCTGGGCGTCGGCGTGACCACCGTCGCGCAGGGGCTGTACCAGAGCCTCGGCCTGCCCTGGCCCACCGAGCCGACCAAAGAGCCCCTCCCGGTGCTGATCTACGGCGGCAGCACCGCTACGGGCACGCTGGCCATCCAGTTCGCCAAGCTGAGCGGCTGCGCCGTGCTGACGACGTGCTCGCCGCGCAACTTCGAGCTGGTCAAACGGCTCGGCGCCGACCGCGTCTTCGACTACAACGCCCCCGGCGTCGGCGCCGAGATCCGCAAGGCCGCGGACGGCAAGCTGGCGCACGCCTTCGACTGCGTCTCGAAGCCCGCGAGCGCCGCCATCTGCGCCGACGCCATCGGCGCCGCGGGCGGCAAGTACAGCGCGCTGCTGTACCTGGACGGCTTCCCGCGCGAGGACGTGGAGGTGGAGACGACCATGGCGTACACGGCCTTCGGGGAGGAGTTCAGGAAGGGCACCAAGACGACGCCGGCGAAACCGCAGGACTTGGAGTTCGCGACGAAGTTCTGGAAGGTGGCCGGGGAGCTTCTGGAGCAGGGGAAGATCAAGGTGCATCCGCCCGAGGTGCGCGAGGGTGGGCTTGGTGGGATTTTGGATGGATTGGAGGATATGAGGCAGGACAAGGTCAGTGGTGTCAAGCTGGTGTATAAGGTCCAGGACGTTTAAAGGGGGGAATCGTCGGGTAGTGAATTTGAGTTGGGGGATTAATTGTAAATGTTGAACATTGAACACGAAGAAGCTTGCGAGGTACGAGCTCGTTTCCAATTTGCAAACAGATTATCTGACGAAATTTCTGCCTGGAGGTTCTTGGAAGGAACCGAAGGATCATGAACACTGAATCGTTGCCTGAGATTGTTGTAGTGACCGATCAAACTCGAAAAGCAAACGCTGTAGTAGGGCAGAGCTGGCCTTTAACTATATTCACGCGTTTATATAGCTGAGAAACGGTGGCAATACTAATGGAAGGCCAAGTTTACGTAAATGTCCGTTGAAGACCACATTTTTAAAAAATCCAAGGGGTTATACTGGAACAGTCCGTTAAGTCACTACTCACTTCTACCTTTTGGAGTTCCCCAGTGCCTTTGTTTAACGACAATGTATAATGTAGGTAAACCCATCTGTCTCGATCGAATGGTGGCAGTCAGTCACCTCTGCTTTGTTCAAGAACTTCTCCAGTGGTTTTACGTTGTTCGAGATGTATGGAGGAGACAGGATCACTATTAAACCTCGAGTAAATGTTCGTTTATACCTTCAGACACATTCCCTTCATTGCATCTGCACTTGAGCCTAGGGTTCCAGTTCTTCTTCGGATCACCCTGCGGACGAATACTGCTTGCAGTATGGCAAACAACTACAGCAACATGGACCTGGACAACACCAACGACGATGAACGCCACTGGTATGTGGACACATTCTCGGAGTACCAACCCGAGCACTTCAGCCATGGACCAGCGTATGAGCCGTTAACCAACGAGCCGTTGACCTACGAGCAGACTCACTACTACGCCGAGTCCTCCCACGGACCTACCTACAACCCCGCGAACGAGCCGGCCTACCCTACGACATTTGGGCCAACCGGTGAGTGGGCCCATGAGCCGCTGACGTTCGAAAATTACGAGTCGACTTACCAGCCCATCAATCCTGAGCAGGATCACGCATCGGCCTACAACCCGACTTTCGACTCGATCCTCGAGCACCCTGAGCAGTACTATTCACCGTCCTATGATCCGACTTTCACTCCGGTCTCCAGATCGACCATCGAGCCGATCCACGAGCCGCCACGCTACCCGTCCCCTCCCTCCTCCCCTCCCTCCTCCCCTCCCTCCTCCCCTCCAACCACCTACGAGTCTCCCAGCCTGTACCACGACCCGACCTCCGACCCGGACCAAGCGTCAGAAACCTTCGAGTTCGACCCGACCCTCGACCCAACCTTCGAGTTCGACCCGACGCCCTTCGACCCGGACACCTTCGACCCATCGACCCCCCACCCGCCAACCCCGTCCCCCCTCACCACCGCCCCTCCCTCCCCCATCCCCTCACCGACCCCCTGCCCCCACAACACCGGCGCCACCACCCCCTGCGAAGCCTGCGCCCTGCACGCCCAAACCGCCGGCTGCAAGCGCATGTGGGACACGCTCTCCGCCATGCGCGACCCGGCCGCGCCGCGCGACCACCTCGAAGCCGCGCGCCGCGCCTACTTCCACGCGCGCGCCGCGGAGCAGAACCACCTCGACGCCATCGCCGACGCTCCCTCGTCGACGCCGACGACGACGGACGGATGCGCGCCGCCGCCGCGCCGCCGCGTGAGCTTCGCGGGCGACGTGTCGGGCGGCGGCAGGGCGATGGGGGAGTTCTATCCCGCCGGTGCGAGGTACGTGCCCGGGCGGTGGGCGGGGGAGTTGTTGGATACGAGTGGGATGGGGGTGTCGTTTGATGCGTTTTATCACGGGGAGGGTGGGGTTGAGGAGGATGTGGACAGGAGTGGCGGCTTGAGGCGGAGCAAGAGGTTGCAGATGCGCAATCGGGAGTAGGAGTCTTATTCTTCTTCTTCTTCTGGCGGTGAGTCTTCAAGGGCTGGAGCGAAGCGTGGCCGTGGCCATGTCTGAGAGTAGAGATGTTGGAGTGACTGGGCTGTTGAGGGCGTGTTTCGCCTTTTGTAAACTGGCTTGCAACTTGATGCGGGAGCGCGGATTGAGATGATGAGCAGATTGCGTAGGGATTTTCACTTCTTTGTTTGGTTTTGGGTTTGTCGAGTATGATCTCTCCTCCTTGTAGTTTGTCCTTTGTGGCCTGTCATGTTTTGTTACGAATAAAATTAAAAAAAAATGGGACATCTTGTCCCGGTCCTCACAATTGCTCTTTGCGTGATGAAAAAGTGTTCTATTTCGCAACCGAAAGCCAAGTAATGCACAGTCAAACCCATCGGTGCTTGGTATACCTTATCATCTTGTAGACTCTTTCAATTAACTGAGCCTCTTCATGCTTGTAAATTGTACAGGATTAATACCCTACTAATCTTTCGTTCTTTCAAGCTTTCGAGCTTCTGAATGAGTATCCTGTAGGTCTACGATCCGCCAAGCCTGCGGTGTACCTGATGTTAGAAACGGACCGTCGTGATTTGATTCAGAAGAAGCTCTGGTCACTAAAAATAGTGCAAGAGGAACGAAATCTAAAGATAGATCGTATACCAGCAATCTACTCCTTACGTATCACGTGGACAAAGTGGGGGCCAATCAACGGATTTGAATTAAGGAACCGCGCGCTCGATATCTCCAAATCTCAATGGTTTATTCTCGTGGCTTTGCGGTGCAAGGGCGGTGTAAAGGACGAGATCTCCATCTCGTGGTTGTGTATATCGGTCGATGGTCCAAAAAAAGAAAAAGGATGCGGAGCTATTTTTAGACAGCCTCGTGCAAAAGCTAAGTATCTTGGGCACTGGACGATGACCCACGATCACCAAAACGAGGAGAATGACACCGAAAGACCGAACCCCCAGCCCCTTGAGACGTCTTGATGAGGCACTGGGCGCCGTATTCTTCGACGGGGAGAGATCCCTCTGGGACATCCATGTTTTCGCCGTGCTCGTTTGTCTGAGAATATACACGCATCTCTCGCCATTCTTCCCGCCATTATACAAGATCATCCCAAGGTAAGAATACAGTTAGGACCTAATAAAGGCGCATGCTTATTCTACGTCAGGAAAAAGCGGGTTGATGGCTTCAACACAATTCCGACAGCATTTATACGATTGGGACAAAGAGCTGAAACCTTTACCTGAGTATCCGCAATACCTGTATGATCTCGCTATGGTCTGTTGAAATTTGGAAATCTAATGTAGTCATAGGAATGGACCCAAGTTCGAGTATGTTCGACTGTCCCACAAAGCGTCCCTCCGCCTCCTCCATCTCCAGCCTGGACCGTTGGATTCGCCCATTATGTGTTCCATATCCATCCATCGCATAGATGATCTACCCTCGTATGAGGCTCTTTCCTATACGTGGGGATCTTCAGCACCAAAGTTCTCCATTTCCTGCGATGGTCTCAAGATGGAGGTTGCGGAAAACCTATGGCACGCTCTCCACAGGCTTCGTCGTCCAGATCGGAGCCGAGCCTTGTGGATTGATGCCGTTTGCATCAATCAAGAAGATGTAGAAGAGCAAGGACACCAAGTTACCATGATGCGTCAAGTATACGCTGGAGCCAGCCGTGTCGTAGTCTGGCTGGGAGAGGCATCGAAGGACAGTCCAGGCGCTATGCGATTGATCAAAGATATAGCCACAAGCGAGGCCATTACACAGGCATACAACCAGTCAAGAGCCTTGACAGAATACGATATCGTTGCTTTGGGACTACCGGACGAGCTCCATGAGGACTGGACCGCACTCGACAAGCTGTTCTCACGGCCGTGGTTCTCCCGGGTATGGATCGTCCAGGAAATCATCCTCTCGAAAGTCGCGACGATCCTGGTTGGCGGAGATGAGGTTTCATGGACAGACATGCTTCACGCTGCATTACGTGTGACATGGACCAACATTTCCGGTTTGGTTGGTATTTATACCGACACTGTTCTCTTACTCGGCGCCATTGGGTCTCGATACCACAATGAACCCAATGTCGGGCTATTGGGGATTCCTTTGCTCATGCTTCTGGAAGCAACACGAAGAAACTTGTCAACGCTACGACAAGATAAGGTGTACAGTCTCCTCGGGCTATCTTCCGATTCCAACCAACTTGGAATAGAGCCTGACTACAAACTATCGGCAAATGATCTGTACATCCAGATAGCGACAAGCCACCTGAAGTCCGGAGATATCGATATCCTGAATTCAAACGGCGACCTGTTTTGGAAATCTTGTCACAAAATACCTACCTGGGTTCCGGACTGGCCGTCCTATCGCCGGGAAGTGGTTTTTGTCAGGGAAGGCAAATCTCCATATTGCGCGGATGACCATCCGTCAGATTTGGAGATTTCAGAGGACAGCCGTACTTTGCGAATCTCTGGACTGGAGGTTGACGTCGTTGTCCGCGTCGGAGATGCGCGCGTAAACATGGACCAGCGGAATTTGACGCGGTCGGCGAACCCCCAGATTGAGAGGTTGCGGCAAAGGGTATACAACACGATTGGGTATTCTGCTCAGGTAACCATGGAAAGCAGCAGGCGGGCCCGCATGTGGCAGAAAATAGGGCTGAGCCTCAAGAGCTACCCAACCGGCGAGGACGTCGCTACCGCGTACTACCGTACTATCGCCGGTAATGGGGTGCCGCAAGACTCGACGCCGCAATCACTTGAGAAGGTGTACCGGCTGTACTTTCGGGATTGCGGCCGTAATATGCTGGCCAACGGACACCTTCGTCCGGGTCAAGATGGTTTGGACAAGGAAGACTATGAACACCTCGTTGGATATCGTTCGTCAGTGTCGAATGCAACGCAAGGTCGACGGCTGTTCGTCACAAAGAAGGGATACTTGGGTCTTTGCCCGCGCTCTACGCGGCTTGGTGATAAGGTGGTGGTGATTTTTGGAGGAAAGACCCCATACATCCTGCGGAAAGCGAAGAAGGGGCAGCATGAGTTTCTTGGAGAATGCTACGTACACGGATTGATGCATGGAGAGGCCAGTAGAATGGCGTGCGCAACGCAGAGGTTTGAGATCATTTAGTATAGAGTGGATCTTTCATCTTCCATATATCAACTACATTTTGTCGATTTCTTAAGGCTTGCAAGTCTAAGGCTCATAATCTCAGAGAAAGTCAGAAGAGAGTTGCGGGGGAAAAGATGAGGCAGAGAGTTTTACCAAGTGACACACAGCATTGCAAAGGCAGATCGTGTACTATCGTTCATTCATATAACACCTGATAAACAAAACATGGCCTTCTCTATCAATTACAAGCAAGTGACGTCTCGCGCCCATACGATCCTCCCCAATTACCAGAGTGAAGCCGCCTCAGCATCCACCACCGCCACCTGAGTCTCCACCGCCACCGCCACCGCCACCACCACCCGAGTCCCCACCACTGTAGCTGCTATAACCGCCTCCTCCGCTGCTGCTGTGCCCACCTCCCCCGCTGCTATGTCCACCACCACCACTGCTATACCCACCACCGCTATGTCCACCACCACCGCTGTGTCCACCCCCACTCCCAGAACCGCTATCCGTACATCCCCCCGAATGCCCTCCTCCTCCTCCACCACCCGTCGTCGTTGTCGCACCTCCATCCACCGCGGCCATGGTCAACGCCGGGTTGAGCGTGACGGCCGGAGGATTGCTGCGCAACGGGGCCGAAGCGGCGGAGGTACCGCCGCCGCCGCCGTAGTATTTCTTTTGCGTGTACTGGTCGGCTTCTTTCTCGGCGAGGCGGGGCGGCGAGGCCTGGCTGTCGCGCGAGGGGCGGGAGGGGCGGCAGCCCATCGTGACGGTTTCGGTTTCTTTTTTAATTTGTTTAATCGGTTTTGCTGGGTGGTTGGGAGGATGGCGGAAGACTTTGAGGTTGCGGCGGGTTTGTGAGGTGTTGTGTTGATGAAAGGTGTTTGTTTGGCTGAAGTGAGTGATGGCAGTTCGAATGTGGAGGAAGACGGGCGAGATATATACTGTTTGAGAAAACGACCATGGTGTGGTCACTGGGCTCAGCCTGGTTAGCAGCGGCGGTGGGTGGTGTCACACTTGCCGGAAATCCTGCGCAGAACAGCTCAGCCTCATCAGCCAGCCTCGCGTCACGAAAGGCGTCAACGGTTGCCTAAAACGTCTAGCGCGGGAATCGAAAAGCCGAGCTGCCTCGCCAAACTTAGTATCTCTGTGCGCATTCGTTCCTTCGAGAAAAACGCTTTGCGGAGGAGAGCTTCGAAAGGGAATTAGTCTGTATTACTTGGTCACCGACCCTTTCAGGAGTCCCAGGCTGAGATGAGAAGACAGAAAGCGGGAGAGGCTGTCCCGTATCCGCATTCTGGACACATGGAGAACTTCCATGCCCTGCCTCCGCCACCAATATCAATGAAGTGGTTCAGGTACCATCTTTTTGCTGCCTGTTGTAGTCGTTTTACTCACACCTTACTACCAAGTTCCCGCAAAGAACATCACCATGCTCCTCGTCATGATCCTGAGCCGAGGCTAGCGTACATGTACGATGTCATACAGGTACCACTTCTTCACCGCGGCTTCGCTCACACCATACTTCTTTTTTCGGCACTTGGTTCCGTTGTTGCTGCCTGCGTATGATGCAAAGGAAGAGCAAGCGTGGCTATGCCAACCTGGTCAGCCTCACAAAGCTTGGCGCTATGCCCCAAACGGGAGCAGCACGCGGAGGCTGTGTGGGGTTCTGGGGGCGGAAAGGGTCTAAGCACGTGGACCCGCCGGAGATGGCGTCACGTCGATGATGATGGTTTTCTTCGGTGGCAGGGCAGATTTTTCGACTGGCGCTAGAATTAGCTCTCGGCTTGCCTGATTGGGCCGGGTGGTTTGCTTCGGTGGGATGGTTTGGGGAAGGGTCGCGCCGGTGCGCTCCACCGGGTTATGCTTATTTGAGATTGACTTTGCCAATCCGTTGGACCACGTGTGATCAGGGACGGGATCTGCCTTGCCATGGATATGGTCTTGGCTGTGCGTAGCTGGTGGAATACGACAGCGGAATGTGCCTCTTTGTCCTGCAACACAGTTGGCTGCAAGGGCAAAGTTGGCACAAAGTGAGGCTGTTCGCTCCCGGTGAATCGCTTCCAGTAGTCGACTCCACGCGGACATTTAGAGACTTGACTCGGTTCATCTTCAACAGCACCGCGGCCAACCGGAAAACGCATCCACGTCTTGTTCTCATCGGTCTATTCGTCTATTCATAACTCATGTACAGGGCTGTTCTAATCCGCTGGTCCGGGCCGGGAATTTTCCATGAGTACTTTTTACAGCTCTCCGGTCAAGAACTGCGCCCTTCCCAGGCCGAAACTCCAGTCCTCCCTCGTGTTGGCCGCGACGCTGACGATCAGATCCGCACCGGGGACGCCGCACTCCTTCTCGAGACGCTCGGACAGCGCGGCGTAGACGGCCTGTTTCTTGGCGGCATCGCGGCCCTGCTGGAAGATCTGGATGAAGACGAGCTTGTCGGAGCGGGTGAGGCCGAGGTTGGTGTCCTCGCAGATGATCTCGTAGGGCTCGTGCTGGGTGATGATCTGTACAGACGGTCAGCTTCAGTTCGGGAGGCATGCCGGGCTGGAGAAGTCCTCAGCATAGAGGGTTGGCAGTTACCTGGTAGCGGTCACGCGGGGGAGCGGCGAACTTGTCCAGCATGATCTCCTGGACGATGTCCGCTAGCTTCTTGATCTCCTCGGGCGAGCGGACGCCCTTGATCATGTCGATTTTGACGAGAGGCATGGCGGCAGTTTGCTGGGACTGGAATCGAGTGGAATAGAAGCAAGAGAAAGCCAAAGAGTGGACAGGCAGTAGCAGGTGGGGAGCAAGTTGGATGTCCGGGGGAGCAACGGTCCTTATACGTAGCAGTCCGCTGGACCGTAGCTTCGGCGGTGTGGGCCGACTATCGTGAAGGACGGAGCAGGTTACTAAAGTAAGTGTGTAAAGCGATACGTCTGGTGACGGTGCCAGACATAAATATGAAGCAAGAGAACACTGGAGCTCTTGCATCTTTCCATCAAAAACCCACGGCGTCATCTATATCCCCACCTTCAGATACGCGTGTCCGCTGACGGCCCACAGCTCCCGGTACAGCCGAGACGCATTTTTTGACTCGTTCGGAGAAGAGATCCTCGGAAATCCAGGAGAATATGCATAGCAATGAACAGCGAGGACTGCTGAAGGCGGCAAAGCAGGCCGACGGGCGTCATCGGCGGGGCCCGGTCATCCGTAATCGCAGCAGCTCTGGCCGACGGCGAACGTGGAAGGCATGACTCGCTTGCGACGCGCTGAGTAATCTCCGGCTACTCACGCGCCGGCTGCGCGTCGTCGCGCCAAGAAAAGTTTGGCGTGTTTGCACCCAGTTTGGCATGGAAAAGCTCTAGCTAAGCTCCCTCGCGTCCCAGCCGCTTTGCTCAACACCACCTGCGCGTTTCGTGACAAACCCTCGCTTCCCTTCCTGCCTCCATCGCCGCTCTCGCCCAACCACCACCTTCCGCCCACGACCCCCCGCCTCGTCGCTCGTCGCTCGTCGCCAATCCCTCCGCTTTTTTCGCCCTCTGAAAAAAAAGGCACCAACACCAATCGCAACAATGAACGCCTTCCGCGCCTCTTCCTCGACCTTCCGCGCCTTCGCCGCCGGCCGCCGCGCCTTCAGCAGCACCCCGCGCTCGCCGCTCGCCAAGATGACCATCATCGGCCGCCTGGGCGCCGAGCCCGAGCTGATGACGGCCAGCACCGGTCGCGAGTACGTGCGCTACGTCCTGGCCACCAACACCGGCACGCGCGACCGCAACGAGACCAGCTGGTTCCGCGTCACCTGCTTCGACGAGGGCCCGCGTAAGGACTACGTGCTGAACCTGCCCAAGGGGTGAGTTTTCCCCCCGGTCGCGTTTTGTGTGGATTTTTAGAGAGAGAGAAAATGCGCGCGGGGCATTGGGGAAGGTTCGCGGCGAGCGCGATTACGATTGCGATTGTGTGGCGGCGTTGGATTGGTGGATGGGGATGATTTGGGGAACTTTTTTTTTTTGGATTTTGGGTCTGGCTCGGTGGGCTGACTGAATTGTTCCGCAGCACCCTCATGCACCTCGAGGCCGATGCGAAGATGGACACCTTCGAGACCAACGAGGGCCAGAAGACTTCGCGTTTGAGCCTTGTCCAGAGTATGTCGTCCCGCAAACCCAAAAAGGGAAATTGGGACCACCATTGCTAACGCTCTGTCTTTGTTAATCACAGGGCAAATCGAGATCCTTAGCAGGCCCCAGCGCCCGAGCGACTCCGAGGGCCCCATGGGCGCCGCCTCTCCCGCCGGGTCCACTTAGATCCTTTCCCGTCCCGACCTTATTTTCCCTTACCGGTGACATTTCTCAATCGGTGGAAAGAGCTTGCTTTTATTCGACCGGACATGCGTTAGGGCGAATACGGAGGCAGGATGAAAGCGAAGGCGCTACCACTACTATGTGTGCAAGAAAGTCATGTTTTATTTCTTGGTCGTCAATTTAAGGAATACCCTCGATATTGAAAACGGAGGGGAGGCTTTGAACTCTTTGTTTTTTTGTATCAATGATTCCCTGTGTTAATACAGAATCTCTCCCCATCCCAAGTTCCTCCTTGTGTCCAAGATATCTATCTCTCTTTCCGCGCTCCCATGAACCATTTTCCGCCCTTTGGGAAAAAAAAAAAACAATGGATATCGTACACCACCAAGATCACTTTTCTTCATCTTGATTCTCCCGTCTCCCCCTCTTACGCCTGTGCAAGCGAAAACTTGACGTCCCCGCTCGTCGCGCCGCCGACGCAGGTGCTCTCGAACTCGCCCGTCGGACACGTCTGCTGCGCGGCCTTGACGCAGCGCTCCCACCGGCCCTTGGAGATGTTGATCTGCGCGCCGTCGTCGGTGGCGGCCAGGTCGAAGCGCGCGGTGCCGCTCTCGCCGACGGTGCTGGTGGGCGCGCCGCCGCACTTTTGGATGGAGCCGCTGATGCCGCCGCAGATGGAGAGGATGGCGACGTTGGTGTCGTGGGTGTCGATGTCGCTGTTGTGTGTGTTAGCTTGGGTTGGGTTTCTTTGAGATGGGAGAAAGGGGGTGGATGAGGGATTGATTGACTTACGCGTCGGGATTGGTGCAGGTCGTGCCGGTCACTTCGTCGCCGGAGACTTGCTGGTCGGCGCGGGGGAAGAGCGGCTTGGCGAGGGCGGCGCTGGCCATGAGGGTGAAGAGGAGATGCGAGAACTGCATGGTGGAAGGGTTGTTTGTTTTGGTTGTAGTTGGTTCCTTGGGTGGTGGATGGAAATGGATACGGTCTCTGGTCTTCTTGAGATGTTGAAGTTTTGATTGGATGTGATGCTGGGTCAACTTGGTGACTGGGAATGATTTGGAAAGGTGAGTTTGATGTGAATTACCAAGAAGCAGCCGGACGTCAAGCTTCTCTTATGAACTCCACGAAGTCTGGGCGATTGATTTACCCGCATTCTTGGCACTCGTTCCGTCTTGCACGCGAGGGTAGCAACTGCATGAGTGTGCTCCACTGGGAATGTGTTCTATGGTTTTGGAACACTTAAGAAACTGTGTCGGTCATCGGTGCACCGTAACAATTTTGTCCCGACCGGCAATGCGAGCGGCGCCAAGGCGTCAGAGAGGGAAGGCGAGAATGCGAAGGATGCCATCCTGCCGTTTGGAGCAAAGGTGTGGTGTTTTGGTTCCTGATGTGCTGAGGCACCCCGGGTTTGAGCAGGGGTGTCTGCGAGACGTCGCAGCGGGAGTGGTCGAGCCATGCGACGTGCTGCGTCTCGGCACCATCCCAACGAGAGCTGCGATAAGTATGGAAGTGTGAGGGTTTTCCATTTATAGGTTCGTTTGCTCGTAAGTGTCTCTGGCTGGTGTCTCAATACGTGCAAATCCCGCACTTGCGCAAAGGAGCTTCAGTTCATCAACTCCCTGCCGTCGCTGCTTGTGCGCGCAGACGGAATGGATTTTGATGCTCTTTTATTGAACTTGGTCCACCACAAGGCGCTGCGATACTCACCAACGTGCAAGTCAGTTGACTGCCATCGCAAAAAGCTTCACCGTCAAAGAGGTAAACCCATTCCGTCAAACCAATGCTGAAATATATCAGATACACATGCACTCATTTCAACCCTCGGCGATGCACGAGACATACAGCTTCAGCTTCAATTTCGACATCGTAGCTCATTGTACACAATTACATCTTTCTGTATTCGTTCATTCGTACCTACCTTCCAAGTGACGTCCTCATACTCGTTCAAAACACATCTTTTTAGAATTCGTACAGCGAGGAAGTAACGCATTCACGTGCTGTCGCTTGAGGATTCTTTCTGGTCCAGGTCAGGATTTCGGCCAATGAGTGTGACGATGGTTGTCAACGACGGAACGAGGGGAGGCCAAGAAAAGGGCAAGGGTGGATCAGCGTTTCGCCGATTGGCTGGCGGGCAGCTGGCCGTTCCCAGCCCTCTTCGCCACAGTGACGGCAGGCTGGAAAAAAGAGCCCAAGCCCACCCTCTGACCTGCACCTCCGCCCTCTCACTGCACCTGCGTCTTCCGGTCGCTGACTCTGTTCCACGGCCCTTTTCCTACGACTTCATCTCTAAAAGTTGTTGCTTTCGCGCCTCGAGCTTGACGCCGCCGACGCGCAGCCCTACGCCGGTCCTTTATCGCCCTCGATAGCGCCGCCCGCCCCGGTGCCCCGCTACTGACGTCCTCCCCCGTCCACGAAAAATCTTACCGCTGATACCCAACCCTCGAACATCAACACCTTCTTTTCCACAACACACTCTCAAAATGGTGTCTGCTTCCAAGGCTGCCCGCGACGCCAAGCGCGTTGCCGATGGCAAGGCCCCCAAGAAGACGCTCAAGGAGCGCAAGGCAGAGAAGGAAGCTGCCAAGTCCGGCGCCCCCTCTGAGAACGTGTCGGGCGACGAGGGCGTCGATGAGGCCGCCAAGAAGATCGAGCATCTCAGCATGCAGAAGGATGACGAGGGTATCTCCGATCGTGTCACCACCGGCGTGCTGGCCTCGCTGGAGGCCAGCCGCGACGTCAAGATCACCTCAGCGTCGCTGGTCTTCCACGGCAAGGTGCTCTTCAACGACACCACCATCGAGGTCAACTACGGCCGTCGCTACGGTCTGCTCGGTGAGAACGGTTGCGGAAAGTCCACCCTACTGAGGGCCGTCGCTGCCCGCGAGTTCCCCTTCCCCGACCACATCGACATCTACCTGCTCAACGAGGGTGCTCCCAAGACCGACGTCGGTGCTCTTGACTGGGTTGTCGGTGAGGCCCAGGCGCAGCTGGCCCGCATGGAGAAGCAGGCCGAGGAGATCCTTGAGGACAAGGGTCCCGACGACCCCCTTCTTGAGGAGCTGTACGAGGTGAGTATCTGCAATCTCGAGGCCTCGAAAACGTGTGCTGACAGCTGCATCTAGCGTATGGATGATATGGACCCTAGCACCTTCTCGACCCGCGCTTCCCTGATTTTGACTGGTCTCGGCTTCAACAAGCACACCATCCAGAAGAAGACCAAGGACATGTCTGGTGGTTGGAGGATGCGTGTCGCCCTGGGCAAGGCCCTCTTCGTCAAGCCCTCGCTGCTCTTGCTCGACGACCCCACTGCCCATTTGGATCTCGAGGCCTGCGTGTGGCTGGAGGAGTACCTCAAGAAGTGGGACCGTACGCTTATCCTCGTCTCTCACTCCATGGACTTCTTGAACGGTGTCTGCACGAACATGATCGACATGCGTCTGAAGACTCTCCAGTACTACGGTGGTAACTACGATTCGTACATCAAGACCAGGACCGAGAACGAGACCAACCAGCAGAAGGCCTACGAGAAGCAGCAAGAGGAAATCAAGCACATCAAGAAGTTCATTGCTTCCGCCGGTACCTACGCCAACTTGGTCAGGCAGGCCAAGTCCAGGCAGAAGATTCTTGACAAGATGGAGGCCGACGGCTTCATCGAGCCCGTCCATGAGGATCGTGTCTTCACTTTCCGCTTCGCCGATGTTGAGAAGCTTCCCCCGCCTGTCCTTTCGCTCGACGACGTCACCTTCTCCTACTCCGGCGACGCTAAGGACAACCTCTACGAGAACCTCGACTTCGGTGTGGACATGGACTCGCGTACTGCTCTGGTCGGTCCTAACGGTGTCGGCAAGTCTACTCTGCTCCGCATCTTCACCGGCGCACTGTCTCCTACCAGCGGTGCTGTGTCCCGTCACACCCACTTGAAGCTCGGCATGTACAGCCAGCACTCCGCTGAACAGCTCGTGCTCACCAAGTCCGCCCTCGACTTTGTCCGTGACAAGTTCAGCCACGTCTCCCAGGACTACCAGTACTGGAGACAGCAGCTCGGCCGCTACGGTTTGACCGGCGAGGCCCAGACTGCCCTCATGGGCACTCTTTCCGAGGGTCAGAAGAGCAGAATCGTCTTCGCTCTGCTTGCCATCGAGGGTCCTAACATGCTTCTGCTGGACGAGCCTACCAACGGTCTCGATATCCCTACCATCGACAGTTTGGCAGATGCTATCAACGCCTTCAGCGGTGGTGTCGTCGTCGTTTCTCACGACTTTAGGTAAGCGTTAATTAGATTCCACGTGTCCGAACAAGTTGCTAATATATTTTGCAGGCTGCTCGACAAGATTGCCAAGGACATCATGGTGTGCGAGAACAAGACCGTCCACAGGTGGAACGGTTCCATCGGCGAGTACAAGAACCACCTCAGGAAGAAGATGATTTCGGCTGGTGCCGTCTAAGCGGACTTCTCCTTCGCTGTCTTCAAATCATCTAGGGGAAGAAAGATATGAAGCAGGGGTTGTGGAAGGCCTCTCTCGGGCTTTTTGATGATGTTAATGCAAAAAAGCCCGCTTGTGGCTACGAAAGCATGAAGAGAGTCGGCAAGCAATGAGGCGTTGCTGGCGATGTTTAAATCGGACATCTGCGCGGTTTCTGGGTTAAAAAGAGGTATCATGCCGCCCGGGTGCCGGCTTTCTTTGAATAGCTTTTATATCCGCAGCAAAAAGAGCAAGCCAAGGGTTGGCTTGCCAGGATCGAGTTTGATTTCTTGCAGAGGGGGGAAACCTTTTTGGGATAGACCAGGAGTTACTTCAAACATTAGATTGCATGACGCTTACGCACTTCCCTCAAGTCGATAACTCGACCTAGAGGTTCGGTATCTTGATATAACTGCATCTACCGTGATTCAAGCTTCTCAAAATACCTTCCGCCAATTCGAACTCCCGTCTAACCGTACGCTGCATATCCGGCTTTCCTCTTCGCCATCATTAGGCTACTGTCACAAATGGTGTGACTGATGTATACTCACCTGGCAGTCATACAACAGTATCTCCGATACTCTTCACTGCGTGTGACCATGATCCGGACGGATTCCCGAGCGTAGATAAAATCGAGCATCATACATCGGATGGATGTTACACGACCACCCAGAAACGAGCCTTTTCTAAACGGTTCTACCTTTTCACGTGCCGTCATCTCCCATCCCGTCTTCCCTTCTTTCATTGATCCCACATGAGGCGTTTGACAGCGAAGCAAAGAACGGGCGGGGCCTGCCTGCGCACGGAACGACGAAGAGGAGGGTAGCTAAGACACCACAGAAGAGGAGAGAGAAAAATTCCGAAAAGACACGCGGACGATCCTCATCTTCATCACGCGGGCGCGCTCTAACTCATACAGAGAAGGCGTGTGCTTTCAAGGCTATCGTTCGGCCCACAAAGTTCCCGAAGGACTGGGTGACTGACTGATCCTTCCGCCACTTCCTCTCTCGCTTCGAGCGGGAGGACGAACGCTCAGGCCCTGGAGGAGAGGGGCGATGTCATTTTGTCGGTCTGGCGAAAGGGAAGGGCAGTGCAATTCGCGTATACGGGCGCTAGTAGGGATGAGGAACTACTGTTTGGTGGCCACGAGGAAGGGAAAAGGGCAATGGAAGGAAAGCCACAGGGTCTTTCAACTCCACTCCACTCCAGCTGGTGAGTCCAGACTCCAGACGTCCAGACCCTGAATGAGAAAGAGAGGGGGGAAAATATTATTGGACGGGAACTACTCTCTCTCTCTCTCTCTCTCTCTCCCCGCCCGCCTCGCAAATAAAAGCGGCAAAGGCGTTTATTCCTTCCAGGCCATTTCATCGATCGAGATTTGCCGGGGTAGGAAGGGATTTTTTTTTCCGGGCGGTCTAATTCTTTTTTTCCTGCCGTCGTGATTGGTGTGCCTTGCTCATGTGGTCGCCCGCTTTCCTCGAGGGAACCCCGGCGGGCTTCACCGCCGCTCTCTTTTTTTTCTTTTTTTTTTCTCGTCCTACTTCTTGTTCCTGAATGACCCGGGAGAGTGGCTCGTAAGGTAAGGCGCGACCACCCTTACGGGACCCTGTGGGCGTTTCCGTCGCTGGTGGTTGGGTTGCGGTGAAGTCGAGAAGTGAGGCGGACTAGGTACCCGATGGGTAGCGGTAGTGCCCTTAACGTGTGTGGCCGGCCGCCCACCCGACGAAACGCCATCGTTCATGGGACTTTATCAGCCGGGAGGGAGGCAAAACGGCCAAGGAAAAATTTGGAACGCTAGGGCGGTTCAGTGTGCGTTGAAACCCGTTCGCCAGGTACCGGTACGGCTGCCGCTGCTTTGCCATATTTCTTCAGCCGGGCTTTTTCGGTAGAGCTGAAGTGGCACATTTGTGGCGGAGCTCGGTGGCGCTGAGGTGCTGAGAGCCTGGATTCGATTCTTATTTCCTTATCGCTATCTACGTAGTGGCGCTACTGATGATTCGCTGTAGGTTTAATTACTTTGGCTGTTCAAGCAGCCGTGGATTTTGACTAGATTTCTGTCCGCATGGTATTGCATACGTGGTCAATCATCTGTTGGTCAGTGTAAGAGGAGCCACAGCCCCTGTGCGGGTGATTTCGGATTTGCAGGTATGGCCGATGGCGTGTGGCTCTCATGGTTTGATGAGGTGAAGCGGAAAGGAAGCCGTGTGCCAGCGCATGGACGGCCGAAAACGCGTCGTGCCTCATTGGATATTCTTTCGATCGCGATCAGAAAGACCGGGCCGAGATCGTCCAAGATCCGGTGCGGGAATCGGGCTTCTTCTTATAGTGATCATGGTGGAAAAAGGAGATGTTCTAGAAGAGATGCGCATTGACTGTATAGAGGACGGGGAGTTCGTATGCACCGTTTAGCCGCGGGGGATTGGAGAATTAGAGTTGCGCGTCTCTGGAAGCCGAGGAACGGTGTAGGAAGCCGCCTTGTCGCGACGTCCGCGCTTTCGGGTATGATGTCAATCGCGGATCAGGCAGGCCGTGAGGCTGGCCCGTTGCTTTTGCCGTGTGGAGCGGAAGTGCCGTCGCGCGACGCGTGAGGTACGATTGATTCGCGTCGGTTGCATTGACCGCTGCAGTGGCCCGCGGCGCTTCTGCACGTCGCTCTTGTGTGCATGGACTTTGTGGCGCCAGTCGGGACCATGCACCTGCGTCAACGGCGTCCAGCTTCGCTTTAGAAAGACATTGTGCGCCCGGAACCATTGGTGTTCAAGCTTCGAGGCGCCGCCGTGTTTAAGAGTAGTTGCGCGAGAGTGGCTATAGGTAGGTAGACAAATTTGGCATACAACCTAACAAGGAAACCACGAATTTGCAACGTCAGTTCGCTTGGTATTGCAACATGGGGGCGGCTGCAAAACGGGCAATCGCGCACGAACATGTGGATGGAGCAATGACAAAGGCGCTTGGAAGAGAGTGTTCCCCTCTGCTGTATTGGCCTAGACTAACCGGTTGAAGCGGCTCCTTCTCGATAGGAAAGTAGTTGGGAAATTCCCAGAGAACTGGATGAGCTCTAGTACCATACGACGGACTGAGCCTCTGAAATTCTCTATCGACCCGCTTGTCCTCATCCGATTGAAATCCGTGATACCTGGTGACCATACAAAGTGCGTGGCCACATGGCATTCCAAACGTGATGTCCAGCGGTGTGTGGGCCGTGCTTGGAGATCCACAGACACAGACGGCCTACTCCGGGCGACGCGGAGAGCCCTTGCGCGAATCGCTCTACGCAAGTCTAGCCTGGAATCCTCTCGTCTTGTTCGCACTGCCACCGAAAGCCGGAGCACACTAACTGCTGTGCCGTACAGTTCCAGCTGAAGATCCCGGCACTCCACTGCCACGGATGAGGCTTGACCGGCGGCTTCCCAACCGGACAAGAGGGGAAGACCAACAAGGAAAAAAAGCGGAACCGCCGCGTGAAGCGGGACCCATGCTTGCGCGTGCGGGTGAGCACGCTCTCGCAACAGTCTCATCCGCTGAATGGCTGGATCCCCTTGGCACACCTCACGCGGCACAGTACTTCCCAGGTCTGACTCGCACCGCCTATCCGCAACTTCCTCGTGCAGTCCTCATGACTGAGCACGGTTACCCGTTCGGGCAGCGAGGTTGCCTGCTCAGCCCCAGTTGGCACCCATGTTCGGAGGCTGCCGGTAGGGCCTGGCCTGCGTTGGCAAGGCTGACGGTCAGCAAACGCGCCGGATGGGCCGCGCAAACGCTTTTTCCTTCTTTTTTTCTTCCTATCGTGACAATCGCGCGGGCACGGCCTTCTATCTTTGGCTCTACTAACGGCGCGCGTGGATGCTTCGAGGCGCTCCAGCGGGGATCTCGCGATCAGCTGTCGAGTCGAGCGGATCTGCGGCGGCTCCACGGATGCGCGAGAGTTTGATAGCTGCCCGGAGCGCGGACGCGACGCGCCGGCACATCTGCACGGCGTACTCAAACGGGGGCGCTTGAATGGCTCGCCAGTGAGACGGAGCGGCGACCGATGCGGGGGAGAGCCACAGCGGTTTCATCATCCATGCGTTAGCCGCTCACCCAGCGGCGCCCACGCGCAATCTTCGCGCTGCTTTCGCGCCATCGCGACGGGGGCGCCAATAATCGTCGATGCGGTTAGCCTTGGGTTGACGCTGGATGTACTATTACGAGGGTGCCTGTAGGTCGGCCTGTGGCCTGACAGGCGGCACGCCCTTGCAGCGCGTCATACGCTAACCAATGGGGCGCTAGTGCCTCATTAATGGCGAACGGCTGCCAGCTGGCATGCGGGCGTGAGAAAGTGGGGACAAATCCATTACATGGGTTGTGCTTGGGCCACTTATGCCGCCGTCCAAGGTTATCAGCTAAGAGTCGGCGCCCGCGCTGCATAGGTCTCCCGCGCTGCAGTCACCCGTCTATCCCCTCACCTCTGCCGTGCGCTCAGTCTCCAACGGCACTCCAATTTCCTCGTTTGCGCATTGCAGTCGCCCTCGCGCCCTCCGCATCCCTTGCGCCCCACGCTGCCGCCGAGCTTAAGCCGCGCTTCTTGAGCGCCCGCTGAGCTCATTCATCGCCCGCCCGAGCGTCTTGGCGCCGTCCCCCAAGCGAGATCTCCAACAGCCGCGCAGCTCGTGAGACGCCGCTCCCTTTCTTCTCTGAAGAATTCACCGTGCTCACACAGCCGCACGACGTCTAGATCGCCGCGCCCCCGCCTCCAAGAAAGCCTTTCGACCTGCCGCCGCTGCGCAACCAGATATCTCCACTTGAACGCCGCTCTCCCGCCACTACCCGCATCGCAATCAGACGCTCCACCCCAGCGCACTCAGCCGCGCCCATCCCACCACCAGGCACCAGTTCCCGATTTTTCTCGCGTTCGCACGCGTCATCTGCTCTGCTGAGCTGGCCACGACCGAATTTTCACCCTCCTGCTCGCCCACCATGGCTGCGACGCGTCGCCAACAGGCGCCGCTGCAGATTTTCCAGGATCCCGTCACCTCGTTCGACCACCATGAAGTCGCCGAAGCCGAAGCTGCCCTATTGTCCGCCCTCGGACCGGTAACCGATGTGTCGTCAAGCCACCACACCCTCCTCAACCCCTCCCACTCGGAGGGGAGTGCACAGTCGCCGCGCAAACTGCTGGGGCATGAGTCCAGTTCGCCAGCCCCGCACGCTCTAGCTGAGAGCAACATCAACGCCATCTCCATCCCTCCACCCCGTCACAACGACTTCACCACCGACTCGCCTCTAAAGAGGAAGGCATCCCAACCGGACCTTCGCGCGCGGAAGTCGCAGAACGCCCTCTTCACCACCTTCCACTCGACCGGCACCATGGACAAGGAGAACGACTATGCCGCCATCTACGCCAACAGCTTCCCTCAATACTCAGATCCCATCTACCAGAAGAGCCAATCAAAGCGCCA
This sequence comes from Diplodia mutila, assembly GCA_022560015.1. NCBI lineage: Eukaryota > Fungi > Ascomycota > Dothideomycetes > Botryosphaeriales > Botryosphaeriaceae > Diplodia > Diplodia mutila. The sequence continues at coordinate 13,077 of JAFISB010000106.1, read as the reverse complement.
GCTCATGGATGCAGCGCCGATGCGCGACCGCAATGCGAAGAAGTCGTCGAAGCCTCAGGACGATGACCCGAAGCCTCTCCCGGCACCCGGCGAGATGCCGCCCATCGAGGATGATGGCACGAAGCCGGCATACAGCTATGCCACCCTCATTGGCATGGCAATTCTGCGGGCGCCACAGAGACGACTCACTCTGGCACAGATCTACAAGTGGATCTCTGAGACATTCAGTTATTACCGTGCCGGTGAGACGGGGTGGCAGAACAGCATTCGGCACAACCTCAGCCTCAACAAAGCCTTCATCAAACAGGAACGTCCCAAGGACGACCCTGGCAAAGGCAATTATTGGGCAATCGAACCCGGTCTTGAGCGCCAGTTCATGAAGGAGAAACCCCGCCGCATGACCAACCCCGGAGACCCTAGCTTCCTGCAGGCTTATCACGGCGATATCCTGAGACCATCAACAGCACCGTCGTCAAGGCAACCAGCAGTGTCAGCGTTCCCGCTCCAGTCCACTCCTATTGGCGAGAGCATCGACTCGAGCAAATTCCCCGATGAGACTGAGCTGTCATCTGATGCTACTATCCCTGCCTCGGACCCGGCGATTCACGACGGACAGGATGCTGGTGATAATGAAAATGAGAAGCATGCCCTGCGTTCTTCGCCGCCGCCCCCAGCTGAGATCCACTCTTCGCCCCCGCCACCCATGTCTCGGTCGCAGCACGAGGGGACCCCTCCCCGCGCACCACGCCAGTCATCCACGAGCCGTTCCGGCGGTCGGAAGCGCAAGTTCTCCACTCTGGGTGACAGCGGGTACTACTCGTCCATCGAGTCATCAGCTGTCAAGGGTCACCATGCCCTTGGGGCCATTCCCACCTCGGAAGCAGATCTTGACCGGCCAGCGCACAAGCGTGGTCGCGCCGAAGAAGAAATCGCGCGGATGCGTGGGTCATCGTACGACAGTCCCACGAAGAGCCGTCCTCTCCTGAAGCAGCCGTGCAACGGGTACCCGTCATCGTCACCTTTCCGTCCCTTCGACAAGACGAACGTCGAGTTCGCGACACCACTCACACCTGCCATTGTTTTCAAGAAACCCGCCAGGCCCCCTGCGTCCATCTCCCCCAACACAAATCTTCGTAACCATCGCGACCGCGTCCGCGAGATGGTTGGGTCTCCGGACAAGACGCTCGGTTTACTTGCTGATGTGACCCCCTGGAGCCCCGCTTTCAACTTGCCTGATGAGGAAAACTTCAACCTCCTGGAAGATCACTTCAACGATAACTTCGACGTGTTCAATGACAGCCCGCTGCAGCAATCCCGTTCTTCTCGCGGTTCACCTGAGAAGCGTTCCGTCAAGCGACCTTCCAGTGCTCGTGCTATGACCTCTTCAAGCATCCTCGCTGACATTACGGGCTCGCGCGCCAACATCGCGACGCCCGAATCATCGAAGCAATGGCTCAAGCCGCCGTCACACAAGAAGAGTCTGTCCGACTTCTTCGCTGGAAGGACGTCGGCAGCTACTAGCCCTCTCAAGACTCCTGGCGCATCCAAGACCGATGACCTCTTCGGTATCGACCTTTACGATGATGACGAGCCAGGCTTGGGCTTCGACATCCTCCAGGGCTTCCAGAAGATCGGTGCTCGCCAGCCGCAGCTTGAGAGCCCGACCAAGAAGTCTAAGCCCGGTTTCTCCCGAAGCCACACAACTCTGCTCTGAGCGATGCCCAGTACAACTGGCTGCTTATACTGCCATTACCATTGACATTATGCGTCATTTTCGCACGTTCTCTGGCAGGCGTTTGCAACATCGGATGAGAGCGGGACGAGCGCCACGATATGACAAGCCTCGTTCCGATTCACGACCGTTACGACCACGAATGATACCCCCACAACACTCACATCACGACTCCAGCGCTCTGGAGGCGGAGGCACCCCCGGAGCAATTTGGCTTAGGCGCACTTTTTGGTCCAAGCGATTTCGATTACAATTCACCCAATTCCTTTGGACAACAGAAGACTCGTCGCCTTACCGCGGTTGGTCCCTTGCGTCCTATTCACCTTCAAGCTCATGCCCTTTCTCGCCAATTGTCTCTGGTGACGAGGGCTTGAAACCTGTTCTCTCTTGGTTGTGTTTTGAGTTCTTGTTTATTAGGTAGTTTCTCGGTTTTTATGGTTCTTCATGTTCATTTTGATTTGGCTTGTCACTGTCGGTCATTATTGGGAGCTTTGGGAAAGCTGGTAACTGCGGTTGGGGTTTTACGGTATAGACTCAGGCGCATGGTCTCGGGGCTGACACAAAAAGGGGAGTAAACCTGGGAGGCATATTCGGTGACTCTTTTCGACCTTGGGCTCGGCGCAAAAGCCATCTTTCACTGGGACAAGATAGGTCGGGAGTCTACTTGCTTCCACTTTCATTTCTTCCTTTTTGTCTTATTCGCCCCCCTTTTTATCCGGCTCATGCATGCGTCTGGTCTGTACTATCTTGAGCGATTGATGTTTTTGATGTCTTTGATGCTTTCCCTCCTACTTTCGAGCTGCGAATATGAAATAATCAGTTTCTGTGCTCACTCGTTCATCGCTCGCTTTTCGCTTTTTTGAAGCTTTCGTGCACTGGTCTTCCTGAAATTGATCGTATCAATACCCGGATGAGGTGCGCAAATGGCATGCTACATCATTCGTTCTTGATGAACGCCGCTGTATATGAAGATAAGAACAAGATCCACGCTGGTCTGTAGCTCTACTAGCCTCTGCTTTTCTCTCTACAAAAGCTATGCTTTTCACTGCTAATTGAGCAGACAAAATGTGGTTGCAAATGGGTGTCGTGGTTTTAAGTACTTACTTCCGCCCGAAGCGGATCGGATTATCAGGATTATGCGTCTATGAAGTATGAATTGAAATAGTCGTTTGAGTAGACGTTCCTTCTAGGTCCACCTACACGCGCGATTAGTGGATACGTGATCGGCTCGTTTAGTATTGCATCTAGCTCGGGCTAGTTGAAACTCTCATTCCGCTGCTCTCCTTTATAACCATGTGTGTTTGTGTCTGGATGGACGCTCCATCTGCCCGCCCTCTGTTGCAGTACAAGGTGAAGCCACCTCATGTTACAATATTTCCACTTAACGATGACGTCGCTGTGTCATAGAATGCCTCAGGCGCAGGATATACAAATCTTTTCTTGTTCCAGAAGAAAGAGTCCTTAGAGAAATTATGATATTGGGTATCATAGACTTTAGTCCACCAGGAGGTAGATGACTGCACACTTATTGCGAGAAGCAACAACTTGTAAGGATAATGCCTCCTTGGTGTACTTCCTGTGATCTAAAAAGTGTTCAAGGGACGATTGCCCAAATGTAGGAGCCTTGCCCTATGATGAAAACGTTTACCACCTCCAGAACTCCGTGACGCGCATGTCCGTAACAAAACCAGATTCTTTTTTTTGTTTCCTTCGCCCGAACTTTGGATTTCCTCTTGCGCATACGCTCAAAAGCTGCAGCCGACAACAAGCCGCAACAAGCCAGCCGCCTTGAGTCGGTCCTGTGCTCTTCCACGAGTGAGGAATCCGGCCCAGCACCCTCCTTTCCATTTCTTTTTCTCCGTTCATTTTGCCCTTCGCCTCCATAAACCCTCCAAAATAGATCCCGGACCTTCCCCCTTCAACATTACTCTTCCTCCCCCTCACCGCAATCTTGAAGTTTTTTTTCCCTCGCCATTACTTGTCCTCCTCCACCCATCACTCAATCACAGCTCGCGCAGCCGGCGCAGCCGCAGCTGACGCACTGGATGACGTGGTCCTCCTTGAGCTGGTCGCGGGGCACGCGGCAGATGCAAGTGCTGTTGAAGTTGGTCTCCTTGGTCTGGATGCAGCGCAGGCAGCACAGGTGCTCGTAGCCCTGCTTCTTCCACTTGGCGATCAGGTTGGCGTCGGCCTTGCCGTTCTTCAGGCACCAGTCGTACAGCGCCTTGCTGATCTTCTCGTCGTTGTAGAGGTCCCAGATGTAGCGGGAGCCTGGAGAGCGTGTCCCGTTAGCGGAAGAAGGGAAGAAAGGGATTGGTTTGGGAACAACGTACGTTTGTGGGTGATTTCGAAGATGGGCCATTGTATTTCTTGCCGCTTCTTGCCCTCGTGCGACGCGTTCAGTGCGTCCTTCATCGCGTTGTCGTACTCGAGGAGCGTGTCTTCAATGTCCTCGTAGCCCTCCGGCGGCGCCTTCTTGCGGCCGTAGCCCTTGCTTGTGCGGACGACGGGCATGGTTGGTTGCTGAGGTAGGTCGAGATCGGAGCGGATGCGCGAGTGGAGAAGAAGAAGAAGCTGCGGAAGTGTGGCGGTGGCGTGGTTCGGCGGTAGTTCGAGAGCGAAGGTGGAAGTTGCGGGATAATGAAGATGTGGAATTAAGGACGCGCGCAGGGATTTAGTGGTTGTCTTTTTGCGAGTCTGTTAGCGCCTGCGATGCCAGTGGAAGCCGAGCTGGTGGTCGTGGTCGTTGCGACGGTACTTACGTGGGGAAGCAGGAACAGTGCACGCGCGCGGCGGAGCAAGTCGTCGCTGATATATTCTTGCTGACAACATCGGAGGGGCGGATGCACGTGATCTGCACCAGCACCTCGCCCTTCCGGCATCCGACCAAACGTCAGTTTCGAGACGAAGCGGGCTACGCGATTGACCTCACCCTAACCACCCCCGAAACCTCCCCGAATCTCCACTCCACGCGACGACCGGCCGCCATGATCAACCCTACTTTCCTCGCCCAGAGGTCGCGGTCCTGTACGGATGCTTTTCCCCCGGACACCCTGTGAGAGGTGACTTATCGCTGACCTGCGACAACGCATTGCGAGAACAGCCGCCAACTGGTCCGACGCCAAGCTCCGGGTGCTGAAGGCCTACCGCGACTGGCTGCGCGCCGTACGTCCTCCGATCCCCCGTCAATCGCGTGTCCTCGGTACCACCATGCCAGGAAAGCTGGGTGTTGTGCATTGGGAACTGGAAGGGCTGACTCGCAAATAGGCTCCGGAGATCCAGAAGATGTACATGCTCAACATCCCCGTCTCCCAGATCCGCACCAAGGCCCGCCAGGAGTTCGAGCGCCACAGATACGTCCAGCAGCTGTCGACCGTCGACGTTCTGCTGCAGCAGTCGAATGCCGAGTTCCAGGTACGATTGATATCCGGGAAGACTGGGCAAGGGAGACGGACTTTCGATGGACATCGGAGGCTGATATTGCCATTGCGCATTGCAGGAGACGCTCAACTACTGGAAGCAGCTGTCGCACGTTCTGAAGTACTTCAAGGTCGAGGAGGAGCCCAAGCACAAGCTGCCCAACAACTTCGTTTCGGGATTCCTGGAGGTTAGTTCAGCGCATCACATTTCGTATGAATACGGAACAGCTGCATTGGGAAGATGCCAAGAACTAATGCTATATCTTCCACAGGGTCGCAACTAGATTTCCCGTTCCCGTCTCGGAGCCTGTACAAATGCCAATACCAAGTTTTCTCTTTTCCTTCCGCTGCTCCTAGTGCCGTAGCACTTGGGTAGCCTTTCTACCTTCACGCCAGAACGCCGTGCCATGCTTAAAGACTTTTCCTGGGCCGACTCGGCCAATGCGAGAACGGCCTCACTTGCGCGCGCTGAATTCGTCACGCGAGGCGGTGAACTTGTCTATGACAACGTCGCAAAGCTCCGACAAGTCGTCCAGACCCTTCTCCAGCACATCGTAGACGCTGACATCGTCTGCCACATCCGTCAGCCTGCAATTGCTTTTCGTGGTGTTGCGCACCTGTACTGACCGTATGTTTGGATGCGGAGGTTCATCTTGGCCTCAGAGGGGTGAGGAATAGAATAACCGCAAAACTCCACGGCGGGACTGCAGGTAGACGTCAGTAGACTGCTCCAAACGACTCGCGCCTGGCATGCTTCGTACTTCTTCATGATGATATAGCGCAGGGCGTTGCCCAGGGTGTGGTCCTCGTTTTCGAACTCGAAGGACGCAGCGGTGTTCTCGGATCCCGGCAACTGCATTGCGCATCAGCTCATCTGCGTCTCTAGCCATGGTGGTGCGGCATACCACGCGGATGCGCTGCTTCTCTTCGACCTCCTCGACGCCGTTCTCCTGGGCGAGACCGTTGACAGGGGCGTCCTGCATTTCCTCATCGTGCGACGACATGGCGGGCGGTGTAGTGCTTCGGTAGGGCGGTGATTTGCGGGAGATGGTAGCTGGCTAAGGAAGTCGAGACGGCGGGCAAAACTTGCGGCGAAGAACGGAGATTTAAGGTTATCTTATCGGGCGATCAGCGAAAAACATCCCCACCGCCCAATCGCAACGCCGCTGACTCTTCCCTCGCCCACCTTTCTACCCTCCACTTTCTTTCACCACCAATCTCTCCACCGACCTCCGGACAACCCAATCACCCCTCGAAACCCCCCAACCGAAATCCTTCGCAATGGCCGACAGAATACGCAGCACCACCCTCAAGCGCGACACCAATGAGACCAAGATTCAATTGAGCCTCAACCTCGACGGCGGCGTCCTCGAGCCCGTCGGCGACGATGTGAACGGCGAGGAGGCGGGCCACGCCGCCCAGGCTTCCAAGAGCCAGCACATTGACATCAACTCGGGCATCGGCTTCCTCGACCACATGCTGCACGCCCTGGCCAAGCACGCCGGCTGGTCGCTGAAGCTGCGCTGCCAGGGAGATCTGCACAGTACGTCATACACCTCCGCGGACGGAGATGCCGTGCGGCTGGGGGAATAAACGAAGTCGAACGGGGGTATGATCTTTGGGGACCCGATCTTGCTGACCGAGGCGCAAAAAACAGTCGACGACCACCACACGGCCGAGGACGTGTGCATCGCGCTGGGCCAGGCGTTCAAGACGGCGCTGGGCGGCACCACGGGGCTCGCGCGCTTCGGCAGCGCCTACTGCCCGCTCGACGAGGCGCTGTCGCGCGCCGTCATCGACCTGTCCAACCGGCCCTACTCGGTCGTCAACCTCGGCCTGCGCCGCGAGAAGATCGGCGACCTGTCGTGCGAGATGATCCCCCACTGCCTGCAGAGCTTCGCCCAGGGCGCCGCCGTGACGCTACACGTCGACTGCCTGCGGGGCGAGAACGACCACCACAGGGCGGAGAGCGCGTTCAAGGCGCTGGCCGTCGCGACGAGGCAGGCCACCACCAGGGTGAAGGGTAGGGAGGGCGAGGAGCCCAGTACTAAGGGTGTGTTGTACTAGAGAAAGAGTGTGTGGAAAGGGACAAAAAAACATGTGAGGGAGCTGTTCTTGTCAGGTTCCCCAAAAAGATTCGATTATTCGTGGAGAATTGAAAATAGATAGCGCAGAACGCGTGAGCTATTGCGTCCAGTTGGATGCTCTCACGAGAACATTTGCAGGGTTTGCGCCACGGTTTCTGCTTGAAAATATACCAACGTTTTGAAGAGATGTAAATAGGCTGAGTAAGTCCAGTCAATTCTTTTGCTTTAATAGTCGCGTTCCTTCTACAAAAAACGGATTTCTTTAAATGGATGAAACGATCATGCGATCCAAATAACCCAGTGTCTACACTACTACATCAAGCTTGAAACGGAGAAGTACACAATATCTACACTATATATATCTGACCCCTTCAATCCTTCACACCACCAGATCCAACGTCAACCTTCCTCTTCTTCCTCGGCCCCTCCTCAAGTTCAACCCTCTTCCTCACCCTCTCCTTCGCCTCCCTCCCAGCCCCCTTCTCCCTCCTCCTCTCCTCCGTCCTCCCCATCATCAACAAACACCTCACCTCCCTCCTACACCTCCCCTCAACTTTACTCCCCGGCTCCCACGGCAACCTGTCCACGGCATCCCACCCCTCCCTCTCCCCCACCCACCGCATCATCGCCCCCACCACCTCGTCCACCAACACGCCCCAGTCGCCCGCCCGCCACGCCTCGCCCCTCTCACACACGCCATCGCCATCGCCACCACACCCCGCCGTCGAACCGCCGCCCGACCGCACAACCTCCACCCCCCACCCCTCGACCAGCCCGCCCGCCGCCCCCGCCCGCGGCCCCTCGACCCGCGCGAACCGCGCGCCGTGGCCGACACCGCCGTCGCCCTTCCGCACCCGCCCGCGGCCCGAACACGCGCGGCACTCGACCTTCCTCGCGCGGGAGCGGCGGTACCGACGGCGGCGCTGATCGTCGTCGTCGTCGTCGTCGTCGTCGTCGTCGTCATCTTCGGGATCGCCCCGGCGCGGCGGGAAGACGGTGACGATGGTGGCGCCGCGGCACGCGGGGCAGAGCGGGACGGGGCGGTAGAGGCGGGTGAGGCGGAGGGCGCGGTGGGGGCAGAGGGGGTGGGCGAGGGTGTGGGTTTGCGGTGGGGGTGGAGGCGGGCGGGAGAGGGTGGTGGCGGTGGAGAAGGAGGGGCGGGGGAGGGTGCCGTGGAGGGCGTGGCGGAGGAGGAGGGGGGAGGAGAGGGTGCGGGTCCATGCTTCTAAGGCGGTTGCGGTTGCGGTTGCCGCTGTGGTGATGTTGGTGGTAGGTTCGTGGCAGGGAGGGGAAGGAGGGTATCGGGAAGTGGGGCGGTAGGAGTCGAGGAGGTTGGCGGAGGGATAGGGGCGGTGATGGTCTTGGTTTTGGTGGTGGTGATGGTGGTGAGGCTCCGTTGGTGGGGGTGATTTGGGGGATTGGCGGGAGGTGGGTTCCTGGTTATCTGAAGGAGGGAGCTGCAGGCTTGTGAGGAAGTTCATCGTGTCGGGAGACAGGACGATCATGGCTGGCAGGGATTCGTCCGGCGCTGAGGCTGGTTCCGTGAGCTCCTCCTGGTTGTTAACTGGTTCTAGTGCTATTCCGGCAGCTGGTTCCGACGGGTCGTAAGCGTTGTCCAGTTCATGCGTCTGCACTTCGGTTTGCGGAAGCGCGGGCTGCAAGGCCGGTGGTGTGTCGACAAAAGGAGGGACTGTTGCTGAGGGCGATGGTGGGCGCGAGGGCGATCCTGGATCGGGTGTGAAAACGAGCTGTTCAGTTGGTTGTACGAGGCTCAACTCGTTTTGGCCGAGAGGGTGGAGACTGGCGCCATTCGTGTCTTCCTCTGCTGGTTTGGGAGAGCTTGACACAGCCGGTGTTGATGTTGGTGAGCGTACAACTACTTCTGGCATGGTTTGGTTTTGATCGGGTGAAGCAGGTGGACTCGTTTCTATCTGGCTTCCTGCAAAGGAGTACGTAATTTCAAGTGATGATATTGGTGACACGAAGGCCGAATCTTTCGGGACAGCTTGCTCTACGATCGAAGTTCGGATGGCATGAAGACCCTCTTTGGCCAGAGATTGGCTCGATAACGGAGCAGGTATCGATGAGGGATCGCCTTGTTCCTCTTTCGCGTGGCTGTCAAGAGGTGACATCAATCTGATGCTCTCACCGCTTGGATGCTGATCATACAGAACTTCCTCGGTCGCATCGTTCTCTTGAGCGCTGACATGGCCAGACTTAAGCAGGCTTTCCTCCATGCTGCTATCCAGGCTTCCATGGTCTTCTGGTCCATCAGACGGTGTTCTGTAAGCCTGTTCCACGCCGGCAGCGGGCAAGTCTTGTATCTCCACTTCGGGACGATTTTTCCATTGTGTTGTATTCGGACTCTCGTCTACGTCCCTTCCCATCATTGGCTCCTCTTCAATCCGTTGGGTAGCATCGTCCTCGCTGTGCTTAAGATCCAGTAAGGCAGCTTCTCCGTATACAGTTCGAGCCTCTGAAATACCAATGGCTGGTTGAGCATGCTGGAGTGATATTCCTCCTGTCTCAGGGGTAGGTGCCTCGCTGACTTCGTCGATGGTGGTCAAGTGTGGCGCCGCGGCTGTTTTCACTGAGGCTCTCCTGGACACTGCAGTTGACGTATCGATGCTTGCGAGAAGATCTGCAAGTCGAGGAGGATGTGACTTCCCATCACCTTTTTCTTCAGTTGTGGTTTCGGAGGGTAGTTTGAGAGTGGAAACCTCGAGTCCATCTGGCTGAGGAAGGCTCGCGGCATCATTGAAGGTTGTCTCACCGAGCTCCCCGTCACCGTGTCTTTCGTTTGCTGTGAGGATATCGTATGGGTTTATTGTCTCAGGTGTCTCCTGTGAAGGCTGGAACATGGCTCCTGCGCTGTGATCATCTTCGCCTGCGCCCCCATCAGTGGGTGTAAAGTCCGGTATACTCTGTTCCGTGAGCATCAACTGCGGTGCTTGAAGATTGTCATCTTCGGATTTATCGCCACGAACACTCATGCTCATGTTGGTCTCAGCATCCTGGACTTCTTCCGGATTTTCTGAATGCTGTACGTTCGCACCGTTTGAGCCTCCAGGCCCATCTTCGTGGTGCTCGTTTTCGAGCTCCATTCTCATATTTACGTTTTCCGGTGGAGTTTGCGGTTCCTGAATCATCTCATGTTGAAGTACGTCATGCGCAAAATTGTATTGTTCCTCGGTATCGCTCATGATCGCTGTGCGGAAGGTGACCTATGTTGAAGGTTTTGCATCTTGAGGTAGGAGCACCTGAGGTTTTGCTAGGGGTTCGACTCTCAGACAAAGGATGCGTGGATAAGGGTCCAAATTTTGGTCTCGACTCACGTGGCTTGGAGGGACAAAGAGACGTGGTCCAGACCACGAATGGGGAAACAAAGAAAGTTCTTGAATGAAACCTCGGGTCTTGCCCGCTTCAACCCCAACCCGCAAAGTTCACCAACCACCACGGTAGGGACGGAACAAGAAAGGCACGCACCATGTTTTCCAGCAGCAGTCGTACGTCTTTGGAGAAAGAGGAGAGCTTGGTATGGTGTCCGGTCTTTGTCGAGGTAGAAAGAGGCTGTTCGCTGATGCGGTATTGAACAGTTCCTTGAGTTCCCGCTATTAGGAATTTTGCATCACTTGAACGATCTGATCTCTACGCGGTGGAATAAATCATCCAGTTTATCTACCATGATGAGCCTGTACGGCAGAATTTGGAACGTCGAGCAGAGCCTGACGGAAAGTGTGCAGAGTTAAACCACTGAACAGAATGATTATGAACAAAAAAGACCTCTTCCTGTCCAATTTACTCCATGAGAAGAACGAAAGTGAAATTGATCCTGCAAAAAGAAAGAGAGCAACGTGACTTGGTACATACCGAATCCTACGTAATATGGGGTACATAGTTCGACCACAACAGCGTATCATACACTCCAGACGAAGAATACGCTAAAGAAATAAAACACTCGATGATCAAGTAGAGCCTTGCGAGGATATATTCTGCCAGAACACTGTACACCATAGCAAAGAAAATACACGGATGTGAAAGCTTCAAGGAACACATACTCTCCCATTTCTGATTGGGTCTTAACAGACTACGCAACAGTAGTAGGCCGCAATCCATGACGAGCGCGGAAGCCATGATTGCCACTGATGAAATCTCCCACAGTAGTCTTTCGAGCGGGGACCGGAAATTTGCCTTCCAGGCAAGTGCATGGAGACCACCATACATGATCCCGGAAATATAGAAGCACAAATGTAGAAAGTTACCCAAATTTCTCATGTGCTTTTCTTCTCCTTTGAGTGACGGGGGTCGTTTGATCGTTGACCCTCTGGACCAGAAGACTGAACCCTGGACGGGCCAGTTTGCAACTCGGTCCGGGATAGGGAGTCTTGTGATCTGAGTTTCTCGGAAGTACTCATGACATCGTGTTAGAGGACCTTCAGCAAGCCGAATAATATCGGCAGGGATGTCTCGTGTAGATCCAAGCTTCCTCGGAACGTTGAGCTCGATGCTGCTTCGCGCGTAGTTGTTCGCTCCAGCTACCGCTTTTGGAAGATCCAGCTTCTCAACGGGATCGACCCGGACCGATACGAGTTCCTCGTCGTCCGGGGAAAGAATGGTTTTGGGCGTGCAATCCATCGATATCAGCCACAGAAAAGCAGCGAATTTGTCCGCCTGAGGACCTGTGATCGGTGTTGGCTGTTCTACATCCATTGGTTTGTGCCACCAAAAGATATAGACAACAAGTACACAAACCGAGTGCCCGAAAGTATTAAGCTGACGACGGAATTAGCCAAATGATTGCCTGGCCATCTGAAAGCTGAACGAACCTCTAATAAAGTGATTGGAAGCGATAGTGCAATACGTGTGAGACATTGCAATGTAAACCAGCCAGCTTGTACGCAGACGACGGACTTGGCTATGGCGCTGGCTTTGCTTTTGTCTGATATTTCCTTTTCAGGTATGAAATTTTCGAGAAGCTCTGGACATGTGTGTATCATGTCAAATAGCGCCGACTCGTCTACCAAAAAGTGCGTGCGCCAGTCAGGAAAATGAGAAGAGCCATCTGATCGAGCTACGTCGAGGACATAGCCACCCATGATGGCGTAGAAAGCTTCCCTCAAGGAGATTTTATGGTTTGGTCCTTCTGGCTTTGATAGTTCTTTTCTCTTGACCGTGTGTTAAGTCTCGTTTTGGCCAACCAGGTCGGAGAGTTTTGTGCTCACAAGCAATTGCGCGGTGCTGTATTGACAGAAAGCGGCATATGCAACCAGTTCTGGGGCCAGTAAAGTCAGGACGAGCCACGCAAGTCTGCGCCAAAGCTGTCTCTTGGCAAACCAAGGACGGTTTTCATCCTGCAGCCCCGGAACATTGAGATGAACTGATGTCCAGACACACAGGAGGATTGTGATCAGACAAGACGAGAGGATGCTAAACGTGCCTCGGGTTGTCGGTTCAGGAACCCACGAGACGTTGTCAGTCCCATTTCCGAAGATTCTAGGCATTTTTCGATGGAGGAATTGACCCAAAAACGGTGGTCGCGTGACAAGGCTAAAGAAGAATAGGACAACGAGGGATGTTGCACGGCAGACAGGTCGGAACAGTTTATATCTGCACCCGGCCGGCTTGGCAGTACCGTAGAAATTGGCATACAGCCCCCACTTTAGCTCTTACCTCTCAGGTAGAGGCCACCCGCAGTAGAAAATAGGCCCCACTCATGTGTAGCCCTCACCTCTGATCTCCCGGGGGGGGGGGGGGGGGGGGGGGGGGGTCTTTTTTTTTTTTTTACACCGCGTTTTTCTTCCCCTTCAAAAAAAAAACAGGTTTTTTTATAGTCTTATGCG
>JAFISB010000105.1:0-136897 GCA_022560015.1 Diplodia mutila | reverse complement strand
CCACACCCACTTTCAAAGCACTGAAGAAGGCACCCAAACCCACCCCCCCCCCCCCCCCACAGTCCCTACAGCTCGACCGGGAGGGCAGGCAACCAAAACAAAGACCAACAATAAAGAACCACGTACACTGCCATCGCCCGCCGTTTACTGGCATTGAAAAAACTTTACACCGGTCAAACGGCGCGCGCACATATCACGCGCCAGCGCTAACTGCCCTGCTCTGACCGCCTACACCGACCACACACGCACACACCGCTCGTGCAAACACCCCCTTCCTTCCCGACATCTCATGATAGAGAGCGCAAACGGCGGGAATGAGAGGATAGGGGGGAAGGAAGGAAGGGGGAAGAGAAATCAAGGAAAAAGGAAGCTTTGAAGGATTACGCGCGGCCCGACTCGTAGCCAAAACGCACGCGCATGATGACCACGGAGTGAACAAGAGAAGCTATCTCCGCGCGTCTCGGTATCGGTATCCGTGGTTCCATCGATCCAATGCCGACGAGACAAGGGCAGACACGGCAGGTAGGCGAACATGCAAGCCATGCGAACCAAAACTCGATGTTCAACGGCCAAAGGGCACAAGCGAGCGAGTGGCGAGATTATCAGGTCGTACCGGAGGTTAATCCTCGTAAACAAACAGAGCTAATCAGGACGAGGAAAGGGGGGGCGAAGGAACTACCCGAAGAGATACTAAATTAAAGCAACCGCGGCAATCTAATACTATCACCCGCAAAGAAAGCCGAGCTGGCGAGAAAGCACACCCGTTACGACGGCCCTTTTTCTCTCTCTTTTTTCTTCCCACCCTTCGGCCAGCCTCAGTAACCTTGTTCCAAGCCAAAGCACCGCAATCTCGCCGACCGGCCGCCGAAGAACAGGCCTAGGTGCATAACATGCATGTAAGCATGCTAGCAGGGGGCGGGACGGGAAAGCAGCGCCTCAATGGCCGGGAGCGGAAGCGGCCCGGGATAAAAGAAAGTACTGCCTTGTTGCTTTGCCCGGCTGTCCTCGGCACTTGATCCTTCCCACATCTTCCCTCTGCTAGGGGTAGGGGTGGGCAACCAAGCATCGGGACCTCTCCCAGCCTTCCATTTCCCCTTCTCCGTCTTTCTCTCGCTGTTCGACCTGCCTCGCTGTCTACAACGCTTGCCAGTCAAGACTTACACTGTTGGGAGGCCTGCTGATCGTTATCGAATTCCATCGATATTTCTCGTCGATTCGGTTTCGCAGGAAGTAAAGCGTCAAAGCGTGAAAAGAAGATCAAGTCCTATAGTGAGGGGCACAAGGGTTCCCCAAAAGTTAGCCGATACTGTTCTGTTGACTTTTGCCGCATTGTGTTGTCTTTTTCGCTGAGCGCCATTGGCTCCGTTAACCCCTGGTCGTCCTTGGCTGGCCATTCTTCCAAATGCCGCGACCATTGGAGGCTGCAGCGTTCTTGCGTTGTTGTTGGGTGTTGGGATTGGTGTTGTCATACCAGTCAACGTCACTCAATTGCAGCTTCCTCGCACGCTGCGTGCTCCGGTTGTTGCTTGCCTTGTCGATGCGGGGGACATTGTACGGGTTGTGTTGCTTCTCGAGGCCACCTGTCGTGTTATCATAGACGTTAACATTGCCGTTCTTGTTGCTCTGCTGAGTGCTGATTGAGCCTGTGTTGTTGGGACGGGACGAAGCAAGAAAGCTGCTGCCGTTTTGCGGACGCGACCTTTTGCTCCGCCGACTTCCTCGCTGCTGTTGCGAAGGAGTTTGCTGCCGTCTGTTGAGGTTGGGTGTCAGGGGAAGGTTGGTATCACCATCTGATTCGTTCTCATCCTGAAGATCGTAGTTCAAGACGAGGTTCTTGATGCGTTGCTGTTCGGCGCGTTCAGCCTCCTGTTGTGTGCGCATAGCAACAGCGAAGGTCGAGTCTGCAGGCAGATCGATGGCCTTAGTCTGCAGAGTTGAAAAAGAAAACTGCGTCAGCGGACGTTCAACAACCGCAAGTAACAGCTCGAGAAGCAAACCTGTTGCTTATTGCCCTTCTTGCTCAAAAGAGCGAACTTCATGGTAGGTGCGACGCTTGCGGCTTGCTGTTCGGTGTTCTCCTCGGTTGGAGCGGGCGCCTCGCGGCTACGCTTCATCGGAAGCGGCACATCGAACATGGGCTTGCGCTCGAATTTGCGGGAATCTAGACTTTCAGCCATCATCTTCGCCAATTCACGATCAAACTCTGCGTCCGCCTCAGGGTCCCTCTCATCCTCAGGACGAGTGACAACAATGTGTTCCTCCTCATCATCAAAATCGGAGTCGCTCGAATCCTGATCATCTTCACCGGGAGTCTGCCGGTTCGTTAGCAAGAGTACCTAGTTCAAGAAGACCGGTAGGATACAGACATCTGCATCTTCGCCAGAGGAGGCGTCGTTTCTTTCGCGGGCTTGCGGTTCGTCATCATCGCCACCGTCGGCTTCGTCGCCGTCTTCAGCACCCGAGTCCTCGTCTTGATCTTCTTGGTCCCCGCTGGGCTGTGACTGTTGCAGCTGAAAATTGGCGTTGACTACCTCCGCAAAGGAATTTCCCGCTTCCTCAAAAGAAGTCGCAAGTTTCCACTGCGGGCGCGTCAGGGCGTATGCATCTTGCACCATGAATTCGATATCCATGGGCAGCTGGTCCTTGGTTTGGATATAGTACTGTCTCCATCAGCGAGATATCTCCAACTCCAGTAGTTTACATACCTGGAAAAAGGACAGGAAGAAATCGAGCTTCTTCTTAGCTTGGCCCTTGTCGTAGTACATTCCACAGGTCTCGAGCAAGCTACTGACAAGCCGAATGCGGAAGAAGTCATCCGGAAGGTCCAGGGGATTGATCGATCCGGGTTTGGGAATACCTCCCTCATGCCCGAAACTCACAATTTTGTACAAGGTGTCGAAAATGACGGGCGAGTCCACCATCCTGTAAATGTAGAGTTCGCCAAGGTACTTCACCTCAGCGACCCGACGTTGGTTGAATTTGAAGTCGTTCAGCTCCAGTCCAAGCGTGATATTCTCGAGCAGGTCGTCGATAACGGAGATGCAGAAGTCTTGGTGATGTCTGTTCAACGAGCCGAGAATCACGGCCAGCAGGTGAATGTTGCTGTACTTGATCTTTCCAGGCTTGGTGAAGATCTTGTGCAACATACAAACGATTTCTTCTTCCTCCCAATGCAGCTTACGGATCTGCTTAACGACCTTGTCAAGGTTTCTCTTGGTCAGGTCGAGATAGATCAGCTTGCGAATGAAGAGTTCAAGCGGCGTCCTCTCCTTCTGCTCGATAGCTGCACGCTCCGGAGGGTTGACATAGTACATTGCGTTCTCGATGAGCATGCGTTCCTGCTGACCAAGATGGGAAGCAGTCTTCTTTCGCTGCAGAGTCTCGAGGAAGGAGGCCATGCGCGGCGATGTTTCGGGATTCCGCAGAAGATACCGCCCGCAATTCTCCAGCAGGTTGCATATGATTTCGATGTTCATCCGGGAGAAATCGTCCAGGCTGACCTTGAGACAATGGAATATAACATGCTCCGGGACGGCGCCAAACTTGGTTAGCTCCGCGAGGTATCGAACGTTGATCATGCGGACCTGTCCCAAGAAGTCCTTCTGCTTGCGACGCTGTAGACTGCGGAACTCGTCATCCAAGTATGCGACAATGCCTTGAATGACATCGGGCATGTACTTCCCAAGCGTTGCAACCAGTCTGGCGTAGAGAGGGAGGAGATCCGTGCGTCCCTTCGGGATATCTGACACAGCCTTGATCAGGCGGTTTCTCGACGCCTTGGAGTTGAGAAAACAGAACTCAATGGCCATCTCATCGACCTGGTCCTTATTGACGAACTCAGGCAGGCGAGCTAGCAATGCGTCAACCTGAGCACCAACGGATTTGTTTGCAATGGCCGTGGACTGGTCCTCGCCCTCAGCGGGCTTTGCATCCGCAGGGGCTGCCGCCTCTTCCTTGTTCTCAGAGTCAACCCGCTTTCCAACTTGGTCTTCTCCATCGCCTTTCTTTTTCTTGCCGTCTTCCAAAAGAATTCCAGGGACACGGTCCTTTAAGTCGATCAGATTTTCGTAGAAACGGCGCTCTTCTTCATCCTCCCAGATCCCTGGTCCCTCTCCTTGGCCCCGAAGATATTCACCGGTCTTTACCAAGCCGATGCTACCATCTCCGGCACTGTTGGATGTGTCTTTCTCCTTCAAATCTGGCATCTCAGCGCCTACGGCATCCGCTAAAACTTGCGCATTTCCCAAAAGCTTCTCCTGCGCCTTGACCTGCTTCTCGTAGTTCGCTTGGCGGTCCTCGAACACTTCTCCAGACTTGACGTATGCCTCAGCGTTGCGGCGGCCTTGGTTGACGAGCTTCTCCTGATCACGAACGAGATGGGCCTTTACATCCTCAAAGTATCGGTTGAGGACGTTTTTGAAGCGCTGGCGCAACTCCGGGGAAGTGATCGGCGGGTCCTCGGAATCGTCTTCATCTTCCTCCGCTGGCTCGTCGGGTTTGCCTCCAGCAGCACTGGTCGCGCCATCCTCATTAACAGTCTTCCTACCCTCAGACGACGCAGATTTGGTCCCTAGAACATCCCACGAGAAACTCTTCACGAAGATAACCACCAGCGGTAGGTTGACGTGCTCCCGGTCATGTCCCAGCATATCCTTCAGCACCTCCAACGGGAAGGGCTCCGCATCCGCATTATCCGCGCGAGCGCCATTGGCAGCGCTCTTGCTCTTCGGTAAGCCCTCTCCACCTTTCAAATTCTCCTTGTTCTTCGATGCCTCCTCAGGCCTGACGACGTCCTCCAAGCTTCTCAGCACGCCCACGAGCCACAGCTCCGTCGCCACGCGCAGCAGCACGCGCTGGCGGGCCAAGCGCTCTTTCTCCTCTCGCTCGCGCACGTCCTGCGGCAGCGTCTTCAGGTGGCTCTTGTCCGGCGTCGCCAGCCCGCGGCCCACGTGCCACCCAATGTATCCCGTGAACTCGGCCGGGCCAAAGCGCTGGTGCAGCGCGCTGATGACCTCGACGCCGGTGGCGATGTCGCCCGGCGTCTTGAGCTTCGTCAACCCCTCGTAGCAGGCTGAGATGATCTCCGACAGGTATTTGTGCAGCGACAGCGACCGCACCTCGGCCACGAACGTGTCCTTGGACGCGCCCGTCATAGCCGTGCGCAGCCGCTTGATGAACGCCGTGTTCTTCTTCATGGATGAGTCGAGCGAGCCTTGGACGGGGAAGACATCTGCGAAAGAGGACCGCAATCTCTCGTCAGCAGCCGTGGTGCGTGGTGGTTGGGGGCAACGATTCCAACATATTTGCAGAGCATTGGCGTACCTTTCTCTCCCGCCCAGGCTTTAGTGTTGAGCTCGCGAAGCTCGCCTACTGCTGTCAGCCTCCGAAGCGCATATGCGAGTGAGCTCGATGGGGCGTACGCTTGCGATGGCGCTCCATGGTGGAGCTGCGCTATAGGTAGATCGCGATGTTCGCGGCGGGGTGAAGGCCAGGTCAGCGAAGGGCGAAAAAGTGGGTGCGACGAGGTGGTAGGTCCAGCAGCATAGGAAGAGGTGACGGTTGCGGGCGCAGGGCGTGTGGTGTATCTTGGAGTCTCGGAAGCTGCAGGCTGGCAAACGGGTTCGGCGTTACTGCGTACCTGCAGAGAGGCAATGGAAAGTCAAGCGCGTTTCCCTTGGGCGGGAGTGACGTCGGCGTATCGGTGCCCTCTAAGCGAGGGGCAACAACTTCTGCGCCTGCCTCAACGTCGACAGCTTCCCGTTCACGCCGTTCTCTGCAGACCCCGCTGCTTTGGGAAGCGACTCGGTGCTCTCGCTCTCGACTATTCGTACGCCTACGAGCGCGAACCAACGAATCACGTTTGCCCGATTATCTCATCTCAGCCAATCAAGACCATTTATTTACGCATGTCCCAGAAGGGAAGCTGCTCTGTGTATTTACGTGGACTTTCCTCGCCAATTTTTACATCCTACCGTCGCTTCTTCCTCTATCGCGGCACCCATCACCGATTGTAAAGAATTTCAAACACTTCGTCTCCGATTGCCAAGCAGCTTGTCAATCCTGGGCTCTCGATTCCCAGCAAATTGACAAACCCTTCAAAGCCCTCTTCCTTCTTGATGTAGAAGTCTTGGAAGCCCCCCTTCCCACCAATCTGCGAGACGCCCGCTCTACCCAACTTCGGCCGCATTCCCGCATAATCCAGGCCAATGGCGCCCTTGTCGATGCCGGGTAGATACAGCCGAATATCCTCCAGCGCGGCGACAAGGTTCTTATCCGACACCTTGAGGTCCGTCGGATCGTCGACCCACTCAACGTCCGGACCAAAGCGGATGCGGCCGCCCATGTCAAGGGTCAGGTGGGTGCCCAGGCCACCAAGGCCGGGGCGCGGTGCAGGATAGACGAGGACTCTAGGCCTAGGGTGAGAGGCGGAGTAGGAGAAGTAGGACCCCTTGCAGTAAGCGGGGATGAGATGGCGTTCGGATGGCAGAATGGAGTTCGAGAGGGCGATGGCGTTGAGGCCGGCCGAATTGATCAGAACTTCGGCCGTGATGCTACTCTCCTCGCCCTCCGGCGTCCTGGTCGTAATCTCCCATCCGGCAGACCCGGGGGCGCTGTTGCCGCCGCTCGATAGCGGGGTGATCCGGGTTACCGGCGACGCAAAAGCGCAGATTCCGCCGACATCCTCGAAGTCGCCTTCCAGGAACTGCATCAACGAGTGCGAGTCGACTATACCAGTGGTTGGGCTGACGAGAATGCCTGCCTTTGCCTGGACGTCCGGTTCCTGGCGCTTGGCATCTTCCTTACTAAGGAAATACGTGGGCACGCCGATGGCCCGACAATGCTCATGGGTCTTCTCGATCTGTTGCATCTGCCCGTCGTCCTGAGCGACAACCCACTTACCGCAGTTGTTGTGCGGGATGGCCATGCGCTTGCACAGGTCATACATCATCTCCTTGCCCTTGACACACAGCTTGGTCTTCAACGTATCTGGGCCGTAGTAAAGGCCTGCGTGGATGACCTGCCGGGCAATGCGTTAACATCGACGTCTCCCAAAAAGCATACTCGATACACCAGCTGTCCAGAGAAGGGGATGAGGGAGGTCGTACTGCTGCATCTCAGCCCAAGTATTGGAAGGCCTTAATCCCTACCTCTGAATTGCGACTGCTCGTCTCCGTGCCGACGGAGCCATGTCTCTCGATCAGCACAGTTGACACACCATCCTTTTGCTGCAGCCGCCTCGCAATGGCCAGACCGACCGCGCCTCCACCGACGACGGCATGGGTGAAGTCAGCGTGCAGCGGCGTGCTGGTCGACAAAGCGCGGCGCGAGCACGACAGGGACGGGATACGGCAGCGAGCTGCCGCGGATGCGGGGCCAAACATTGGCGTTGGCAGGATGAATAGATGGCGTGGCGTATTGGGTCGATCAATTGGACGTCAGCCGTACAGCATTACGTGGAGATGCTCCTTGGAGGCGTGCTGCAGCGGCTTTCACGGCGCAAGGGGGCGTTTCCTCGGGGAAGGTTGGGCTGCGGACTTGCTTTTTGGTGTTGCGAGTGATTTCGCAGGGTGACGTCGGAGACACTGGCCGCTGTCCGCGATAAGATAAAAAAAAAAGTCCAGGGCCAGGGCCCACCCTACACGCACGCCATCGTAGGGCAGAATGGCTGCATGGCGTAGATCACCCAGGCCGCCCAACAAAAGAAAGTAGAGCGCACTAGAAGAAGCCCATTGATTTCTGCCATGCAGGTACTGGGCCCCTGCGACCCTACTTTTTTTTCTTTGTCTAAAGGGCACCACCGCGCATCAGACATAACGTACATACATGCCAGGTAGGGATGTGCGTAGCTGTCGTAGTACACAGTACAGAACTCTGAATCCTAGCCCCACGCCCTGTCCGCCAGCATTTAGCCCTACCAGCCATTGAACGGCCATCTCCGCCCCTCTGCAAGTGATTCCCCGTGTTACACAAGATTCACTCCCGTCTCCACCAAACCCAAATAGCCAGTGATTAATTGCAGGGGCCTGCAATTTTGTCGGGAATGTGAATGTTACCATGGAACCCAAATGCTGCGGCATCCTTCCGAGACACAGGACACCGGGATCGAACGGCTACCGGTAGCCGTCGTCCCGCCGGCTGTATCCCGTCGCCTTGCCCAACGCCTTCCGATAATTGGCCTTCGTTCTGGCCAAACAATTCCCTTCCCATCTGCCGAATGTGCGGTATCACCAACCATGTGTTCCACTGCAAGTCCAACGCAAACAAACCAGAGGCCAGGAATCACTACGGGCACCCAACTTCGCCCTTAGTCGCAGCCCTCCCAGGCCAATCCATGCTTTTCTTTGACCGGTGAAGCTGTCCATGCATCTGCCATGCTCCGCAGACGCATTCAGCTAAAGACCTTGGAAAACTTGTGCAACGCGTTCTTTTGAGGAGTAGTGCAACACGGGCAAAAGGGCCGGAAAATCCAGGCGGCGTCGGTCTCGATCCCCTTCCTCCTTGCTCTCGTGGCGGTGGAGGTCGGAAATATGGAAACCCCCTTGAGGACGCGTGCAAAATGAAAGAAGACCGGTCAACGGAAAGTTCTATCCGACGCCACGTTGCAAGAATCGGGACTTGGAAGCATTCGAGCGAGTTTCCCATGCTGTTGCTGAGCGCTTTCGTAGCTAGCTCACGAGGGTACGCCCTCATACTCCCATCCCTCTTGCATCCTACGCTTTCTGATCTTCCTACTCGATTGTCTATTTCCAGCACACTTTACAAACACAGTCAACACAGCGCAGACGAAGACGATGACTGCCGCCACCGTCGGCACAATGACCAATCGATTTTCATCCTGTTTGGAGGTCAGGTCGTACGGGCAATTTTCACCCACTCCAACGACCCAGCAGTCTGTCACTCCCAGACTGTTGAAGTTAACCCAAACGGTGGCATCATCATCGAAGTCATCCGGGTGTTCGCGAGCGCGCGCTTGTAATGCTGCAAAAAGGTAAGAATTTTCGAGCGCAGTGCGTGGTGCATCAAACGCAGTGTCCTCAGGGCAGATTGAGTCCGAGTCGGTGTAGCTGTCCACTGGGTCGCTGATGCGCCATTGGAATGGTGCGTCGCCTCTGACGCGGCATGCTGCATAATGTCGCTCAGTACAGTCGGTGAGCACCCAACGGCCGTGAGTGGAGGCTCGCATCGTTGCGCAACGGAGATACACAGCGTTATCGACGTTGTTCGTTACGTTTCGCGGTTCGTTGTCTGCCCAGCTCCAGATCGAACTGTAGACAATGGCCTGATAAGGCTCGTACGAAACATCTGCTGTTTCGGACAGCGACTGATTAAGTAGCGGACTAATGCCGCATGCAGTGATATTGGAGACAGACGGTGAAGATGTATAGTATTGTGCAGGCGCAGAGCCCTGAACCGGGAAGTTCGGAGACATTGCCCAAGACGAGTTCGTCGAGCCCGTCAGATAATCCACGTCTGGGTCAAAGAAGCAGCCGTTGGTAACGTTACCCGAATCGCTCAAAGTAACATCTCGGATAGATTGGAAAGTCCCTTCGGGAAAGAGGATCTCGTCATCAGCCTGGGTGTCATAAGCTGCCATCTGCGGATCGATCCGGCCGAATGCTGTTAACAGTCGAAGGTGGTCGGGACCGAATTCAAGGAGGCCCTCGCCGGGCCATCCATTGACAGTAGACATAGTGCCATAGGCATCTCTATCAATGTCCAAATATCTCAACGCAGGGGTCAGCGTTTGGTCCGACGCAACATCGTATCCGAACCAAGTGTCATTGAGATTTACACGGTCTTCTCGCAATTGTGTCGGAGTATACAAGTAGGAAGCTAGGTGAGCGCTCAAAACATTAGAGAGGGTGGTGTTCGCCGAAGGCAGCTGCGAAGTCGCAGGCGCCGTGGAACTTGAATTAGACGCTGCAGAGTGGATGTTGAAGATGAGGTAAATAACCGAAGCACGGATGGTGTCCGCGGTGCCATCGAGATAATCTGCAATGAGTGAAGAAATGGTCGAGACGTTCAGTGAAGCCGAGCACGTGTACGCGCTGGCTTGGAACACGTTGCCTCCTTGCGCCTGCGCTGTCGGGCTTGCCCGCGCAGTGGATGTGGACACAGAGCGGGTCCTAGACACGGATGGACTCGAAGAGCGCAGGGCAGAGCCAGACAAAGCTGTTGCCTGCCGCGCCTGTAGACTACCCGTACTCATAACCACCGAGGACAACGAAGCATCGGCCGTCGAAGAGATGATAGCCAGAGTGGAATCGTCATCGTTCGAGGCGGATTCGGGGATTTGCACCGGGCAAAGGCTCCAAAGGCCACGGCCGGGATCCCAATAAAGATCGACAACGAAGCGCTTGAAGCCGACGGCCAGCAAATTGGAGAGACAGCGCTGGGCGGCGTCGTCACCGTACTGTCTCTTCGCGAAGCAGGCATCGGTCAGGGATACTGCGGGCAGGGTCACGTAATTGATGGGGACGGCGAGAGCAAGGTCTCGCTGGGACTGCCACGACGATCAGTGGGAGGCGTGGGCGCGTGATGGAGATTTGGAAGAGGGTTGAAATGAGATATGTCGAAATAGGCACTCACCAGCAACGCTATGCTCCAGGGCTGGGCGGGCTCGGCGGTTTCGGAGGGTTCGTACTGACTCGACATGGGGAGTGGCGGCGGTTATTGGCTGGCGGGACATTGAACAGAGGACGCTGGCGGGGCGGAGAACGAGGTGAAGCACAGGCAGGAGAGGTGTGCTGCCGACGGCGCGCCGGGCGCGGTCCAGCGGCTCGGCTGGAGCAGGGCCAAGAAACGGTCTGCAGCGAGCGTGGCGATCGGCAGGTTGGGGGCCGACGATGAGCGTTGAGCTTGAACGGGGCGGGTCTGGTGGGTGGGCAAGCGCAGGGGGCGCGTCGTTCAGCTGCGAAGGTGCTGGTGCTGGTGCAGCGCAGCGTGGAAAAGTTGCGGCTTAGGCGCCCGTCACCCGGCGATCACATTCACATCCCCCAACCCGGCCGTTGCCAGCCCTCCTGCTCCCTCCACTCCGCAACACCGTCAACCCGTTGCCGCACGATGCTGCAGCACACAAGGCGCCGCCCGCAAGCCGGCGACTGCCGCACGCCGTGGCTGCTGCCAGGAACATTCCGACCGGTGAGTGCCGCGGGCGCCGCCGTCAGCGTCCAGGAGCAGCAACATCCCCCATACGCATCGATCGTGCGTGCGCCTCCTCGTGGCCGGCGGAGCATCCTTTACGACCAGCGCACCGCCAACGCTCCGGCAGCCGGCGTCACTCACCGCAACGTGCCCAACTCCACCCCTGAGCCGCTCTCGTCGGCTGCCCTTTGATGATGCCAGCACGGGCTCCAGAGAGCATCGTCAGCGTCAGCCCAAAAGCCAAACGGAACGACATGCCCGCCCGCCAGCTCCCCCCACACCCACGGCCACACCACCGGCGCCCGACCAGTGCCGCTTCCAGCTGACCCACCCCGGCCTCAGCAGCCACCCACTCACCAGCCTAGCTCTATGCCCTGCCCGGCTCGCGTTAACCGCGATCGTCGCACCTTTTTATTCGGATGCTGCACGCGAGCAACGGTCCCGTCACCAGCCAGCACTCATCAAGGCCGCAATTTCCAGTCCGCCGGCTCCAGCAGCGAAAGCTAAATCCGCGCGCCACCACGAGCCACTCGCTGCGCGCTCCCGTTGCTGCCTCCTGGGGGTCTGCGGCAGGCGTGACAATCTGCCGCTATTTTGGCTGCCCATGTCGCTGCGTCGCGGCCTCGTCCTCCCGCCCTGCGCTGCGCTCTGCTTTCGTCTGCCTGGGCTGATCTGGGCGGGCTGAGCTGGCAGCCGCTCTGCTCTCGATCACCCTATCGAGGGAGAGGCCAGCCCCACTCGCTCCTCACCACTCCCTGGCCACCAGCAAAACGCTGCTGCATCAGCCAGTCATCCTCCCGGCCCACGGATCGTGGCCGACCGTTTTGCTTGCAAGGCCGCACCGGTCGTGGAGGCCTAGCCAGTCTGTCAGCACCCACCGTGCCCTTGTCCCTTCCTTCCGGACGATTGCGGCCTTGCTCATGCAGGTTCCACACAGGCTGGGGACGCAGATAGTGCTTCGCTGCCCGCGCCTTCATGCAAGTGACCTCTCGCCTCTCAACGACGGCGCCGTTGTTTCCTGGCTGCCACCGTTGGTCTTGCGCCACGCCTGAACCAGCCCATTCCTACTGCCATGCTTTCCCCATCCAGCACGTAATGGCCAGCCCCCAGCCACTTGAGGTACCATCAAGTGATCATGCGGGTTAGCGGCCGCGCCCATGGCTGTGTGCCCAACGGGGCTCGGTATACCTTTCTCCCGCTTTCCCTGTGCGAAGGTAGGCTATCTCAGCGCTTGCGAGCGCCTCTTGCTCCATGCGGAACAAAAGGCTCTCGATCTCCGTCCCTGCCGCAAGCCCCAGCTGCTCGGCTCATTATTGCGCACTCGGGACTCGGGGTCAGGAAGGATTTCGTGGCTGAGCGCTCCGTTCGCCCCGGCTGTTACATGACAAGAGGGTCTCTCGATAATCTCATCACCAAAGGCTGTAAGTCTCGTGTGTATGTGTGTACGTGTGTGTTTGGCGCTATTGAAAACTGCTCAAAAGAGCGAATGGATGTAGCCGATGGGGGCAGGCAGCCTCTTCACGATCCTTCGTCCCAAATCGAGCCTGCTTTTGGTCTCTCGGAGTTCAGCCGACGCGAGGGCAGGCGAGATCCAATGAGCGGCTATCGATGACGGCAACAAGAAGCAAGAGCTCGTCTACGACATGCTAATGCAACACCCTTCTGGGACCTAGTCACCTGCGCGTGGATTTGTAAACGCCCGACCTTGCAGCATCATCAGCCTTCGCGTGGTGTTGGGCACGCAGTTAGTAAGTGGTTTTTTTTATATTTTTTTTCTTGTCGGCTGCGGAAGATTTTACGTAGCGTGCCCGCTATCTAGATGGTGGATTGACTAGATGAGTAAGTAAGGGGTACACGATCGTGAAGGATTTCGACACCAGAGAAGAAATTTGGCGCTTTAGAGTTTAGATGGGCAGTAGCAGCAACAAGTATATGCACATCATGATGATGAAGCTGGAGTCAGCTCCGAAGGGCCGGAGCAATGGGCCGGAGCGACGCGCTGTAGCGATTCTTGGGACATGGTCCAGAGATCGGAGAAGCGAAAGAATCCGCCGACGCTTTCCCTTTTTGATACTACTATCTTTCTTCCCCTTGGTACCGTCCTGCATTAGGCGCGGCTGGTGGTGATGTGTTAGGGGCGTTTGAGAAAGCGTGTTTCAAGGTACGAAGATTGGGGAGAAGGATGGGGTGGAGAGAATCTGTTGTCTCGGCCCTCTTCCTGGCAAAGTAGGGATGGGGCCAGAACGATTCTTCTTCTGTCGCCAAGTGGTAGTGGAGAGAGAAACGGACAGGGTCTTTTTCTTTCTAGACCGCTACCGCTACTGACAGACAAGAGACGGTCCCAGGCCCTCCGCATCCGCTCGTTCCTTATCCGGAACGAAGGGAGGAGCTATGTGGGGACAGCAAAACAAGAGAGATGCAAGATAGAAGCACTGCAGAACAGCTTAGTACCCAGGGACGGGCTGACCAGGCGCGGTCCCACAGTATTCTCTTTTTCCGAAGACGGGCGGCGACGGCGGCTGCCGTCGCTGCTGAGGCACAGCTTCGTTACCTTGGGGCCTAGCAATTTGGCTCTGTGACAGCAGAGAGACAAGTCTCGAACGCTCATCGTCCGCGCCTTTGCCTTCTTCCTCTGGACATTTCGCCTGCGGTCGCGCTGGCCGTAGTTGGGGCCGGGCCCGTTTCCACCCCATGACGGGAATGGATGGGGCTGAGCAAGGCACAGCAAGAGATCGAAAGGGCGGGGGAAGGCGTGATCTCAGTCCGCACGTTCGCGGGGAGGGCCGTGAAGGGGGCAGATCGGGATGTGAGTCAAACGATGTTCGTTCGCGAAACTCAGGGGAGAATGCAGGGAAAGGAAATGTCTGATTGCATCTCCCGGCGACGGAATCCTGCAGGAGTCAAGGGGTCCAGAGGGAAGTATTGCTCAGGGTGCACAGTAGCAGAAGATCGCCGTGGTCCTAAGCAAATGTAGGCAGTAGTGTTCATTAGTCGCGGATACGCGGAAATGTAAGTATCCTACGC
Source organism: Diplodia mutila (assembly GCA_022560015.1). Taxonomy (NCBI): domain Eukaryota; kingdom Fungi; phylum Ascomycota; class Dothideomycetes; order Botryosphaeriales; family Botryosphaeriaceae; genus Diplodia; species Diplodia mutila. Next base: position 122,728 of record JAFISB010000105.1, on the reverse strand, counting down.
AGGGTATAACGCTGTTCGTCAAATAAGAGTAGAAAGACACACTGTGCGGCGAACGCTCGAGCATAGAGTAAGAAGGCGGAGAATGGTGTTGAAAGGCTTATGTTGCTTTCCCAACTAGACTCAACACTGAAGTGTTGCCGCAGACCATGCCACCCGGGGATAACAAAAAAGACTCGTAACTATGTTTCACAATAAAGCCACATCCCGCCGAGAAGTACCCGCTGACATCTCCCATAAACAAGAGATAACCGCCCAAAATCTCGTCCAACCCTTTGATAAGGGGGATAAGGAAATCCTTCGCCCCTTTCGTGCGTAAATGTGAAAAGAGAAATCGTATGTGCAAGGTTTCAACAAGAAAAAGAACAGGCCGCGACGAATTAAAGTATTACGTTGATCCAAACAGGTGTGCGGTTGACAACGCTGCGCCCAATACCAGAACAGTCGACAGCTGAGATGTGTTCGCCATCACAACCCCTTCTCGTCTTCCAGGTCTTTCCAATCGTTCCTCACAGAACCCCTTCCTTTTCTAGGCGAGGTGCCATTGGTATATTGCGCAAACGTGCGGAAACAGAAACGGCATTTTTGAAACAAACAGGGGGTGGAGGGGTGTTATGTAGATTGTTGTATGTGCGGAGGAAATAGAAATGGTTCCCAACAAACGCCGATGCTATGCGACACATGTGACCTCGATGGAGTCACTATTAACAAAAGAAAGTTTTAACAAAAGAAACGGGGTTCGCGCGTTGCTGCATTCAGTTCAGAATGGAAGCGACGGCGTTGGGCTTGCTGATGGGGCTCCTAGGCTTCATGGGAGGCAGGTAGGGAGCCGGTGCCAGCGCAGCCGTGCTGTGTGCCCGGGGCTGCACCAGCTCGCTGAAGCTGGGCAGTGATTGCTGCGGGCAGTATGAGGCACGATGAGGCGAGAACTGAACGGGACTCGACCTCCTCGAGACGCTACCGCTCGCAGTAAAGGGCTGGGTGAGGAGAGGTAGCTGTCTGTTGCCGGTCGAGCTGTAGTTGGGCTCGCGGAAGATGGGGGATCCGGCATTACTGACAAACGCTGGAGGCTCGGGCAGCCGAAGCTGCTCACGTTTGCGCGCCGCTGCCTCGCCGTGGTCGGCAGAAGAAGCGCGCAGCGGTGCCAATTGCGAGTTTTCCTCGTCGGTGATGAAGGAGGAATTGCGCGGCAGATAGGCGAGGCTGGAGCGGCGGCGCTCGTCACGCCTGCCAATGAGCGGGGGGAGAGGGTGCTCCATGGGGGACGCGGCGTAGTGTGGTGACCGCGACTCGGAGCCGCTGTCGGTGATGAGCGAGGGCGCGCCTTCGGTGGAAAGCACGGACTGGCCAGAGGGCGAGGGGATGGGCGTGTCATAGGCGCGGGCGTTGTAGGGTTGCGGCTGGATGGAGAGAGGCGCGGGGCGAGATTGGTAGCTGTGTTGCGGCTGGTGGTGGTATTGCTGGTACTGGGCCTGGTGGTGGTGGAAGTGGCCGGCGTGGTGCTGGACGGCGGCGGTCTGAGCCTCGCTGCGGCGTCTTTCAGACATGCGCCTCCTCCGGTTCTGGCCGCCGTTCCACCAGTTCTTCACGGCGTTGTCGCTGCGGCCGTTGAGCTGGCGCGCGATCTCGGCCCACTTCTTGCCCATCTCGGCGACCAGGCGTTCGATCATCTCGCCCTCCTCGGCGGTGATAGGGTCGTGGTTGAGGGTGGGCTTGAGGTTTTGATGGAAGCGCTCGCGGCACTGCTTGGGGGTGCGGGTGCGCAGCATCTGCGATATCCGCACCCAGTTGTTGGCGCCCTGCTGGGAGACAATGGAGAGGAGGAACTGGTCCTCGGCCTGCGACCAGGGCCCGCGGCGTGCGTTGGGGGCCATTGTGCGGGCGCGAGCTAGAGCTGGGGCGAACAGGTAGGGAGGGGAAGCCCTGGCAGTCGGGGCGATTTAATAGCGAGGCCGGCTCGGACGAGGGACGGTTGCAGCTGGCGGTCTGGTTGCAGGCGGTCAACTCGCGCTCAGGTGGTGGGACGGCGTCGCGGTCGGGTCGTGGGGCGTGAGGCAGACAGGAAACGAGAAACGGGCAGGCTCTTGTATTACCTTGCAGGCACGTATGACGGTGGTGAGAGGAAGTGGAGGGTTGGTTGGCGTGCAAGTGATGGCGATAGGGTACCGCGGGAGTGGGTGGGAGAGCGGAGGGTATATGAAGGCTTGGGTCCGACGTTGGCGTGCTGCACAAGCTGGGCCTTGAACAGTGGTTCGGGAAGATGGCTGGCTCTAGGGTCCGGGCAAGCTTAAGTGGATTTGACAGAGGCCGCTGAGCCAGCTAACGAGCATGCTCCCTTTGGGTCGCTGGTCCGCGCGGAGGGCGCAGCCTCGGTGGATCCAAGGACCCAGATCGGCGGGTAAGATATGTTAGATGTGCAGATGTGCGACCAGGGTGAGGGCGCGGGTGATGGAAGGGAGGGATCATGGATGCTGGCCGCGCGCACCGGGGGCGCCCCAGCGCTGCGCCGTCCCGTGAAACCGCGCTCCTTGCGACGCGGCCAGCATGAGACAGCCTGGAATGAATGGTGTCAGGCCCCGTCAGCCAGCCGCCCGCCGCGCTGCCAGACGCCGACGCCGACGCCGCCGCCTATGGCCACGCCCACGCCGCCCACGCCCACGCCCGCGCTGCGATCCTGCCCTTGGCGCCCCGTCGCCACTGCCGTGCATGGAAGTGTGTCGGCCAGGGGCGCGGGCAGCGGCGGGCGTGGGCGTCGGGGTGGGTGTGCGTGTGCGTGTGGGCTGCGTGGGCGCTGCGTGGTGCTGGTGCCCGCAGCCGCGCCGCGAAGGCCGCAGCATCGCGTCCGAAACCACGGCGCGCAGCCCGCCGCGCGAAAGGGGCCAGCCGTTTGAGCGCGGCTTGGCGGCGTCCCGCCGTGCTGGGGCGCGGCTGCCGGTGCTGGCTGCTGTGCAGATTTGGGGCGATCTGGCGGGTCTTCCCATGCCGGCCAGCGCTTCCAAATCAGCGCCCCAAAACGGCTAGCCGCATCGCCGTTGCGGCCGCGCGATCATCGTCATTTCGCGCCGCTGCGGGCAGCCAACCTCCACATCCTGCACGCCCTCCCCCGGCCGCCGACAACCACAGCTCGCACACAGCCCTCGCTGCCCGCCCGCCTCAGCTGCCTTCTCCCCCAGCACGGCCGCCCCGAACAGCGTGCCAGCCCCGGGCACTGACCTGCGTGCGGCCGGCGGCCCTCCCTCGCGCACTCGAACCGCAACAGGCAAGCCGCTAGCCGCGTGCGCGCTGGCTGTCATCCAGCTCGGTGGAACCGCAGCAGCAGCCGTTGCACTAGTCGGGGAACGGCACGGCGAGCGTGCTCTCGCCCAGCGCAGCGTCCCAGGGTCTTCAGCAAGATCGCGGGATCGGAATCTGAGGCCTGACGAAAGGCACATCCTCCGCATCGTTCCCCCTTTCAGCCCGTCTAGCGCGTCATGTGCGGCCCCCCCATTGCTCGATCCAGCTCCCCGCCGCACCCTCCTGCCCGCTTTGGGATCATCTCAGCTCCCCCCAACGGCCGCCACGCTGGCGCGCCTTAGTCATGCCCCGTGGCAGAAACCTGCTTCGCACGCCTCCTGACATGGGTTTCACCCACCCATCTATAAACCTAAAATATTGATTTGGCATTCCTTTTCTGGGGCCAGCCGGCAAAGGCCCGCGCCCTCCCAGCCTCGCGCCGCAGGGGTGCAACGGGGGATGGTGAGACCGGGGCGCCGAGGATGCAGGGTGGCCCGAAGCTTATATGGATATCCCGTTCACAGCAATCTACGTGCCGCCAGAGTCGGCCCTTATCCCTTGCGCCTGACCGCCTGGCGTTGGGCGGTCGACTGCAAGCCGGGGGACGACCCACCGACCGGGACCCAGGACGGTCAACAGGCCGGAGCAGACGTGTAACAGCTCCAATTTCCGGCCTGCAAACAATCATGTACGCCCGCTGCTCGTTTGTTTGCTTTTCCTGGAGCGCGGCGCGAAGGCGAGCGCACCGCAGGCCCGTACCACGCGAGCTGCAAGCAATGGGCCATCAGGCTGCGCCATCCGGTTGGACGCGCGCGGCGGGACCTGAGACATGAGAGGGGCCACAAGGTGCTGAGCTGCAGCTTTCCTGTGCCTTGGAACAACGGTCGTCCCGACAATCGCTGGATGGCGTCAACAACCGCAACCGCGCGAGTACTACGCCAGAGCGACGTCACGGCCGCGATGCCGCCAGCCCGGATGCGAGCGGGTGACGGCGCGCTCGCACGCGCACACTCTTCGTTGCTCATCTCGCTACTATTGTCATCGTCGTCATCGTCATTCAGCAAAAAATAATAATGAATTTCCCGATCGGGCTTGCGACTCAGCTGGTGGTTTCGGTCCGCAAACAGCATGGCAAACGTAGAGTCTTCGCTAGCCGCCACAGCATTTGAAATACCTCTGGGACACTGACACCTCTGCGTCCCGGCGCCAGGGCGCTGCGGTAAAGGCCCGTAAGCTTGTCGAAGGATCGGGCGGAAACCCTTGCTGGCGTTGCGGCGCGTGGGGCTCGCCATCCAAGTGAGCAGCGAACGACGCAAGGGCGCACCTTGCACATTCCCCTGGGAGGTCCAAGGCTGCTGGGCGGTGCTAGGCGGCATGGGGGGGCGTCACGGGCGCACAACACGCACACGCTCACCGTTCCCCCCAAATCCCGGGCGGGGGGAACGGAGAACGGTGAAGCGTCAATCCGATCGCGGCAGGCGTGCGCGTAACCAGGCTTTTGGGGCGGTGATTGCTTTTTGCGCTGGGCGAACGGTCCAGGATCTATGTCATGAGCGACATGAAGCGGCTACTGCGCTGCTGCTTCGAGCAACATTGCGCGAGGCAGCACGACCGCTCCGCGGCCTGTGGCAGGCGGGATGCGATGGGATGGCCCGCTCTGTGCCAAAGTACTGGGCTCGCCTCGAGCGCCGCAGCACTGTGATGCGGACGGACGACTACGCCCGCTTGCAATGCCCGACGAGGTAGGAATCCACACTGGCTGTCCACTGTAAACGGCGCTCCAGCGGATTGACAGGCTGCCAGCCGGGAGAGGCCGTTGGGTGCGCTGGGGCAGGCATGCAGCGGGCTGTCGCGCAGCCCCAGCCCCAGGGGTCCAAACACGCTGGCAGATCGCCGGCGGATTCTCGATATGAACTAGCCGCCCTGGGCATACAGGTCCGGCGCGCGCCTCGAATTGGCGATAGGCCCGACGACCCAAGGTGCGATCAACCATTGCGCATCAAGCGGCTTGTTTAGGCTTCACGGTCGTCCCCTCCCGTGCAGCGCGAGCAGACGGTGAGCCGAGCTGCCGGAGAACCCTTTCGTCGCGCAGTGCAAGCTATTCTCCGCCAGCGTGAGGAGGCGCCCACGAACCCACGCGGCAGCGACGGAACGAGCTTCCAACGCTTGGATAACGTGCTCCTGCATGGGCCTATGCTCAGCACTGCAACAGCCATACGGGCCACTGAGTTGTGTACGGGGACGCGAATCAGCAACGAGTCAAGTAACACCCTCGATAAGAGCTTCAATTTCACCGGTCGTGTGGTAGAACCGGGCAAATCGACTTTGCGCGCGGCAATGCAGCCCACACGCATCTCATCAGGGCGGACGCCGCAGCCAATCACTAACTCAGCGTAATAAACGATCCCAGCAGACAGGCTCGGGCTGCGGGGATCGTCCGTGATCTCAATTTTCGGCCCCTCGGGAATCTAGTGCGACCGTCAGATCTGCTGGGATCTGGATCTGAATCTGAATCTGAATCTGAATTCCAGATCTCTCACATTTGCGATTCGTACCTGTCGTATTTCATCTAACGGGCTGTTGACGCGCATGCCCATGCGCGGAAAGCTGCTTGGGTGGCCTTGGATTCCGTCCTGCGTCAGGAGCAACTCTGCATGGATGCTTCAGCTTGCCATGGAAAGCGAGTCACTATTGTCGTTGCAGTACAGAGGTACGTTCGGAAGGCGCCGCGGGTAGCGAGATTTGGACGCCAGGGGCTCGCTGAAGCGACCGGCACCGTTTGTTTCTGCTGTCGCAGCACCGCCCTCGAATCGGGTGCGCAGCGCCCTCTCCATCTCAGCACGCCGCCAATGCAGGTGCTCCTGCAAGCTTAATGCTGCAGGGCACGCTTCTCCCGCGTCTCCCGCTGCTTTCTCTCCGCTGGTCCTCGCCTGGCGGTGTGTAATGATGCTGCATGCGAACGCTAGCATCGATCGCTGCAGCTTGTGTGCAGCGCGCACGCATCGAAGAGGCGCAGAAACGAGATCTCGACCGCCGACCCAGCGTCACTCAAGAGGCCGGAAGCGTCTCCTGCGGCTGCCCGTCGATAAACGTTGCCGCTTGCTGCGAGGCTTGCACTGGCTGCCGTGCGACAGCTCTGTTTGAGAGCAGCGACCACTCACAGCTCTCCACGGCTCTCACCCTCCTCTCTTCCTTACACCAGCGTGGGATGTGTACTCATGCAGACATCGTTGACCCTTGCGGCGGGCCTGCCACTACAAGACGTCTTGACGACGGGGCGACTGCGTGCCGGCGGTCAGCTCAGGACGCAGGCCTGGGCGGCCTGCGAGACGGAGAGCTGAAGCATCCGCCCAGGAAATGGCTGGTCTCTCCGTCCGGTTGAATGCCTCGACTGGCAGATGTTGCAATGCCATGCGCCGGCATCAAATTATTGCGGCGTCACGGTGCGGGCCTTGGCTGAAGGCATGTACCAGCCGCACTGCTGTGTGGCGCTCCGAACAACCACAGGGGATCATCGTAGATCTTGATCTGATCGGCCGCTACCGGAAGATGCCCGAGCGCGCAAGCGCAAGCCCCCGAGCGTTTGGCAGAACTCATCGCCCAGCCAGTCTATCGGGTCACACAGGAGGCACGCCAAAAGCCGCTAGCCAGGTAGGCGTGACGCCGCTTTTTCTTTCACCGGTGCGTCCCCAGACGGGGCGTGGACGCCCGCCCACACGGATTGGCATCACGGTAGGGAGCCGAAGCCCTGGGCGTGATGAGTGCTAACGACCTCTTGCCATGCTTTTGCGTCAGTACCGATGCTCCAACTATCCATTGGTGGCTGCCGACCCCGTGCGCTGAATGGGCCAAAGACATTTCAGCTTCATTCCTGCCTGGCGGGTTTCCAATTGACAGGCGCCTTCTACCGCGGGACTGATGCGACTCCAGTCCCCAGCGCCCGCAGGCCCCACGGCGGTCGAGGCCCTGGCACAGCAAGCGGACTGATGAGCAGGCACGACCCTTTCCGCGGAGACTTCTGCCATCATCGTCCATCATCAAGCGGGGTTGACGTTACCGGTGGCCCTCCGCCGATCGTTTTGCCCCTTCTTGCAAAGCCCCAAGCGCGGCTCTTGGCGCTCGCAGAGCTGGCTTCAAATTCGACGGTGCTCCTGCAGATCGCAGCGGGGGCGCGAGTCAGGATCGCTCGCAAATCCAAATCGCCCATGGGAAAACGAGAAAGCGTGCTTGCGCTCGGCCTTCGCGCTCTCCCAGCCAGGAGCGAGTGCCGGGCGCAGCGGAGGGCCAGCACGCTGCGTGCCGCCCGCTGATGTTGTGCGTTCCACGCGCCGCGAGCCGCCAGAGCCGCTGCGCCCAAGAGACTGGCTCCACCGGCGGCGACCTCAGCGCTCCACCCGCTGCCGACTGTCGGGCTCTCGATGACGCTCTGCACCCGTCTCGCGCACTCACACTGCTCGTATCGCCGCACGTGCTGCGTGCTGCTGACGGCGTCGCTCGCTTCACCATGACGCGCCTGGCTCCAATCGCAGCGCTCAGCGGCCGTCGCCAAGCACACGACAGCTTCTAGAAGACGCGTACACCTCAGCAGCCCCACCACCACTGCATGCCTCTGTCTCGCTTGCACCCTCAGGCATTCGCGGTGCTGCTCAAGCCGTTGCCAGAGCGTTCGTCGGCACCGCCCATCGCAACTCCCTCTCGCGAAACTAAGCTGCATGCAGCATGACGCACCGGCGGCTCTGTGCGATCAATTTATTGCGGAATTTCCACCACTCGGGCACGGCAGCCTATAGTTCAAAGCCTCCCGCGCGGTGGGGCCGATCCACCATGGCGATAGTCGCCCACAAGAGAGATTTGGAGTAGCAAACGGGCGGACCCCACAGTTTTCGCTGCCCGCTGGCCCACGACTCGCCGGTGAGCTCGCGTTCGCTTTAGCACGAGTCACGTCGTACGCTAGCTGGATCCTCCTGTTGCCCGTCCGGAGGTCGGTCTTTTGCTCGCTCGCTTGCCCGTCGTCTGGCCCCCAAGCGCTCAACCGTCCAAGCTTTTTTTTTTTTCACAGCAAGCGAACAGGTCTATCCTCGCGTGCGCGCCTGCGCACAGTCGGCACGCCGGAGCCAACCCCGTTCATCAGCCTCTCCCGAGCAAATGCACATCTGCTTCGCCCTCTGCCACGGGGCACACTAATCGGGGCCCATTTGCCGTCCAGGGCTGTTTCGTCGCGCACGCCGATGCTTCTCGACGGCTTCCAGAACAGACTTCGACTCGTGCAATTATTGCTGCGTGCTTAAGCGCGCTTCAGGGTCAACCACGCAAGCGCCCTTGGCTCGTTGCTTGCAATGGCGATAACCTCAGCCGCCCCACGGACGCCTGTTGGATAGAATGCAGCGTGCATGCCAAGGCATCAGCAAAAGTAAGCATTTGGTTGCGAGCGTTCGGAGCGTGGGCAGCGGTGGCCGCGACAAGGCAGCCAGGTGGTAGGTGCTGCGGCGACGACGACGTTTTGCGCGTCTCACCACCACGGCCGTCCGCTGTGTTGCGTAATCAGCAGCGGCTCTCGCTGTAAACCTGAAGCACCGGCGAAGTTGTTCTTTGTTCCCACCTCTCGGGAGAAGCCAGGGACGAGGGGCCCGGAGAATGCGAACGAGAGGGGCACCGGAAAATTGGTTCTGCGATGCAGGTTCGCTGCAGAAAGGCTTGTCCCTGCGCCGGTGGAGAGGAATCCTCCCTTGTTCCTGACTGCGCACCTGGTCGAACGTCTGAAGTCAGCAGCTTGGCCTCCAGCTGTCGGGAGCCGGCTGTTTAGCTGCATCAAGACGCTGTGGACCCTGATGTTTTGCTTTTCTGCGTACATATTATTCTTTGCCCTATCAACAACCGCCTTCTCTTCCGCCCCATCATATCTGGCGTCTGCGGCGCTCTACGCCTGCTGTTTTCCGCCGGCAAAGCGGTCCTCTTGCATTCATCCCCACTCTCCAATCTGTCTATGCTTTTCGCCAGTCTTTTGCAGGGTCCGGGTCTGTTGGGTCAATCTATTGCCCCGCAATCTAGCTCAAACGTCGAGATCTTGCCCCACGCGCTTTCTCGTCCCTATGTATTTTCTATTTCGAGTTTGCAGGCACACCCTGGTACACTGCAGTGTTTTACCACAGCGGGATGGCTTGGCGATCAACTGCTGGCAATGCTCACGGTGCACATCCTGTTCTGTTGTCCGTTTGAGAATCACGGCGGGACGGACGTGCCGCCAGCGCACTGTGCTGCTACGGATCCTTTCCGGCAGTGCAGTGCCGGGAACTCTGGAGTCGCACCCGGTGGCGACCGAGTTCGAGCTCAAATCCGATTGTACTGTCGACGGTCACGATCGTCAGCGGCACGACAGAGCGCAGGCAGGCAAGAAAATGGCAAGGCGGAGGTCGGAGCTAGGTCCGCCGGTCCCGTTGTGTATCCTGCGCGAAGCAAGTCAGCTTCGCCACCCGCCTCACCACTAACCAGGTTGTCGGTTGCCAGTCGACGTTGCTCGGAATACGAACCACTACCACCTCAGATACCGCTCTTGGTGCGGATCCCAATCAGACCAACCTTGGATCTCTGCTATGATGCTTTGAATACGAAACATGAGTAAGTGCTAAGCGTATTGCTGTAGTCTTGAGCAGGCATTTATCCCAGGCTAGCAGCATTTGTTCTTGGTTTCGTCAATATCCCTCCTCATCGCTCGCAAAGCCTCCAGTGCGCGGAAATCCATTGCGATCTGGTTTAGGAGCTACTGAGCCCCAACAATAGCGGCCTGCGAGCGTCAGGTTCAGTGCCCACGGTTCCGCAGCAGCGCGAAACCGACAGTGAGACGTAAACCAAGGCGCAAACACCAGCACAACCATGGTAAATCTCGGATACGCCAGCAGCAACGGTCAATCGTGAAACTGGAAGCCTGCTATACAATCCTAAAATACCCCAAACGCTAGACTCTTGAATCCTTCCCGTGCGCACGTATTCCGTAAGGATGTCACGCTGAAGACCATCGACCCGCGAAGACAGCCACTCATAGGACGCCACGCTTGTCACCCCAGTAAGCTTTGCGAGCGAGAATAGCAGATCATTGCATAGAGGTCAGTGCAAGAAAGAAACAGGAGCAACCATCGGGACGTAGATGTGGGACAGAGGTGTTGGCATCTACGCCCAGACGATCCGATGTTCCTCCTCTTACCGCTCCAACATTGTGGGAATAAACCACGGGATGGTTTGGTGCACGACGCACAGTGTAGAGAAAGGGTCCCTTCCCCATTCTGATGCAACTAAAGACTATCGATTCACGCAATCCGCACAGACCCTGGTCCACGTCATTCTCCTACTCTTTGGCCGCTCTTGGGCCCTTAATTCACCAACCATCAAAGAAAACGGTGCGGGCTAACCGGTTTGACGGGACACCGGAGCAGACTGTAGGCCTTCACCTTCGGAGGCTCTACCTCAGATTCTGTTGACCTACGGCGCACGGGGTTTGCATGATGTTTTTTAGGCTGTTTTACCTTAACTTACCCACTCCCCGGGAAGTGTAAGCCATGACACCATCGTTCTCTCAACCCAACTGCAAGCAGATCCTCACACCCATTCCCTTCCTCTCCACCACCGGTCCACATTCCTTTACAATTTCCCAGATTCAGCCATGTTTTGGTTGTCAAGGTTTGCCCTTCCGCTTGTCATGGTCGCTGGTCCTTTCTCCCGGTTGAAGGATGCGCGGGAACGGCAACTGCAAAGCATAACTCTAACTTCCGAGGTGCAGGAGCCGGCATCAAGGAAGCATCGAGTAGATGGTTGGCGCATCCTCGCCATAATCTTATCTCGACGGAGACGGTGAGTGCTGTTCCAAGTTGTTCAAACCAAGGGTAGGTAACAGCATCTGCTCACCCACATACGCGCATAAAGTATCGCGCCATGCCTAACTCTGAGAAAGAGCGAAGAATGGCACACACCAGACGCTCGTGAGAGAGGGGAAAGACGGGCAGGAAACATACGGTGACTCCAATCGTCCGGACCAGTAAGCTGCTGCAGCTGTTCTCCCGCCCCTTGTCGCCTCACATTCTCGCCTTCTCGTCAAACATGTCGGAAGCACCTAGGTATCCTCTCGTCCTCTCTTGCCATCTGCGACAAACACATGCAAGTGCGTTGAGTAATCATGCCGATGTAGTAGTATATTTTCGGTGGCTTTGCATCATTGGCGGCTGCAGGTTCCCTCGCCTTCTTTGCAAAGAGCAATCCCTCTCATTTGGTCTCGTTTTTTCTGTTGGGAAATCTGAATCTCATCCGCGTGCTTCTTCCCATCGATTTTGCATAGTTTCTTTTTCCATTCTCGTCCAGGATCTTTTCGGTGAATTTGCAGGCTCTGCAGGGCTTATGGTTGGAGGCTGCTGATTTGTCAAGCCGTTGGCCTTGAAGATCCCATCCTCTCATTTGCGCCGACGACGAGGATTGTCTTGCTCGCCCGATGGTCACAAGCACGCACGGCGCGGGCACCCGGTTGCGAAGTACATGCCCTCGCTGATCATGGACAAACAAAAACCGTGCGCTCTTTTCAGAACCTCGCGTGGAGAACGACGGAAGTCCGTGTTTTCGTCATGAGGTAGGCTAGGTATAGAGCATTGAATTGGGCATGCTTGCTGCCCTAAGTGGAGGTAAGGAAGTAGCGCGATGTCTTGTTGCCTACAAACGCAGACCGTTCGCCGTCCGCGCGAGGGAATGAACGCTTTGCAGGACCATCCATCTGACGTGGCCGGTGACGCACACCAGAAGGTGGCGACGGCGATGGGGAACTTTGGTCGAGAGAGTGTCGGAGCAAAAGAAGCTGGATAAGAGGTGTTCAGGCGCACCACTGCCCAATGCCAACGGCTATACTTTGCGCCCTCGCTGATCACTTGTCCTGGGAAAACCGCCGACGCCGACGGCTATTTTAGGGCATGTTTCAAAGAGACAGCAGCCTTAGTACGAAGACACAAGTTAGTCGAGAGAGGTAGAAGCGCGGTACAGCTCATCTTCTTTCAGATCAGAGAGAGCTATGTTAGTAAGACGGTGAGTCTTGTCATTTTGAAGGCCCCTCCTAACAATAAGGCCACCTACCATACCCACAAACCAACTGATATTCAAGGCCACGTCGTGATATCTGTTCTCCAGGCCACTTGCTGTTGATTCGATGGCTCGATCCCAGCCATCGTGTTCCAAAATCTTGCGAAACCACGTATGATGATTTTAGCACAGTAGAGGAAACTCATTCAAGGGCCAGCCTGCATGTCTCTTGGCTATTGTTCGTTGCCCATTCTTTCGGTGGTTCGAGGTATGCCTCCAGACCAGCTTCTGAGTGCTCATTCAACCTTTCAATGAGACCTACAGGGTAAGGGCGACTCAAAAGCCATATATTGTGCCTCCCCGAATACTTGGAGAAGCTGGCTGGCTGTTGGATCTAGAGGACATTTCCTTCGATATCTATGCTAATCAACAGCGTCCTGAACCCTTTCGAACTGCAATTGACCCATTATCTGCTTGGACTACAGACTTGCATAGTGGGAAGCGAAGGTTAACCACTGTGTCAAGAGTCTGTCGAATGCTGCAGCAGTGTTGAGTATGCAGCGAAGTGATTGCGTTGATCCGACCCAAAGGTGCGCGCGTTCTCAACAAGCAGACCCCATCCAAACCCACAAGAGCGATATCGGCGCACACGGCCATCACGAGTCCCAGTGCATTTCATTGCATCGTGATGGCGACTCGTAACGGGGAGGTGGGACAAGTGGCGCGCAGAGCACAGCACTGGCAACGTCAATGCAGCAACAGCATCCAGCAATCCACGAGATTCCCATGCTCACGAGCGGAATCTGGTTGAAGAGGCAACAGACGGATGCGCAGTCAGGTAGCCAGCCGGAGAGCACACGGCAGCGGATAGCTGCAGCATCCCGCTCCCTGCCCCGCAGCAAGACGCAGTCTCTCTAGCTTCCATTGAAAAGATGCAGCTCCACCGTCTCGCCCATCAGCCGGGCCGAACGGCGTGCATGCATGCAACGCGCATGCATCGCAATGCATGATTATCACCATCCTCATCCTTCACTCATCTCCGGTCGATCTCGACCCCATGACAGCCAGTTCCAGGTTTCGAGAAGCGGAAGGATCGCAGAGCAGCGGCACGGTGCGTGGGAGTGCGTTTTGCGTCCCCTCACCCTCAGCCCTGTCAGCCGCCTCTCGAAAAGGAAGCATGGCAGACGAAGAAAGGGCGAAAAACACTGCATTTCTGCCGTTGCGAGATCAACGTAGCGAGCTTCTCCACTGACCACGGAGCCAGCAGCTCCATAGTGTGTGCAACACCAGCAGCTGCACCAACATGTACCGTGCGCTGCTGGCCCCCTCTTTCTCTCTCCCCACCCACGGCGTGGTGCGTGAGATGATGCAGCTACTTGGAATGCATCCCTCCATCGCGCAAGGCAAACAGATGGAATACGAGAAGGCAAAAAGAGAGCCAAGCCGCAGCGGCATAATCTACCTACTCAGCAGCCGCATCGTCAACTAATGTGGCGATCGCAGCGGTGCTCGCCTATCAGGACGGTGCAGCTGCAGAAAAAGCAAAGGGTGCAGGATCGAGATTGGGCTCCCCGGCAAGAAACCGTTGCGCGTCCTCCCTTGGCACCCCAGGAAGAAGAAAAGTAAACATGGCCAGTCAGGGTAGGATTGTTTGAGCCTCATGGCTGCACATCGGGCGCTCATTGGCAGGCCGCCCCCACGGCTGGAGCGGCGAATGGCAGGCGTCTGGAGGCACAGCTACACGGATCGATGACGATTCCATGGTGCCACCACCGCCAATGGCGACAGACATCTGCCTGAGGCGCCGTTGTGTGCGAGTGTGACGGTGGTGATAGCCGTTGGCGGCTTGATCAATCAACCTGCTTCTCGCGCGTCCGACCTAACTTGCTTTTTCTTGTGTCCGGACGGGCGGCCCTCCTTTTCGCACCCTCTCTGCTGGTTTTCGGGACATACCGCTCCCCTACAACTTTGAAAACACTGAGACCAAGTGGCCGTGGACCGCGGAAATACACCTTCAGCGCGGCGATAATGCAGAGGGATGGGACCAAGGTAGGGAGGAAGAGAGGAATCCGGGCGGTTGGTCCAACCGTCGCTCGCCTCACATACAATCCGAGCCATGCTTGTTTCGGCTGCCGTGGTACAACAGCATCAGCAAGCACGAGCTTTAGCTTGAGCTTGACCTTCTCTGAAGCTAGACCCTGCATGCCTGGTGCGCTTGGATTCGGACGGCGGATGCGTGCATGCATCCTATATCGACGCTACAACGTCGTCTTCCAGCCACATGAGCCGCCCGCGATTGGGGCTGGACTGGGCCTTCATCGGATCGGAAGCGCGGCAGCGGCTCCCGCTGCCTTTGCATGCTTCCAACCAGATCTGCCTTGTTGCCCACACGGCAGACGGCAGAAAGCAACTAGCTTGTAGCGCCGATCCAGCCCGAGAGTGAAGTGTACAGACAGAATGCCAACGTACCTTAGAGACACGGGCTACACAGGTACATACCGTTTGCGGGCCTTCTACCTAGTTGAGCCGTGGTGCTTACACAGCGTGCTTTGCCCAGATCTCTCCTCCCTTGCCGCAACCTTTCTTAGTGGACATAACGAGCTGTACCAAACCCTGCAATCTTTCCGTGAGGAATGTGCATCTTTGAATCGTTGCCACTCAACCGCACAAACGTTGCTCTTAGTCACACGCTCGACGGCTCCACCGCCGCCTTGACCGGACTTCAGCTTCAACCCGAGACACTTCAAAAAAGAAAATCAGGGAAAGGCGTGACCGAGGAAAATGCGCTGTATGGTCCCTTGCCTTGACAGTCCGCATAGCTCAGCGGCAATACTAACATCTACCCGCATCCGCTACCCCTGTCAAGGCATACACCAGGGGACAGAAACCTACGACTCTTACGTCCACTCTCCCATTACTACCAGCTCCCCCGTCCTGCTTTCCGCCAAGCAGCTCTAGAACAACGCCTCACCGGATGCATGAGAGCCGGAACCTGGATTTGCAAACGCAGCCGCACACCGCATCGCCAGCCACACACCCATCCTCGCACACATATCAGCAGCACCCCGCTCCACCCACATACCAACCAAACGTTACACAGCAGAGGGCCGCCGATCGGAGGGAATTTTCCCAGGCAGCCTATCACCTGTCACTGCCCAACCGGTGCTCAAGTCTCCTTTCAACCCGCGCACGGCACGCGGATGTCGCAACAGAGCATGATGCAGCATGCGCATCGTATTCCGGCACGCCTTCCATTTGGCTCACCCACCGCGTCCACTATCCCTTTCCCTCCCCCTCAGCTACCACCCACCATGATGTGGTGGTGGCGCACGCGCGCGGCGCGGGCACTAGCGGGACCAACCGTGGCTACTGCTCGATTCCCGTGTCCGGAGCGGGAAAGCGTCTGTATCTGTAGGTAGGGGGAAAATGCGCACTGCAGTCAAACAACGAAACATGCATGCATTTTCCCTTTTCATCCCGCCACGGCCCACGATGTCGTCCACCACAAGTGCGCTGCTGCGCTTCAGCATGATGCTTCCATGCAGCCGCTGACAGCATCTCCCATACCCGCGTCTTCTGCCTGCCCGCCCGTCAGTGACTTCATCACCTGCCCTTCCACCACTTCATGTTGCCCTCCTTTCCCAAAAAATCGACGCCATCTGAACTTTGTTGCCTTCGTCCATGCATTCCGCTCTTCACTGCCCCTCCCACACCACCCACACCACCCACACCTGACTCTCCCTCCACCAACGGATTACTAACCGTAATCCATCAACAATTCCTGCGTGTCTACGCCCCACCCGAGCCTTGCAGCCAGCTAGCAAAAGCGCCTACCAGGTAAACCTTCTCCCTCCCAAACAAACGCCCCCCAGCAAACCCCGGCTTTTACCTTAGCTTTCCCCCGCCCCCGTTGGTTTGGTGGTTTGGGAGACGTGCAATCTACATTTCCCCTCTCGCCGTGCATTTGCATTGCATTAGTTAGCATCTCGACGTATCAGGACCGCCCCCCCCTTCCATCCTTCAGCCGCCCACCGGTCAGAGGCACTAGGCTGGCACGTGCAAGTAGATACCGGATTGCCGGTACCCTCTCCCCACCCCGTGAGGCAGTGGGGGCCATATCCTTGCCTTTTGTCCTTGTTTCATAGAAAGTAGGGAGCCGGGAATGTGTGCTTAAGCGGTAAGGGTTTTAGCTCCCTATTCCCTCTTCTCCGTTCGCGCGCTCTCTCTGTGTGTGCGTGAATGATGTCCCATTAAACGTAAACACGGTCGTGTGAGGTACAACATTGTGTTTTTACATATGCATGTACCTCAAGCGGGGGGTTTTATTTTAATTTTAATTTTTTGCTTTTTGCGTTGGCCGGTGAACATCATCATTTCTTTTTCCTTTGTCTTTATTATTGTAGACCCGAGTTGTGGCGTCTGATTGACGGGGAGGCCGATCAAATAATGCGCAAAGCGGTAGCTTTGAGAGTAGTGGTGCCGTAGCGAAGGTGTGCATGGATTAAATCAGGGAGGTACCAAGTATATACCCTTGGCGCCAACCCGTCTCGGGCTGATCCCTTCTCAATGACTGCACGGGATTTATCGGAGACTTGTGAAGGACGCTATGAAAATGAACGAATAGCAAGCAGTAATGAATGAACGTCGTATGCGTGGCGGTGGGCATATGACCGCAACCGCTCGGGAGGTTTGAAACAATCAGTGTAAGGCAGGCAGAGGGAGGAACCCCCCAAGACTGGCAATCAACCATTAATGAAAACTAGCAAACTCCCATTTTAACACCCTGATCGGGATCTTCTGGGTATCGTATGTACAGCAGCATCCTCGCAAAAAGTACGGAGAATCGCCAAGGTGAGCAGCCCGACGAGAAGAAGCCAGCCGGCAGTAAAATCAAAGACCCGCCCTCACCCGGTGACTGAGGGAACATCTACAGCTGAACAGTAGTGTCGTCAAGGATTCCATTTAGTCGCGTTAGAAAACATTTGTGGGGGGAGCAAAGTCGGGTATCTATTCGCAAAGCAGTAGAATGGCGTGTGCGCATGTGTCGTGCGCGGAAAAACAAGTAGCCACAGAACCCCAAGTGACGGGGGAGAAGTGCCGGGGTTAAAGAGCGTCCATTACTCAAAACGCGAGAAGTAAATGGATGAAGGACGGACCCCTATGATCTTCCCCACGACATTGGGCGGGCAGAATCATCCCAAGCTGTAGTCTTCTTTTCAATGCCCAAGGAAACACAAAGCCACCATCGAATAAACGCCGGAATGCAATAACGATGGTAAAGGTATATGAAACTTCAATGCCAGTGCGGGGGCCGGTGGTGAGTGGTAGGTGCCCAAGACAAAAGTTCAACAGCAAATAAGCAAAACAGACCGGGAAACCCTTCGCGCCAACTATCCAAAAAAAAAAAAAAAAGGGAATTCGCCTGCCAGGTCTAGTAACCGGGCGGATATATCCAAGGTATGTAAACAAGCAACGGAAGGATATAGTGCGTCGTCCACCGCCACCACGATCTTTCGCTTGAATGCTCGACTCCCAAACACCGAAATAAGCGACAAAATGGCGGCCCGGGAAAAGTATTATCCCACAAGAGAGCATTCGGCAGTAGATCACGAACACCGAGAAAGACGAACTTCCGGAAGGCGTTGCAGGGCGAATGGGTGAAACCGTCAACCTCGTTGCGCGTCGTCGGGACCCTCGTTTTCCGACCAGTCTCAGCCACAAATCTCCAGACAGCATCCACAAGGTCTGTCTCAATCACCCCCCTCTCAAGCTCTGCATCATCTGATCGGTCGACTGTAGTGCCACCACGTCGGAACAGGCTGCAAGCCCTCTGGTCGACTTCCTTTGAGCCAAATGTCTCCACCTTGGCCTTGCACCCAGCGATCCCAGGCAGACTCGTATGCTTCCTCCAAGTCCATGACCCATCTCCTCGTGTCGAACAAAGCGGAACTCAACCTGCTTTCGTACAGCAACCTCCGCAAGTCCGCAAGTCGACCGCTGATCCTGTGGCCGTGGTATCTTATGCTGCTTCCCAACGCTATGGCGAGGCGCTCGTATTCCGTTTCATTCGACGCAATGAGCTCCTTTGCGGCCTGGTATCCGGCGTGATTGTCTGGAAGAGCGCCCTTGAGAATCGATGCCGCCATGCGAGAGCACATCTTGTACGGATAGCGCGGCAGGGTAAGCAAGGGCGTGCCGCTCCAGAGCACGTCTGCTGCCGTAGTATGCGCATTGCACTCGGGTGTATCCAAGAAGAGATCGCACACGCGAGCACGGGAGATGTGCTGGTGCTTGGGAGCGACGTCGGTGAAAATAACGCGGGAAGCGACCTCCGGCCCTGCCCATGCGAGGGCCGTTTGCTTGAGATGCGTCTCGCCAACGTCGGGGAAGCGAAGCAGCCAAAGGATGGCCTTGGGCAAGTTGGCCAGAATTCGAAGCCATGTGCGGAACGTCGTAGGCTCGATCTAGAGAACGCATTAGCTAATCTACTCCAAGAAACCTGCAGGTGAAGACACTTACCTTGTACAACTGGTTGAAGTTTCCGAGAATGATGACGTCGTCAGGCAAATCGGGGAAGATCTCTTTGCGCATCTGCCATCGCCTGGCCTGTTCCTGGTCCCAATCGAGATGTTCTCCTTGCACATCCGGGGCGCTCTGGCGGTGATCACAACAGAAGAACGTATTCTTACAGTAGATGATGTTCTCGCCATAGACCCAATCCTCTTGATCGCCGCCGCTGTTCTCGTCCACTAGCTGATCCTCGAGGTCCACGTTTCTCCGCCACGGCCGCAGAGTGCTCGGCGGGACTGCAGTGTCATCTGCGAGGAGATAATCGCACCATTCAGCCCCAAGAGTGCCCGCGAACCCCATGAATGACATCTGGACTGGTGCAGGCCGAGCAGCGAAGACCTCGTTGCGGGCACCACGAGTGTAGCCATTCAAGTTGATCAGGATGTGGATACCATCCTTGATGATCTGTTGAACGAGCCTCTCCGCTGACCATGAGTGAGCATCGTAGAAGACAGGGGACTCCCTTTCGATCTGCTGCCGGTGTGGAGAATTGTCGCTCAAAGTCGTGGCATAACAATATGCCTTGACTCGTGCACGGTTGTGCATGCCAAACACCGACTGCATTAAATGTGCCAGCGGATGGTTGTTGAAGTCAGAGGACACATACCCGACCTTGAGATAAGGGTTGGGAGGGGCGGGAGGCTCGAAGACGGTCTGAGGTAGCCACGGAGCCTTGAGAGTTGAGACAGATATCCGGAGCCCATTTCTTTGAGAAATCAAACGAATCTGCTTGGCGGACATGGGACAAGTGAAGGTGTGGAAAGGTAACACTGTCGGGGCGGTCGGAACGGTGAGACTAGATGGTAGTAAGGGCCTGCGGTAGTGAGACCGCGAGCGTTCCTTGCCTCTGAGCCATCTGTCCTGATACCACTGCCAGCCAAGACGACGAATGGCGCGTTCAGCCATGCGTACAAGGCGGTGGCCCTCCCATTTGTGGCCAAACCAACTCTTCAGGGTCCTCTTCATTTCGTCGACTCGTTCCTGGGTATCCCTTTTGTTGTTGCTCGTGAAGGCAAGCACCTGAATCATGGCTTGCATGAAGTTGACATTGAGGGATCCACGGCCCCAATCCTCGCCTTCACCCAGTTGCTTTTCGACCAGATCCACAACACGCTTGAGCCAGCCGGTGCTGACAGCGCCAGGCTTTGTAGCATCGAGGAGCATACCGTGCTCATCCACATGCCAACGGTCCCGTTTGCCTCCGTCGGTCGCAATGCCACCTCGGCCTGCCCATCCACAGACAGAATTCAAGGCGTTTGCCAAGCCACATACAGCTTCGGCAAAATCAGGGTTGACTTTGACTGCGCGTTTGTAATACACAATAGCGTCGGCTATCCTTCCGTCGTCTTTGACGGCATTGGCCAGATTCGCCAGTGCAATATCGAAATTGCCGTCGCAGTGGACCGCTTGCTCGTACATTGCAATGGCCATCTTCAGTTGGCCAAGGTCTTTCAGGAGACTGCCGAGGTTCGTGTACAAGTGAGCATGGCCAGCGTCGAGATTGAGCCCGTAATTGTAGTAGGCCAACGCCAAGGCAATGCCACTGCCAGGAACAACACCCGGTATCCTTGCCTGCTGGGGGTCTTGATATATCTTCTTCGGCGGGGTTGTCTGCTGGACACTTGCAAGGAGGATGCCGACATTGTTGGCAGTTGATGGACTTGGTTGCAGCGAGAGAGAAAGATAGTAAAGAGCAAGGATTTCGCGAACGCCATAAGCGGATTGATAAGCCGCCTTTGGTAAGCCTGAAGCCATCCCATCCTGAAAGATCTTGGCGAGCGACAGAAGAGAATTGCTGGTGGTTGAAACTGCAGCTTTCCAAGCCATACCCTTGCCGGAGATGTATCGGAGACCTGGGGGGTCCCCGTTGTTGGGGAAAGCAAGATGTTTAGTCCGTAGGGCTGCGAGGGGCGGAAGGAGGATTGGCTCAATTGAGCTTGACGCATGAGTACCAGGGGCGGCAGTTCCAAATTCATCCTCATCGACAACTTTGAGAATATGCCTGATCAGACTGCTGATGCCACCTGCACGCTTTCCGGCGCTGATAAGCACAGCGGTCTCAAAAGCCCTGGCGGCCCCGGCGTTGTCCCCCATGCTGTAAAGCAAATTGCCTTTCGCGTGGATGAGCGAAAGCATGCGCCCATTTTCGGATCCCGATATGGCAAAACCACTTGTTGCAAATCCAGGCAAGTCAGAACCAGGCATGCTGTTGAGCTCCTTTGGTAGATTGTCTTGTTCCCCATCGAATTCAAAGATGGGCTTGTCGGAAACCTCGGACTGTGGCGATCTTCCTCCACTTGAGACTTCGCTCCGTCGATCCGAATAGGTGTTTGGCAGCTGCAGGGCGCGTTCGATATGGGTAATTATGTTGACAGCTTCCTTGCCACGGTGATCCGTGCAAAGTAGTTGGACCAGGTGTTCGACTGCTTCGAAATATGACGGTCGCAACTGAATGGCTTTCCACCAGTGCTGCTCGGCTTCTGACTTTCTACCCAAAGAATGAAGTGTTGCAGCAACATTTGACAGCGCCTCCACGTGGCTGTACATAGTCAGCATTGTTCAATTTTGGCGAACAAGTCGAGTTGATCAGAGGATTGGACTTACTCTGGGTCCATGTCAAGAATTTTTGAATACCAGACCAGTGCTTTTTGGTAGTCACCAAGAGCATAAGCCAGGCAACCACCGACCAAAATCCCATCGACCCACTTCCATGAGCTTTCTTGACAGCACTGCGTGATTTGATCCATAGCAGCCAAGGCATTTCCATGAAGATCGCGGGTGACTGACGAATACATAGACGGAAACGTGGTACCCGACATTCTCCGCAGACTCCGGTAAGTGTCGGTGGGTTGTACGGGCTGCTGCATTGCCATGTTATTGACCATTGGCTGATGCCACGATGAGCTTCGCTGGTGGTCTTTCCAAAAAGAATTCGGACGAGCCAGGGTGAGTGCGGAACTCGCGTCGACAATTCCTCCGTTGTTTGAGCCATGTTGCTGACGGTAATCAGAATACTTTGAAGATCCAGAAAAGTCTGCACCAGGCTGTCGAGGAGGCTTCGGAAATATACTTGGCTGTGGCTGTCCGTGCATGTTTCTCCCATGGTGACCCGATCGGCGGGAGTGGTGCAGATAGCTCAGAAGTTCGATGTAAATCTGGTGGGCCCAATCAAACACCCGCTCTCTGTTCTGAGCATTGTTGGATGTGGGCCCAAAATCCGAATGTGCCGTTGCCAGAGGGGTAAGATCTCGAGACAAAACATCTCCTGGGTGATATGACGCTGATTGATGTGATAGTGAGGGACGCTGGAAATTATTGCGATTGATGTTGTTGTGATAGCCGGTTTGGAGGGTGGTTTGACTAGTTCCAAGATACTGCTGTGGAGGTTGCTGTTGTGCAGAAAGCCAATTTTGATCATTAGGATTATTGAAGTTTTGTGCTAACCCATGTGGAGTACCATTCGCGTTGTATCCGACAGGGCCAGGTGTAATTGAGTGAGCAAGTTGAGACGGTTGTTGGGGTTTCCAGTTGGACGAGTCTAGGGGGTTGTTGCCAAGTGGGGGCCAATTGCCATGAATTCGATTGCTGAAACTCGACTGCTGATGATCCCATGGGGACACGGAGCCTGCATAAAATCGAGGATCTCTTACAGCCGCAGGACGATAAGGGACGTACGTGCCGTCCGGCCAGTAAGGTCCGTAAAGCCCCGTCTCATTTGACACGGTGGGGCCCAGAGGGGCTTGCAGAGGTGGCTGCAATGCACCGCCGAAATGTTGACCCATTTGCAAATACTGGAGTTGCTGTTGAGGTGTCGGCACCTGGTTCAGCATCGAATCAATCTGAGAGAACTGTTGCTGGCCTCGCTTCCGACTCACGTTTGGGGGGTCAAAGCTGAATTGGCTGAAATCCCAGCTCTCTACCGGCAGCATTCGCTGCTGAGGCTGGTTGTGCGACCCCTGTTGTATCATGCCAGGCGTGCGGAGAGGGAGCTCCTGGGTAGGTCCGTACGGAATGGCGGGCTGTTGTACAGCACCGTCAACCGTCGTGACAGGGAGCAATATGTGCTTCATAGCGTGTGGTTTTTCTGAAGCGCTACCGTCGTATGCTTCGGGTATGATACCGTTTGGAGTCTTCCGACGTAGCATATTCTCTGATCGTTCCGAACTGGCATGCCCCTCCTTCGGCGAGCCACGCAGTGGGAAAGAATTCGTCCTTTGAAGCGGATGGGCGTACTGCTGCGGCAGTTGAAGTTGTCGGTCACGGGACACCTTGTCTGGGACCGGTCCCATCCGAGGCGTGGTCGGCAGGGAGTTGTAGTTTGCGTACGATGTATTGCGGCCAAACAGGTGCGCTGGGGCCTGGGGTTGCGGGGGGTATTGTCGTATCATCGTCATATCTAAGGGCCTACTCGTACAAACGCGGAAAAAAAATTGGTCGACGCTGGGAGCGGGACGGTCGACGGTTGGATCCGGAGAAGGATAAAGGTCAACGCTAAAGGGCCCTCTATCATATAGGCAGTCTAAGTAGACCGGCTGTGCCTATGCCTTTGCGTAGAGAAATCGTCCCGCCGCCTACGCATGACATGTCGTGTATAGCGCACTCGTTGTGATGGTGCCCGGCGTTCTCTACTGGTAGGCACCAGCAGAGATCCCGGCTATCGTTTCGGTGGAGCTTTCAGGACACGGGTGCTTTGGCGAAGGCGCTGGTCGCGGCAGCAGGCTAAGTCCCAGGACGGCAGGGAACGGAGGGAGGGCGACGTAAGGCAGTGGTGTGCCGGCGGTGTAGGAGACAAAGCGTCAAGATAGGTCTCAGAAGTTGATGCTCTGCGATGGTAATGCAAGGGAGCGGTGCGCTTCGGCTGGCCAGCTGTCTGACGGCGCACGACTCCGACGACGGGAATGTATCACTCAGCAACGCGCGCCGTGCCGCGGCTGGGCTAGCTGGCGTGGGGCAAAGGTCTACGGATAAGCTGACGCTGACAGAGCTGAGAAGGAGAGGTTACCGGCCGGGTGGCGCTCTGCGACCGACGCGCGGTTGGAGGCTGCCTTGCGCTCTACTGATGCGGCGACTGGCAGCATCCAAGGCGGTCACAGGCAGCGACGGGCGGCGCGGCTATGCGCAGCGGGCGCAGCAGCGCACTGGGAGAGCTTCGGGCGGCCGCAGGCAGCGCGCTGGAGGGGCGCGACAGTGCGGCGGCGTGACGGGCGCAGCTTGCTGGGAGGAGAGGTGTGCAGCAGCACCTGCGCGTGAGGCGTGGGTGGATGAAGAAGGCAAGGCTGGGTGGGAAACTTGGCATGCTCATGCGTGTAGCGTGGAGGCTGCCGGGCTGGGGATATGAGCCTGCGCCGAGAGCGCCCAGACGCGCGCCGTACGGCGTCGCTGCACTGCTTTTTATCTGATCACCTGTGGCGCCCTCTAAACCCTGCCGACACGCCATTGCAAAGGAAGCGATCGGCCGCCGTTGGCCTCTGGTCCCACCGATGGCACGGCGACGCCAGAGAGTGTGGAGAAGCAACTTCCATCCTTGCGCGCCTGGGTTTCGGATGACACGGAGTGGGCCGCCCGGCCTTGAGTCAGGGCTGCGCGGCATGGAAGCTTCTGTCGCGCGAATCGGTGAGCGCTGCACCACCAGCCTTGCAATCATTGCTCTGCAAGCTGAGCGCGTCTCCCGGCTTCCCTTGCGCCCAGCAGGCCAAACGCCTTCCTCCACGACGCCGCCCGCCCGCTGCGCCATCGCGCGGGTCCGCGCTCCAGATTGTGCCGCCCGCCCCGCTGCATGCGTCGCCTCTTCAATAATGTCGCCCGCTTTATTGAGCGCATGCATCGAGGAAGGCTCACTTAATGCTGCCTGTGCCACACAGCCTCGGGTGCTTTCTGTAAGGAGCCCAGCTGCACGACATCCTTCACATGGCCCGCCGAGTCTTGGTGCTTGCCCAGCCCGCCTGCCGCCGCCGTTGAAACGTCGCGCAGTGCCCGCTGCTTCAGAGAGAGGCTTGCCGCTCGGCGAGCCCGCCGCGGGAACAAGCATCTTGTGCTGCCTGGCTCACCTTTTGTCCGACAGCCTTACAGCACTGTGCCGCTGCTTGCCGTGCACTGCAGCCATGTACAGGCATGTGCGCGCATTTTATGCACTGTGCTTATTATAGCCTGTCGGCGACGAGCCGTGGGCCAGGGCCGTCGTTGGCGCTGTCGCTCTCACGCAGCGCTACCGACTAGTTGCACCTGTATACCTCTCAACACCAAATCCTCCACACCGTCTGACTAGACATGCACGCCCGAAGCTTGCTCTTCGGCCTGTTTCCGGGATGAAACAGAGCTTGGTCTCTTTGCTGCCCTGCCTGCGCCTGATGAACGCGCAGCGCACACGTAGCTATGGACCGGTGTTTGATGGTCGTCTATCCAGGTGGATCCGATCGACACGGCTAGTTGCTGTCGAAGCGTCCCATGACTTCCCGCAACTTCCATCTCGACGCTGGACACTTGCTGCCGTGCTTTTAGACGCAGTCAAATTTGCAAGCTGCCCGCGCCCAAGCTATGGTCGGTCCGCAAGAGATTACAGCATACGAGCTTAAACATCCATCCGGACCGAAAACGCCATGGAATACCCGCGGGGAAAGATGCCAAGCCGCTCGACGTGAGTAATAATGCTCGAATCCTCCCAGGAGCATCCTCCGAGGAGCAGCCTCCCTGTCACAGTGGTGCATTGCCAATAGACTGGTTTCTCATTGGGGCAAGAAGTGCGCCAGGGACTTCATGAAAGCGGGAATTCCCAATTATTATTATTTCATTCGCGTTCATTATCATGCTATTTCAGGGGCTTTTGTATGCAATGGCATGTAGACCATAAAGATGGATCGCTGCACCACAGCCCCGAAGGGCACGGTGTCGCGATGAGCAGAGGTCGGGTTCTTCTTCCTTGCACCAAAATAGGCCTATCCCATGGATGAGAAAGTATGGGCCAGAGTGTTGGCAAGGGTGCGTAATAGTCACGAGTGTTGCAGAGGCACAGTTCGGACCCGAGACGATCCCGATCCTCGGCGGGATTGAACTTTTGATTTCCCTATCGCCCAATGACATAACCATCGTGATCGCAGAACATTATGCGTACGAAGTGAAATGGATTGAGATTTTACTTTTTGGTGGGTATCTACTCCGCAGGAACTGTGCGTTCGTTAGCATGCAAATCCAGTCGCCGAGTCTACTGCGAAAACTTACTCTCAATCTCGCCAGCCTCAATGTCGTCCGAGATGTCCTTGGGCGAGCGGCCGTCGACCTGGCAGCCGGTGGAGAAAGCGGTGCCGAGGATCTCCTTGACGGTACCCTCGAGAGACTTGGCCATGGACTTGAACCTCATAGTGCGGGCGATATCGATGATCTCGTCCAGAGGGATGGACTTGGTGTGCTTGATGTTCTTCTCCTTCTTGCGGTCACGCGGGGGCTCCTTGAGGGCCTTGATGACCAGCGAAGAGGCGGAGGGAACGACCGAGACGGCGGCCTGACGGTTCTGGATGGTGAGGCGGACCGTGACACGGAGACCCTTCCAGTCACCACTGAAAATCGCAAAATCTGTCAGCGCTGCGCTCGTCGCATCTGCTTGCGCGGAAGAGTACTTACGTGGCCTTGGCGATATCTTCACCGACCTTCTTGGGAGACAGACCAAGAGGACCGATCTTAGGGGCAAGAGCAGACGAGGCACCAACCTCACCACCCGTGGCCCTCAGGTGGATGATCTTGATCTCATTGGGGTCGAGCTTGGGACTGCGAGCGCGCGGGCATTAGCCTTGGAGGAATAGCCAGAGCCCGAAAGGACGATACTCACGGCATGGCTAGTGCTGTAAGGTAGTCTGTCTCTTTCGTTGAGGTCGAAGATGTCGCGGGTGCAGAGGAAGAGATGAGGCTCGATATCGAAGTAAAAGAGCTTTTCGGCTACGGTGTGGGGTCTTGGCGCCGCTTGGCTTGGCACGCTAGCGGTTGCCGGCGAACACCATGGCCGACCGCTCGCAGTGATGCGATGTGTCTTTAACCAAACCGCGCATCCGCAACCCTACTTTGCCGTGCGACCGCTTCGTTCAAGACGCGTGCTTGCAGAGAGTGACCCGAGCCGCTCCCCCACCTGCGCCTCGATTCCAACCCATCAAATCCACTCATCTCAGCTCTTGCAACAACGATGACCACGCCTCCCACCCAGGGCCCAGCAGGCCCGCAAGCTGGACAACCAATGCCAGGTCCTGGCGGTCCTGGCGGTCCCGGCGGTCCCGGCGGCCCCATGCCGCCGCCGCTCCGTCCAGGACAGCAACCTACTCCGGAGCAGATTCAATTCATGCAGCGCCAACTGGCTGCAGAGGCGCAGAAGCACGGCATGACCGTGCCGCAGTACGTCGAACAGCTGAAGGCGCAGGCCATGCGCCAGCAGCAGATGATGCAACAGCAGGCTCAGCAGCAAGCTGCCCAGCAGGGTGGCCCGCCTCCGCAGCCAGGACAACCGCGCCCTATGCCTCCCGGAGCTCAGCCTGTTCAGCCTGGTCCCCCAACTCCCCAGGCGCTCGCCGTTGCGAACTTTCTCAGAAGCCAGGACCTGAAGCCC
This sequence comes from Diplodia mutila, assembly GCA_022560015.1. Classification (NCBI taxonomy): domain Eukaryota; kingdom Fungi; phylum Ascomycota; class Dothideomycetes; order Botryosphaeriales; family Botryosphaeriaceae; genus Diplodia; species Diplodia mutila. The sequence continues at coordinate 95,256 of JAFISB010000105.1, read as the reverse complement.
CGCACATGCATTCTCAACGAGAAGCGCAAGGACATGTTCCGAGGTAACGTCTATTCGAGCCTCTCTTTCGACATCTGGACTAACTCGAAGCTCCAGTCAAACGCGCCATTCGCGCTCTACACTCCGAAGCCTATGAGAAAGCCCGCAAGAAGAACAACCTACTGCCGCCTGTTACCGACCGCGCTTCTGCCGAGAATGCTTTCAAGCTTCTTCCCCTGTCCCTTCTCGCTCTCCGTGTCTCCAAAATCGACCCGCACGACGGCCATGCCCATGGCAAAAAGAAGCGTGTCAAAGGACTTTGGACTGTGCGTGTGGAGCAGCAGCAGAACGCGGATGATGAGTCCCACTATGTGTGGCTGTACGAAGGCCCCCAGTGGAAGCAGAAATTGTATGCTGTCCTTGCTCTCATCGCAGTCTTTGCTGTCGTGATGTTCCCTCTGTGGCCGCTCTTCATGCGTCAAGGCGTCTGGTACCTCAGCATGGGCATGTTAGGCCTAATTGGTCTCTTCTTTGCCATGGCTATTTTCCGCCTGATCTTGTTCTGCGTCACGCTCCCTATCGTTCCGCCTGGTCTCTGGCTGTATCCCAACCTTTTCGAGGATGTTGGATTCTTTGATTCGTTCCGACCCGTGTGGGCCTGGCAGGAGGTAAGTCTCTCATACCTTTTCAGAGAAGTCTTCCGATCCCAGACAATCTGTAACCAAATTTTGAAAAATACCAACTGATTTTGTCGCATAGACCGAGGAAGATAAGAAAAGGGTAAAGGAGGCCAAGAAGGCCAAGAAGGTGGAAAGGGCTGAGAAGAAGAAGGTTAAGGAGGCCGGTGCTCACAGCCACGATCACCCCCACAACCACGCCCACTCACATGGACCTACCCCTCCAGCCGCCGCACCTGCAGCTGCAGCACCGGCCCAGGAAGAACCCGCTGCAGCTCCCGAGGCGCCCGTCGATAGCGCCCCTGATGCAACTGGCGTTGAACAGCCAACTGGAGAAGTGCGCCAGCGTATGCAAGCGAGTGTTGAGGAAGCCGATGACGAGTAGACGGAACCGAGTTTGGTTACTTTCTGATTTCATGTGTTAATAATTCCCTTTGCGAGGCAAGGCAGGCTACTCAGGCTACTGCACGTCCTTTAGGAAGGTGACGGGTGGATCCAATAACCTCGACGTAGATCATCCAATAAAGCCGTTGCTTAGGGCTTTTTCAGGATATGATCAACGACAAGGATCACATATGTTCATCCTTTCCTCAAATACGGCGTTATGTTTTATTCCCCTCTCGTACCTCCTGCTCTTTTTGCTTTTACACAAAGCATACAAGGCAATACTACTACCGGCACGTGTATGTGGAGGAAAAGGTGTTGTGGAGTACTTAGCGTGCTGGTAAATCACATGGTTGGTCGCTTCAGTAGCTGGAGTAAAGTATGGTCTTTCTGATCAGAAAGGTCCGCATAATGATTCGCCCATTTAGCAACACTCTGTTTCTGGCTTTGTGCAGTCATATGCTGACTTCCTTGCTCCGCCAATTCTGCACTCGTGCTTTCCTTTTGCTGGTCCATGGCGGGCTGTTTGTAATGCCCCATTTTACTACATCACCTGGCGGCAACCTTGCTGGTCCACGGCTCGTTCGAGTTTGACCGTGTTTCATTGTCAAGAAAAAGAAGGAGGGGATGGTTAGCAGCAGGGCTTCCCGCACCGCGGCTCTTAGAAAGCCGAATCATATGCTCCATTCTGGCCTCGTCAGACCTCTCCGAAGGTCAATGTTTTAGTTGTGAACCTGCTTGTTACATACGTTCTTCTCTAGGTGTCAATATCGTTGTAAACATGCTGTCATCAGTCTTTCCAAGCATGGAACACTTCAACAAAAGGCTTGGAAACTATGTTGGTCTGTACTTGACCCCAACGCCGTCAGCCTCACGTAACGCCGGCCGTGTTGCATGCCGCAGTGGTCGCTATCACGACCCGCCATCGCTTTGGCCACAGCTTATGTACAGCCGGCATTCTTCCAGCTTCTAGGGATGCGGAATAGCCACGAAAGGTGCGACGCGGCCTGAACGCAGGCTCTCAGATACGTACCTAGCTCACAGATCGGCGAAGCGTCCGAGAATGAGACCAGCTAGCCTCGCAGTAGCGCTGTGTACTCGTTGGCCCGCCCTACGTGGTACATGCCGTCGCAACGGCGCGCGGCAGCAGAGCGTTCAGCCGCAGTCAGCCAGCCGTCCCGCGAGCCCCAGCCAGCCACCAAACCAGCCGACGAGCCGTCTCTTCCCCCTTCCCCCTTCCCAAGCTCTGGAAGATCATCAGTCCACACGCACGCCGTTTGGGCCCTCATCTGGCCATTGAATGATCTTTTTTGTCATCAGCCTGTATTGTAATGTCATGCGTGCAGAATGTAGGAAGGAGCATGTGATCCTTAGTATCCGGCCACGATGACGACTGAACACGAGCACGAGCGCAAGCCCCGGAACCACATTCTGGCTCGACAACCGGCTTTCTTGCGACTCGAGAATCTAACCGCCCTTGCTTCTTTTTTCACTCCCTTTTTTTTTTAAACCAGTTCCAGTCCAGGCCTTGGTTGCCAAGACCAGCTCGAGCTCGGATACCGGGAGGGAGAGATGCGAGCGTATCCGATGTTGTTCAAGCGGTTAAGTCGGCCCCGAGCAACCGTTACTGCGGACAGGCACCAGCAGGGTGAGGCGCGCGTTAAAAGTGGTGCGATGAGTCAGGTAACGAAGGAAAGTGCCGCGAAGTCGCAAGCCTTGTCACAGTCGGTTCGGTTGGAAAGGGGACAGAGCCCTTGCACTTTGAGGGCGGCGATTCTGAGTTGGGTATTCGACCCATGTCTAAGAACAGTGGTGAGATGCGGGATGGCTTTCAACTTTCAACCCGCACTAAGTATCTTGGCTCATCCAATCGATGGTCACTGTGAGAGAACTTACTGTTGTCTTTTCCCCACCCCAAAAAGACCAAGAAATAACGGCGAAGCACACACCATTCCACCCACTTTCCTCCATGACGAGGACTTTCCTGCCAAGCCATCGATCGAGCTGACATCGTCCACGCCATGTGCTGGTGATGCCCATGCTTGCGCCTCTGGTTGCACGGTTATCCTCACACTGAAACGATAGTCTCCATCTCCACGTGCTCGTACTACGCACTTACCCGCCGTCATTCACCTGTGCTTTTCGCACAAACGCACGATTGATTACTAGCCGTTACTCATCCAGCATTCTGTTGCATGGTGCGGAGCTTCCGGTCAACTAGTGCTGCCACCGTTATTGGCAGCGCAATACCCATTCACGAAGAGGCTAAGGGCTGGCCCAAGCTCTTTTCATGGCAGTGGCAGCGGTAGCGGCAACGGCGGAGATGGCGGCGGCAGCGTCGTCGTTGGGCGCTGTTGCGCAGCTACCTATAGGATCAACCAGCTAAGACGCATCGACGGCATGGAAGGCTAGAAGATGCAATGGTGACAGGGAGCGCATCGAACCCCCTTCTTCTCCACAACACCCCTTATCGGAGCGAGGCGATCGGATTCGGGAGTGGTGGGGAAGGGGAAGAAGGGGGGGGGGCAGAGAAAGTGGGGCACCAATATCCGTAGAGGTGTTGCCGAAAGGGGCAATAAGCGATGTAGATGGAGCACGAACACTGTCTTCAGAGAATCTCCTTGCACTGCGCGTAGTCGCCTGCTCCGATTCTCATCTTCTTTCTGTGGGTCGCATTCATACGTACCACCGCTGCAATTGACTGGGTACAATGGTCTCCGCAATGCGTGTGGCTGCGCCGCCAAGCGCGAGTTCATGGTAGATTATATCGATGTCTCAGCGGGGCTGTAGTTCTCTCGTATTTGGTTGGCTCGGCGGTTGGCGGTGGGTCGGGCGAGGAGGGAGCGGCACAGCCGTGTGGATCAAATCTAAACAAATTGGATCAAAACGAAGATACCGATGAGAGGCAACGCAGCTATTCTCCGTTGTGTGGAGACAGCTTCGCGTAGTGTTCGTGCGTAGGATGCGCGCCTGTCGCGCGAAGCGCACTTGTGATGGCTGCTGGTCATTCTCCGCTCAACCCCACCAGAAACGTCCGATTCACAGTTGATTCGAAGAAAGTCGTTGCCTGAAACTCCCCCTGCTGCGCCGCACCATAAGAAACACCCTTGTTCCTGCGCCAAATCCCGCCGATCACATTAGACATCACCGAAAGAAACCTTCCTAGTGTCACACTTGACCAAAAGTAAAATGCCATAAACTCGCTTATCGGAAGCCGTTAACCCATAGACATGTTGTTGATGCCGGATGCCTTGCGCCGTGCTGCCTGCCTACGAAATGCCGAGAAATTCCAAAATTGGAAAGAGAAGGTCGTGATACGAGACCAACCAGAGTGGAGCTTATTATAGCAGCCGTGTAGCGCGCCTACGACGCGGACGTTGCCGGCGTCGCACTGGCTCCGGCGTCGGCGGGAGCAGGTTGGGTGTCGCTAGCTCCGGCGCCCGCCGTGGCTGATTCTTCAGCCGGGCGAAGCGGCGGGCTGGAGAGGTTCGAGCTGATGGCCGGCGCTTGGGGGGAGCTTGGGTTGAGATCATGAAGTTGGCGTTCTGCCTCTGTCAGCAACGGTCTCGCTTGCCCAGATGTAAGTGTGTACGCACCAAGTTCGCGAATCCTCATCTTGAGCATCTGATTCTCCCGGGTGAGGTTCTGGGTCTCAGCCTGGTAGAAGGCACTCTCATCCCTGTTCCCCGAGCTTCCGAGTAGCCAATCTCCACTCTCGCTGTGGTGGGATATAGGACGCAGAGCCGGGCTGCCTGTCCTGCTACTGTTCCGGGACTGTCGGTGGCTGCTGTTGCGCGAGAGGCTGCCCGGGCCTTGAGCGGCCGGCATCGGCGAACGGGAGCGCGGAGGGGCAATTTGGGAGACATTGGACTGAGAGGCGGTGGCAGACTGGGGAAGAGAAAGAGAGCGCTCGGAGGAGGGAGTGCTGTCGTCGATGGCGCTCTCGCGCGGGCCTGAGGCCGGCGGGGTGCTGTCGCTGGCCCGAAGCGTAGCGATCTCTGCCTGCTGGCGGCGGATCATTTGCAGCAGGCGGTTCTGGATGCGCACAGGCGCGTCAGCCCGGGATCGCATGAGCACGCAAAGAGGGGGATCGCCATACCACCTGCGCTTCCTGCTCATTCTCGAGCTCCTGGTGGATCTCGCCCAGGCTCGGGGCGCGCTGGTGCGACGGGCTCGCGGGCCACGACGGGCGGTGCGAGTGCAGCGTCGGGCTCATCTGGACCTCGGAGGGCATGGGCAGGCTGGGGTCCATGAGGTTGAGGTTCATGCGGACGCTGGAGCGGCGGCGGCTGGTCGAGTTGCGTGCGCTAGAGCTGGTGGAGCGGCGCTCCTCGTGGGCATTGAGGGCGGCGGCGGCGGCCAGCGAGTGCGGGGCCTGGTGCGGGCTGGGGGTCTGGTTCTCGTGGGCCATGGTGGGGAGTGCTCCCGGAAGGCTGTTGATGTCGGGCATGGATATTCGCAGGCGTTCTGCTTTGTAGTCCGGATGAGCTCGTCGACGGGCGATGATGGAGGTCTCCCCACCGACAGCCCACCGCTGCATGCGTCACCTGGCCCGAGCGATCAGCCGCGCAGCCAATGGCAGCGCCCGACGCAGGGCCCTCGCGCTTGTGGACAAATGCTGCGGCCGGTGCTGCGCGCGCACCCCCGCCAGGAACACAGGCCGCCCAGGCACCGCTTCGGTCGGCCACGCGCGCCGTTGGCGGTGCGGCTGCTCCTCTTTCGGACGCGTCCAATTCAGCGAACGGGCGCGCTAGACCCGCCCTGCCCGGGTTGAAACGAAGGTACTGCACGCCGACTCCTGGCCGCTAAGATGAAACTGCTCACCAGAGCCTCCCGGTGCCGGGCCACCAGCCGGTCTCCCTTTTGACTTTCGACTCTTCTGGGGACCGTTTGCCTGCCCGGCCGCCGTGGCATATCACTGCTCCGCCTGCCTCCCGCTGCTGCGGCACATGGATATGCCCTCTGCGCCATCCGTAGAGCCTGGCCGCCGACTCGTTGGTAGCCATCCGCCGGGTTGCGCCGCTTCAAAATCTGCAGTCCTGTCCCAGGTAAATTGACCTCGAGCGTCCTGTGTCACGCCCGCCGCCCGCGCCCTCCCGACTTCTATCCTCGACTCCTCCCTCTTCGACTTCCCTTGCGCTCCCTCGCTTTCCGCCGCCCTCGTGTCCACGAGCCCCAGGCCTCCCACCGATCCGGCGCACCGGCCGAGTGCATGTCTCTCCCTTGCCCTATCTGACCACGCGTCCTCCGCTGTGCCAGTCATGGCCGAGGACGAGAAGACCGCCGAGTCCGTCGGCTCGCGCCGTGGCCTGAAAAACCTCCCGCCCCTCCAGACGCAGCTTGACAGCGCCCAGGTGCCGCACAGCTCGCGCTGGAGACGCTCTCGCTCCGTCGTACCACCGCCGCCGGAGCACAAGGTCGCACCGCCGCCGCCCCAGCCTGTGCCGAACCCGCCGGCCAAGCTCGAGAACCGGAAATCGAGCATGTCCCTGTTCAGCCTCTTTAGCCGCCCCAGAGTCGAGAGAGCACGCGGCCACCACGAGATTGGTCTGCCCACCATCCCGGACGCCCCCGAGGCGAAGCCCACCACCGCCCTCAGTCCCGTCACTGTCACTCCGCACAACGCGCCCACCAAGCCAGCTGACCAGCGCGCCATGACGCCCAAGTCGCGCGGCAGCTCCTTCAACCGGAGGTCAAGAACAGGGGGTTCGAGCAATTGGGAGCCGCCGCCGCTATTCCAGGCCTATCCGCAGGCGCTCAAGCACGCTATGCTGCAGGCGACCAATGCCTCGGCCGAGGCCATCATTTCGACCCAGGCGCACAAGCGACAATACAGTATCCTCAAAGAGAACCTCCAAAGCAAGCTGGACTTGTCCAATGGGGGTGACGAGGCAACCCCCACCACAGAAAAACTGCAAAAACGGGAGAAGCGAATGTCGACAAGCTCGACTTTGGGTGCCCCCGACATGACTCACAAGATTTACGTGCTGTCCACTTCCGGCCACTTGCTTCAATACTCCGGCGAAGGCCCGTCCGACAGAATGCCCGAAAAGATCCTGCAGCTGGGGAAGGACTCCGCAGCATTCGCATGTGACCTGATCCCGGGGAAGCATTGGGTTCTGCAGATCTCCCAGTCCACAACCGACGATGGAACCGTGACTGCGCAGCAACCGAGGTCCCTGCTGTCCCGGTTTCGCATGCAAGGCCCCACTACGAGGAGGACAGCCACGATCCTGCTTTTGGTGTTTGACACCCCCGAGGAGATGGGAGAGTGGTTGACAGCAATCAGGCAAGAAATTGATATCCTTGCAGGACGCAAGACAAGATCGGACGTGGACCAGGAGAACAGCCAAGAAAGCGGACTACGCAAGCTCACCAAGATGCCCAGTCATCGTTATTACGTCCAGAGGGATCCCAGCCGGTTCGACGGTGAACGTTCGCCGATGACTTCGCCCGTCGGTTCGCCAGCTAATCCCAGTATGGAGTGGCCTTCTGCCACTATGCGTAGAAATGTGTCGGACGCAGCCTCCACTACCTCTCGCTTCACGTTCAAGAGGCGGTCGGTGGAGGGTTCCTCGATGGCCACAACGTCGTACGATGGAAGCCAGTTGAACCAACTGAGAGAGGACTCGCGACTGTCAATGACTTCCAACAGGACCTCTGGCACCTCTCCTGAAACCTCGACTGGGGCCCCGTCCCCCGTTCGAGACTCTACCCCGCTACCCGCAGATGAGGGTCAACGCAGCCCTACGACCTTGAAGTCCTTCTCGATGAGCCCCAGCTCCAGCTCCCGGCGTAGATCTATGCCCATGCAGCCGCTCTCTCCCACGGATGAGGATCAGCCCCATAAGTCACAGCGACATTCCACATTTGGAGCCGCTCTGGCAGGCTCAAGACAATCTCCGGCTCCGCCGTCTGAGGATGGCCACAAGTCTCCCACTCCCGACGGCTCAGCACCTAGGACCATCAAAAACCGCATGTCTTTCTCACGGCCTTTCAATTTGCATACGTCTCACAGCTACACCCCGATGCCTACGATTCGCAGCGCAAGTGCACCCCCTGAGAAAATGACCATGCCTGCCGGCCAAGCCGTTTCGACTGATACAGCCGAGTCTGCCCGCCCACCGTCCACAATTGCACATCGCCAGACTCCGTCACCAAATCCTGGATTCCGTCCGATTCCTGTCAGGCCTACTAGCTTCATGCCAGCGCGTCGTACTTCGTCACTAGGGCCTGCACTGCCTGTCAATGTCAACCCGACTCCGGCACTCAGGCAGATGGCGTCTCAACCGCAGTTACCAACGCAAACTCCTCCGCACCTCAGCACTCGCCCGCCAAGCAAACCTCTACCCCCCATGCCTGCTCCGCCGCCCACGTTTCAGCTTCCAGCCACTCCTCAACAGCCGCAGTCAAAGCAGCAGCCAGCGCTCCGCCGTCCAACGAGCATGCAAGTTCGCTCGGAGCCAGCCGCATTTCTCTCTACACGCCGTCCGATGGGCGTGTCGACTCGTAACCGCTCTCCTTCTATAGAGCCGCCTGTGCGACCCTCGTCTGCTCAGCCTCCAACAAGCCACATGGACGCTACGAAATTTGCCGGACAAGTGCGACTTTCGGTGCACCCGATGCGCTCGATGCCGGCGCTTGGACTACCGCCACCAGCACCGCCGCCAAATATGCCATTGCCAGCGCCGCCGCCTAATGCACCGCTTCCCCCTCTACCCACCTCGGACCGTTCAACGACGACTATCAAGACAGTAGTGATGGCATAAAGACGATGATTGTTCAGCACTAGAATCGCCAATATTTTGCTTTTCGAGTGCGCGATATTGCCCGTACATTTTTTGATCCAACCTCTTAAGCTTTGCCATGGTCACTGTTGGTAATGGCTAATGGCTAATGGCGAGTTGGAAAGGCAGAGCATTGTTTTCAGCCAGTTTCCTTCTACGTGTGAATATTTTACGGACTCGTGATCCCTGTTGGTCTTCTTGTTCCCTTCTATTTGTTTGTATTATTGCACCCTTTACAGTTTTGGGCCGGACAGACTGAAGCTCTTTTTGTTTTCCCAAGTTGGACCAAGATATCCCTTGATCGTTTTATCGTCGGCGTTGCGACTTTTTTGGGTTGGCATAAGAATTGGATACCTCTCGGCGGATGCTTTTGAATTTGGCATGGGCGCTACAAAAGGATATGGATGTATGATAGGCAGCAGGACGGATAGAAAAGTCGAGAAGAGCCACGTTGATTCAATGTGGCTTTCCTACAAGAGGTATCATTTGCAAAGAAGCGACTATGATTGGGCGGTCGGTGCATGCAAGATGATATCAGAGGCGCTCTCGAAGCTTGCTGCAAAGCTCTAGGTTGCTCTTGCAAGCTCTCGTTATCAACACGTGATGGGTACTTATGATGTCGGTTGATAAGGACCGATTAGCTTGGGGGCACACGTTCAACTCGTTGGAGGACGAGCGACGGCAACGATGCTGCGCTCACTTCTCAGACCTACTCCCATTCCGATCCGTGGCAGCAGGAAGCCCGCCGGGACAGTAGTCATTCGGGCAACAGCCCCGACGATCCGCGCTCGGCAACTCCATCTTCCAACCAAGACCGTCACCGACGATGACATCGCCCAGCTTGCCGCCAGCCCGCTACATCCTCTGACCCTCGCCGACCTCGTTAAGTACAACGCCGCCGCGCGCTATCCCCAGAGCTCACCCAAAGCTGACATGTGCTTCTCTCCCGCAGGCATGGAAGGCCGCCTCTCACCGCCGAGCAGCTCTTCGACTCGGCCAACTTCACCCTCTCCATCCTCCCTGCGCGACTAGCCCACCGCATCCAGTCGCTACGCAATCTGCCGTACATTGTCGTCTCGAACCCCCACGTGTCCAAGATCCACGGCAACTACCTGCACTCGCTCTCGACATTGCTGCCATGGGCGGAGAAGCGCGTCGAGAGCCTGGAGGATGAGATCCGCTTCACTGAGGTCATGGCCGACCTGGTGCACACCCACGCCAACACCATCAGCATCCTGGCGCGCGGCTTCCTCGAAGCCCGCCGCTACATTAGCCCACAAGAGGTGACGCGCTTCCTCGACGAGCACCTACGCGCGCGCATCGGGACGCGGCTAATCGCCGAGCAACACATCGCCCTGCACATGAGCTCCCAGCCGCACAACGAGCTGTGCCAGGATGACGAGAAGGGCCAAGGAAAGGAAGGCGCGGCCGCCAAGTCGAGCTTCATTGGCGTCATCGACACAGAGCTGCGGCCGGCGGACATCGTGCGGCATTGCGAGAACATGGTGTCGGAGATCTGCGAGCTCAAGTACGGCGTGCGGCCACGGGTCGTCATCACGGGCGAGCCCGACTACGCCTTCGCCCACATCCCTATGCACCTCGAGTACATCATCACCGAGCTGCTCAAGAACGCCTTCCGCGCCACCGTCGAGCGCGGCATGGAGCGCGAGCCTATCGAGGTCACGATCGCGCCGCTGCCCGAGACGCCCATCCCGTCGTCGCCGCCGCCGCCAACACCGCCCGCCCCGGCGGCCGCGAACCCGGAACCTCACGGCGGCGAGGAGGGCGACGCGGCCATCACGAACGAGGACCAGGGCAACGCGGACCGCGCGAGCAAGACGGCAGCGATGCTGGACAAGGAGGGGCAGTCTCCCGCGCGCCGCCGCGCCGCGACGGCCAACATCCGCCCGCTCGAGCGCAGCACGCCCGGCGTCACGATCCGCATTCGCGACCGCGGCGGCGGCATCTCGCCCGCCAACTACTCGCGCATCTGGGAGTACAGCTTCACGACGTTCAACGAGGACGACGCGCGCGCGTCGCTGCACGGCGGCGGCGGCGGCGGCGGCGGTCATCCGCTGGATGCGTTGAGCGCCATCAGCGGGCCCGGCGGTGATGCGGGCAACCCGACCGGCAGCAGCTTGGCCGGCTTGGGCTACGGGTTGCCGCTTGGGAGGGCTTATGCTGAGTACTTTGGCGGCGGGATCGCTGTACAGAGTCTTTGGGGGTGGGGCACGGATGTCTACCTGAGCTTGAGGGGAGTGGGCAAGGTGGATTGAGCGAGAGCAGCCACAGGGGAGCAAAAGTGATTGTACGATAAGGAGCTTTTTCGTAAGTTCGATATCCTTACATGACGAGCGTTAGTATTGTCTGACCTTGTTATTGCGCGAAAGTCATTGGTGTGGCATGGACGCAAACGCTGGAGTTTCGGGACAGTGAGGGATCAAAACAAAAATAAGTACTTATTTTAGGCATGACTGTCTGAGATGATGCACTTAAGATCGTTAAGGGCATGTGTACAGCATTGGTCAGCGCCATTTCGGTATGAGAGCCTTTCTACCAGTTTTAGTCCGATTCTGGTGAAAGTATGTTGGGATTAAGTCTTTCGGCGATATGTGGCATCTGACGAAAGAAGCTTGCAAGCGTGTGATTCCTGAAGGAAACGGTCCGTGGGCCAAGGTGTGTTCAACTTACGGAGTCTGGATATTCTTGGACATGAAGCCTAATTACCTAGAGGATAGGCATTTCAGTCCCGCACGATAGGTTACAACACGGTTAAACCTCTCTCAAATCCATCCCATTATATGTATTACACGTTTCTTACAAGTATTTGAAGTTCACAATTTATTTTGGCCACATCAATGGCTAAATGTTTATTTCAAACGCCAAGTAGGGGGGAAGCGGACGTCTCTGGCCGAATATGTCTGAGAGGAATAACCGTTGTGCCTGGGTTTGAATGATATTGACAACATGTTCCCCGCCAATACTACCTACTTAGAGAGCATTGGAAGTTCAAAACTGTACCTAAAGTTCAAGTACTACAGGAGCCTGAACTCATCCACGTCTGCATCGTTTTGGTTCTTACGCACAAATATACAACGTGACTGACCAAGATTTCGGAAGTGTTACTGCGAACCAGCAACGAGCCTTTGAATACTCAAGCGGTATACCACTTATCATGTCCAAGTCCTCGCAAAAAAAAAACCCCCCCCCCTAAATTTCTTAGCGTCCGCTACAGTGATCTGAAGGGAAGTGCAGAAACCCCGCCCTGTGCGGCCGTTGTACACAGCGTAGCCTTCTCCGCGTCATTCGTGACCCGGTATTTTTCAAAGGCAGTCTACAAAATATAGAGGAAACTCATGTCGGGTATAGCATACTGCTCTAGGAGTCCTTAACCTCGTGATGGAACGTGGTGAGCATTGGAGTCCAGCATTCATGCTTGACTGACAAGAATTAAGTCGGGGAAGTCAAGCAATAGAAAAGTGCCAATAATATGCTACGAATCCCAGTCATTTTCCGCGATCCACGAGGGCCCTCCGATTTACACTTTGTATACTCGAACGGATCGTATTCCCAAAGAGACAACCAGCTTGGTCCAGCTCTTACCGTGACTTTAATCGATTCCTCTTATCCATTCGTGCGTTACTCAAATCTATAAACAGTACCATCACCAAAATTAGCACTGTCCCCTTGCATAACGCTCTGCCCTTGCGACCCCGGATAATCATGCGCGACGATCTTATTACAATCCAGCTTGACCTGTCAATCTCCCTTCCAACGCCTCTCTCTGATCAACGCATCCGTAGCAAGGCCAACCCAACCTCTCGCACCACAGGGCCTCCATGCACGCACCGCAAAGACCACCGCTTATTCGGACAACGCAAGGCCACGTCATCCACATCCAAGTCTGTGTTCGTCTGTCTCATCGACGTTCGCCTCGTTGAAAACCCCGCGTCCGTGCAATCATGTTCTGAAACCGCCGCGGCGACGCCACCGGGCCACGTAAGGCTGAAAGCCCGCACGTACACCCACCCCGATGACGAAAGTGAGACAAGCCATTGACGTGTGCGGGTGTGCTAGACCGAAAGCTGTGCGCCGGAAAGTAAGTACTATTTGGGTGCTCATCGGTCGTGGGTGCTCTTATGGAAGAGCTGTTTTTATTGTGATTTATTTTTACCCCTCTTCGTCTTCGAATCTCATGCTGATGCTTCGTTTAACGAGTCTGTGGGTTTTGAGGCTTCTGTTGATTATGCTGTACAGAAAATTGATCTGTGCCTTGGTCGGTCCGTGATGATCTATCCTTAGATGGAGCTGTACTGTCACCCAGAAACCCTATCCCGGTCACACATGCGATTCCCGCCAGATCAAGTCCGGCCATCGTTTGCTTACAGTACTGGATGGTACACATCAGCTCTCCTGTTTTTCTTTGGTACTCAACATGATACTATTTTCCGTTCCCTTTTCATTTCCAGTCGTCGAGTGTTTATGACAACGAGAACTTCTAGTTCTCTATAGAAGAGTGTATGAACCGAGATGCCCTGTCCCCCGCCTATAGTACACATGATCTCTCGGGCCATGGGTCATCTGGAGGCAACCCATTATGGATGCTTGGTACTAAGGCCCATCTTTGAAAACCCTCGCCTAATCTCCGTCTGAGCCTTCTGAGCCTAGTCGATGTCATGGGAGAGCCGCATGAAAGAGTCTTCGGCCCAACAACGAGCCGGCGCCCAACAGGTTATTCAAGGACCCGTTTCCTCGAACAAGAAACAACGGGGCAGGAAGAAAAAAACCAAGCTTTTGTTTCCCACTGTAGGACGCCTGAACGACCCTTAAAATAACCGACCATTCTCCCACGACACCGCCCGAATAAAGAAAGAAAAAATACCCCCACTGCCGTCGTGCACCATGAATGCCACAAACCGGCCCTCCTGTCCCCTTTCTTCAACCGCCCGTGTCGATCACATGGGAGATGGCAAAACTACGTCCGTACATATTGTTTTTTACTCTACGGCACCTCCACAAGAGTAAGACAACCGAAACTGTGGGGCGAAAACGCGCACCTTCCGTGCTTCCTCCGGAAGCGAAGGAATTGGCATCAATGCTCAACGACACACCGTGTTCTAGGCTGTGTCAAATAGATAGCGTAGCGAAAAGCACGCACCCTCCGTGCCCTCCCACTTCCCCTCTTATCCCCGGGCCCCTACCCGTAATCCCTGCGGCATGTTGCGGAATACGAGAGGCAAAAAACCAGGAGCCATCATCCAGGCCAAAGTACAGAAAAATTACCACCAATGATGACTCTTCCGTTTTAGAAGAAGAATGCGATGGCATTCATGCTACGCGGGCGCTTCTCATTGGACGATGGCACTTTCAACGGTGTTTCTTTCCCTTGTTCTTCATTCTTCCCATTTCGCGTGTATGTACATAAATCCTCATTATTACTGCTCCCCAAGCTGCCGTCGAGTGAAGAAGAAGGGAACAAAAGACATTACTCTAAGACTTTTTAGTGCGCTCCAGGTGCGCGCGCGCGTAGATAAACGCTTCTCCGCGGCATGCTGTATATACATAACCTGCGAAGGAGGCCTGTGAAGTTCATCTTGTAGAGAAACAGGAGATAGAGAGCGAGTCAGGGTCAAAAGGTCCACATGGCGATAGTACCCGGTCAAAATGGTGGCAAACCGCAAGCGGATGGCGACAGGACGGATGTCGAGAAACCGTTCCACAGCACTCTTTGCCCCCACCACTTGAAACCAGAGTACGTTGCATCGATGCCAAGAGTGTGCCAACCGAACTTCCGACTGCTCTTATCCCCCGCAAGGAAGACTCCAATCAGGGCCCATTCGTGTGCGTATTAAGCTTTACCTGGTATGACAGAATCTGCGTTATCGTTGATGTTATGTGTGAATAACAGTGCGAGTAGGGATGAGGAAAACAACCCAAAGCAACATGTCGTTCCTCAAAAGAAGCCCCGAATCAAAGCATCCCTCATCGAGAAATCCCCCTTTCTGCCATGACACATGAATTGCGATGTAAAGTTGAGAAGTGGAATGAAAAAAAAAAGTTTACCCTAAGCCACACCTATAGGTGTCTGTCCAATGAAGTTTGTATCAAAAACATGCAGTCCCTACATATTCACTGGGGACCGTTCTATGACGCACCGATGCAACGCTGAAACGCAAAACTGCGGATGACCCTAATGAAAGAAAACGTTGGTCAGGCACGCCTTGTTGCGAAGGTCCGAACGCGCGCAGGATCCTCTGAAAAA
The DNA here is from genome assembly GCA_022560015.1 of Diplodia mutila. Taxonomy (NCBI): domain Eukaryota; kingdom Fungi; phylum Ascomycota; class Dothideomycetes; order Botryosphaeriales; family Botryosphaeriaceae; genus Diplodia; species Diplodia mutila. The sequence continues at coordinate 80,167 of JAFISB010000105.1, read as the reverse complement.
ACAACTGTACAAAAACCGGCCTGCTGGCGGCTAAACAAGAAGCTATGAAACGTTGGAACGACCTCGTCGTATCCTGGGTATCTCTGCGGATTGGCCGAGCGGTAAATGTATTATTCAGGAAAATTCGGTGGGGTTGGAAGAGCGTGTCATCTGTCCAAGCCGGCTCGGCTCTGGCGCCGACATTGTTGCCCTACGATATGACTAGGTGATAGTTGGTATGTGCCCTGTCAATCTTCTGGACTTTTGTCGCGCTGGAGATCCCTTGGGCGGCGATAAGTGGCCAGGATCCGTGTAAATGTCGGAGAACGTGTAATCCGTGTTACTCCGGGTATGGATAATAGCTCCAAAAGCTAGACGTGTAGGCCGTGTGAGATGTGCCAAAGTTCCACGTTTAGCGGTCCAAAGTAAAAATAACCACCATGGCAACCGGGTATTGGTGCCTCGCCATATTCCATCATCTAAATTCGGTACTGTAAAGGGAAAGGGAATGAGTCCACGAACATCCTTCGTGGTGGTTGTTGCGTATGGCGTATCAAACTGTCGTGATTTCGTGCAGAAGCACGACGCGGCGCTTCTCAAACGGTACTGGGACCGTCGGGGCTGGCAAAAAATAAACGCGCGGACGGCTTATTGGCTGCTGTTTTTCGCGTGGAACTCCTCGAGGCGATCCTTCAGCCACGGCGGGATCGAATCGCGGACGGCCTCGGTCACCTGTTGGGCGACGTAGTGGTTGGCGGTGGAGCGCATCTTGACGAGCTTGCCCGCAGCCTGACCAAGGATTTCATGGGCCTTGCCGGACAGATGGTAATCGTCCCTGGTTTTCGTTAGAAAGCCTTTCAAACAGTGTTCTTAGCGAAGTTTACTCACCAGAAGAGGTGGTTGCGCGGCTCCTCGCAGACCTGCTCCTGCACACCGAGTTCTTGGACGGAATCCTCGTCCTGCGACTGCGGGTAGACGAGAGTCCGGCAAGGGGTGGAGATGTCGCCGAACTCAGGAGTCCTCTTGCGGACGCTCGGGGGGTTGGAAAACTGCTTGGTGATGACTTGGCTCTCCATGAACTTATCGGCGTCGAGCAGGAAGACGTGGCCACCCATCCAGCTCTTGGCGTGGCTCTCGAGCTTCTCATTCCAGTAGTTGGCCAGCTCCAGGGCCATGCGGTGACGGGTGGTGTCAACATCGGCACGAGTCTCAATCTCGAAACGCGGCAGGTGGGTGACGTTCACGACCTTGGGAAGAACGACAAGGACGGGGGATTGCATCCACGAGTGAATGATGTTCAGCTGGCGGAACAGATGGTCGATGCTCTGGTCGATGGCGAGAAGGGCCCTGGCGCGCTCAATCTTGGAGTAGTGGAAGATGTCGTTGACACCAAACCAGATGGTGAACAAGGTCCACTCCTTGGGCGGCTGGATGGGCCACATGCGCTTGAAACCCTCCATCTTGACGAAGTCGCGAACCTGCTGCTGGAGATCGCGGAGAGCGAAGTCGGTGAAGTTGTGCGACGAGGTGGCGTTCTGGAAGACGGCATTGTCGAGAACGGCACCAACGGTGTCAGTGTAATACTGGGTGACCTGTGGCGGCAGCGAGCGGGCGTAATTGTCTATCGAGTCGCAAAGAATCTGTTGTTGCGCGGCGAGTCAGCAGGTCGATCTCACGGCGAGGCCATGTTTCCCGCTGAGTCCAGCTCGGACGACTCACCTCTTGACAAAGGGCCTCGGGCCAGACGAAACCGCCGGCAGGATGTCTAATGGGCTCATAACCGGGCGGCGGCCCGTTGAGGATATAGCGGCCTGTATCGGACCAGGAGTCGCCGAAGGTGACGATCCTGCGCACCGAGCCAGACCACGACTTCTGGAACTGGGTGTATTGACGCGTCGAGGGAATGACCCAGCCCAGGTAGAGGATGAGGGTGACGGCAAGGGCGATGATGACGGAGCAGCGCGAGAGGAACCTCATGGTCGGCGGCGACGCGAGATGCGGGCAGGATTGGGGTGTTGTTTAAGGTTGGGCGGTATTAAAGGCGGCGCAGAGACGAAGCTTGCTGCGGGTGGAGAGAGAGGCTCGCCGAGTCTGGGTGTTTGAGGAGTCGGGACGAGCGATTGACAGCGGTGGGCGTGTTTTGGCGGGGGAACGACAGAAAGCACGAAGCTACAGACTCGGGGTGGGCATGGCCAGGTGAATGGTGCAGGTTGCGCGCGAGGAGAGGGATCGAGAAAAGATGTCCACGCAAGCGCTCCACCGGCGCCGTTGGCGGCGGCCAGCCCGCGAGCCCCTGACTGGATCACGGTGTCTCGGGGGAAATCATCGACCAGCACCCTAGCACGCGCCGCCGCCGCACCCAGCCATGTCAGCCGTAAGATTACGCCAGCCTTGCCCGATGCGCCCGGTCGGCCAGGCACTGCGCCTGTGACAGCGCTGCTCCTCGCCCACTGCGACGATGCTGATGCGCAGCGCCGTGGCACCCGCGCCTGCCCAGCCTGCTGCCAGCCCGTCGCCGCTGCCACCCGCCAAGGCGCAGGGACAGAGGCACAGCCGCGCGCGACGGAGCTGCGAGGCGACCAGAGGCATCCACAGCGAGTCACGCCCGAAATGCAATGCTCGCACTCCTCCCTCTCACCGCACATGCATGACGCCATGCGCACCACTCCAGAGGCGCGAGGCTGGACTGATCGGCCGCTCCACTCGCCCCGCGCAGCAAAACCGGGCATCACGTTTCCCAGCCAACGCTGCGTCCAGCTCACTGCAACTCCCGCACAAGCTCTCTGCGGGGCCGCCGGACACGCAGTGACGCCGGTGGCTCCGGTTGCCGCAGAGCCGTACCGTACCGTGCCAGCGACGGCCACTGCCACTGCCGCTGCCGCCTTTGGCCGCTGTCGGGTTCCGCCCACTGGCCTGGAATTGAGCCAGCAGTCCGCTTGCAATTGCTCTCCCGTGGACGTGGTGGTGGTTAGGCAGGTTAAGCAGCATCCAGCATAGCACCACAGCTAAAAGCGGAAGCGACCGCTGACAACGCTCGACTAGGGAGACGGTATACGAGCGCTGTACTGTACATGGACAACAGGGAGGATCTCCGCCCGCTGACGGACCAATCCTCTGCAACCAGCCCTCTGCTACTGTCGTCCGCTGACACAGCTGAGCTTATAGCGCATTTGCAGCTCTACCGCCAACTCTTGCATCATGACCGCCTGCAACCCACGGTTCCGGGGTGAATCATCCCATCAGGTAGTCGCCCTTGGCGTGCAGCAGAAGCATACGCACCCACTGCACCCATGCCGGGACGAGCATCAATCGAACGCCTCTTTTCCCGCCGCCCTGCCACCTACCCCATCCGGCGCAAGCGCCTCTCCAGCTCCTCTTCGAGCAGCGTTTGAAAACGGTAATTGGATCGGCAGGGCAGACCAAGCCAGTGCTCTCCCATTCCACGCGACGGCAGCCCCCGGACGAGGATCCTGAAGACTGTGCAGGATGCGCCGCCCATCATTTTCGCTCCTTCACTCACTGGCTGAATGCTTGCCCGGACTTCATGATCGCCGGCGAGCCGAAATGTAGATGTGCGGCAGATCAACAAGGACGCGTGTCCTGCATTCCTACTTATTATTATTAGCCCCAACCAAGAACGAGTGCCTCTCGTACCGAACCCATCTCGCTCAGACAGCACGCCACAAGCCTCCCATCTCTTCAGCGAGCCCGAGTCTACAATACCATCGAGGGACCGCATTCCATTGGCGGGGAATGCGGGCAGCAGGGCGTTGGAAAACGGAGTTCAGTTGATTGCAAGCTGTAGTACCAGCCGCTTTAGCCGGCCCCTCCCCTCGCCCCTTACCCCGATCCATCTCACCCTTGACTTGGCGGAAAGGCACGGGAGCGTGTGCGCGCCGCCTTCGCTTGGCTACCTTTCCCCGGGCCGTCCTCATGCGCAGGCGTCTTCTTACCTGCCAGCTGAACAGTTTGTTGGGCGGACGCCAGGCCGTTCTCGGGCAGCGCCCTACAGAGTTCCCGGATCAGCAGCCAGCAACTGTTATTCAACAGCCGGTGACGGGACTGCTGAGTACGAGCACATGCCTTCGGCGAAGAAGTACAGCTTGTGAGATAAGGTTGTGGTGGATTCCCGAGCCAGACGGCCGGAAATACTCCTTGTTCACAGAGTGAAGGTTCTGGTGGACCTGGTTGAAGGAAGCCTTGGCACCTCTGAAATTGTCTCGTCGCTGGGCGCAGAGCGAGAAAAGCTTTGAACCTGTTGCATGAGCTGTTGACTTCCAATTAGCTTGCTTTGCAAGTCTACCAAGCATCAGCAAGTAAAGCTTAAGCATCTGTCATTACAGCAAGATCATTACGGTAAAGAAAGGGAGCCCGGATCGCAGCTACAAATCGGAGGTTGGTCAGGGCGTTCGCCACCACACCTTAGCATCCCACCGAATGGGAGGCCTTGCTGAAGGCTGTGCAAGCCATCACAAGCCCAAAAAGAAGAGCCTCATCGAACGGCAAGCCCCAGCTGTTCATCGCGCGCGCTTGCGCGGAGAAGCAGCCGGCAGGTGAGACACAAGGCGCCTCGTTGCACACTACTACTACACATCGTGTACTACGGCTGCTACCCCATCAGCCCCAGCCACGCACCACCCTTGGGTTGTCATTGGCGAGCCACGCCACTATAGCGGTGGTAGTCAGGTAGCATGCAACACGAGACATCACAATCCATACCACGTCCTCGGTCCGGCCGAATCGGTCGGTCGGTTGGTCAGTCGTTCTTCTCACAGCCACACCGTAATGCTCCCCCTCCCTCCACCATCTATGTAGATAGCCCAATCGACCTGTCAACCCCAGCTCCAGCCTTATCATCACCGGCCACACTTTTTCTACGTAGCACCCACAAGCAGGGAGTAACCCAGGTGTCAAAAAAATTCACCACCGCAGATGACCAGCGCTCCGGACCGGACGATCGCCTTTCGGGGCCATACAATCAGGATTGAACTGATGACCACCACGCTGCTTGTCACTCCGAGAACCGGCGCCCTCTCATTCGTCATGTGTCTCCATTCAACAAGGAAAAATAGAGGGGCGCCACCCCACCAAAAATAGTCTCTTGCAGATCCCCACTCACTTTTGTCCCCGTCCGGACGTCGCGCATGAACAACCGAGTGACGAAAATGTCGCCACCCGCACATAGTACATGACAGCACATCATCCCGAGTGAAAGTAGCAAAGTGTGCCCTTCGGGCCGGCGGAATCCGGCGCATACAGGGCCAAGGCCCTCTCGCTCTCCCCTTAAGCGTGCAGCGAAACATGCCAAGGGCCAAGCATTTAATTCTTGTCTACGTCCGTACTACATGCATCATGCTATCGCCAAGGGTCCATTGCAATCTATTGTACGTGGGGGAGGAGGGAAACATTCATTCTCCATGTTTTGCGATAACGTCATCGTGGCCCCGATATTTGTGCTCCCGTCACCGCTCATGTGCGCATGAATGACCCTCCCATGGTATGGAAGGAGTGTGGGAGAAGAGGGAGGAGGCAAAGAGCTAGGTGTGAACGTCAATGATCATCACTCCACTCCCCCTCAGGACGTGGGAGATCGGAACGCCAAGTCCGATCGAGGAAAAAACAATTGTAGGGAAACCCAGCGCGGTGGTTCTGGAGCCATTGTATTCGTATGCACCCGAGCATTCCTGGAATGTTCGGGCCCCCGCGACGGATTTCTCCTTTGGTGTATGTCACCTTCACATTCTTTGGCGAAGCGAAGAAAATAAGACGAATTACGCGTGTAAGACAAGGCAAAACGAAGGCGATTAAAACCGAACAAACGCAGGCACCATGATCAGGTCCACATGTGGAATGTTGGATCCCCCAGCAACTAGCATTAAACTATCTCCCAGCAGAACTGCCCGTGTCTCGCTTTCGCGATAACTAGCGGTCTGATTCAAAAGAGGGGACTAAATACAATAAGATTTGGAATGTCGCTCTGTATACACAATACTTCCTCCAGATAAAGCAGAACCCAATGATGATACCAACGCCGCGGAGATGGAAACCAACGCTGAAAAAAAGATATACCCGTATTAAGGACCGGTCACTTCCCTCTTTCCTCCGTTTCAGAGACATACAAACACCTGATACTGCATTAACCAGAAGACAGGGAAATATCGAACTAATTCCATCTTCGGCCTTTGACCTTCGCGTACGTGCGTTGCATGCATACCCCTTTGCACGACTAAATAACCCTTGAAAAATGCAAGTAAGAAGCCGATCTTCATCATGACTTTTAGACTGTTCCCTCTGTAGACGTTTTGGATTATCGACGGGCGGTAGTGAAAAGGAAAGTCGTCTACATGTTCGCCAGCTCGTTATCGATCATCTGGTCCAAGAAGACCCTTCTTTCACCGGGAAGCTGCGTCTGCAGTCTTTGCTCGGTGAGCGCCTTGAGCTGCTTTTTCGTCACGTTGTCCAGGTCAACGTCTGCCAAGCACTCGCGGATCGCGTGGACAATTTGGTCGTCCGATGGGCCACTAGCTGCGCTCCGGAAGTCCATGTTACTGGCAGGCCTACTCTGGGAGAGCGGGCTTCGTTGACGCGGCGCATTGTACGGGGTGCCGAGCAGGTGGTCGCCAGCGGAGAGGGAGTGCATCGATTGGCGTGCTTGATGCTGATTTGCGCCATACGGAGATGCGTTGTAGCTGTCCGACACGTTGCCCATCGACATCAGACGGCTGTGCTGACCTTGAGGATTGTCCTGGTAGCCACCGAGGTTCGAGTACGAGCTCTGGCGGTTTTGCATGGCGGCATACGGTCCGGGAGACTGCGGGGGCATGTGCATAGTGCCACGGTTGAAGCCCGTCAAAACCGTCGAGGCAGGCTTGACAGAGGAGTAGACCGATTGCATGTCGTTCATCTCGTAAGCATCGTCTTCATACGGCATCATGCCCTTCTCGGGAGCAAGACCACGGCGGCCAGGGAGACTGTTTGCTGCTGCGTAGTCGTCCCACCTCTGGAGCGGAATGCTGCGCGGGTCGAAGCCTTCATCCTCTTCGATGGCGACGATCTGCTTCTTACCCGTCTCGCCAACGACCATACGAGTGTTACCCCAAGAGAAATCGTCTTGCTTCCAGAAGGAGTACACCGGAAGGACGAGAGAGTAGATCGGATAGGCCATGATGTAGATGATCATCCAACCAATGTGCTGCCACTGTCTCTTGATAATGAAGATAATGGCTTGCAGACCGTACACGGCTGCAAGCATGATGATCGAAATCATGGGGAATGCACCATCCTTTGCAGCAACCTTGTAGATCAGGTAGACCAGGTAAGCACAAGTAGCGGGAAGAATGATTGTACCGAAGAGATCAATGAAGACAACGAAGCGCATCGAGAAACAACAGAATCCGCAAAGGTCCTTGAGCCAAACCAACTCGGCCAAGTTGTGGATTGTGGAGTTGATCCAACGACGTCTTTGTGACAGCAAGACGCTGAAAGTCTCGGGCGCAGCTGTTTGAGCATAGGCATCCGGAACGAACTTGAACGACATGCTCGGGAAGTGCTTGGTCATGATGGTTGTGAGATAACGATCCTCACCGAGGGACAGAAGGTTCTTCTTGTGAAGTGTGTCGACATCGCAATCGGCATAGTCGTCGATGACCTTGTCCGAAATGATCAAAGGTTTGCCCTTGTCCGCTGTTCGCAACCGATACATACAGAAACTAGCAACTGGTTAGCTATTGGGAACTACAGCGTCGCGCGAGAAACTTACCATCCGGGCAAACAGGTGACGCTGCCGAACAAACTTTCGAAAGCCTTGGCCAAGTGATGGGAAATGTAGTACTCGTAGACCTGGATCATAGTCCACCAACTGCGTTCTTCGTTCTCCAAGCTGGTCTCACCGCAGATACCGACGATCTTGGAGTCATTGGCGCAGGAGGCCACCAGACGGTTAAGTGAATCTTCTCTGACCATGGTATCGGCGTCGACCATGAGGAGGTATTCGTAAAGCTCGGGGTCTACACCAATGATATTGTTGACTTGATGGAACATCTCCAACTCAAGCGGAGACATCGGAGCGCGGTGGTGGACACGGTTGAGGAACTGCATCAGAAGAATTTGAGAGTCACGCTTGCCTCGGTTTCCAGGCTTGGACTTCTTCTGCTCGGATTCCTTGCCAACCTTGACGACCACAATGTAAGGCACAACATTACCCTCATATTCGTAAAGACCAGAATAGACTTTTCCGTAGTTGAGCTGCTCGGCACCGCGACCGACGGATTTGAAGGGCAGAGCGGGCGGGTCAATCTTGGGGTCAACTCCAAGAATATCCAGCACAATCTTGGGCGTAGGCCTGTCGTTGCCACCACCGACGATCATACCATCGCAAATAACGCAGATGAGCTTCCGTTTGTTGTCGTACGCCAGAGCAGTCAATGAGTCGAGACCCTTCCGAATCTGGTCCTCACCTTCGGTGTAGGCAGGTACCTGACAGATGACGAACTTGTCTTGGGCCGCAGGCCGTCTCTTGGAGCCCAGCTGGAGAGCGGACAAGAATTTGATCAAGATGACGGCGCAAAGGATAATGGTAAAAGCCAAAAGGATGTAGTTGTTGACTTGGCAGCGAGCCGAGTCTCGGAAATCCACCTCGCCTTTGTAGAACATATTGTCAATGCACTGGAAATTGGGTAGACGGACGCTATCGTCGAGCTCGTTCCACTGATCCGTGATGTCTCCGCCGGGGTTGTTCTTGAAGAGATTCTCGACCTTGCTGTCCAGGAATTCGTAGCTCGTGTCGCCCTCATACATGTCCTGAGTGTAGAAATAGTCCGTCAGGTCGTACACTTTCTCGTCGATGATAGACCACTGGCGATTGAGGTTGTCGCCTTGATTCTTGATCTTGTCTTTCTTCCACACCAGAGCACCCTTGTAGTAATCCTTCATTTTCGGAAGGAATCGTTTAGAGTACCAGTCGTCGTCGTGCAGCTTAGTTTTAGGATCAGCCTGGTTGCGCGAACCAGAGGTGTGAACAGCCTGAGGACTGTCTTGCGTGGCAGCTGTGTCGTTGAATTGAAGCGTTCCAATGGTACTGTTGATCTTGAGGTTGGGGCAAGCTAGTGCGAACGGTGGGACAATGTAGGCGTCGAGGTTCTTGCCCATCAGAGGCTCCATGTTGGATGTGGTGACATCGTAACCCGTGCGGTCACTGTGCTGAATTTTCCAAAACTTCGAGATATCGTAGACTTTACCATGATGGCTGACATAGAAGTCGCTCTCGCCCTGGTGGGTGCTGACTTCCTTCTCGTTCCAAGCCTTATCGAAATTGGGACACAAAAGTCTACCAAATTCGATGATGTAGAAGACAACGACGCCGTTCAGGATCAGGATGAGCAAGACAAGGACAAGCTTTTCTCTCCAAGCCTGTCGAACATCGGGACGTTTCATTCGGCCAACATGTGTGAGGAGGAAAGACGGGATCCAGAAAGTCAAGGCCCAACAGAAGCCCACCCAGAGGCGCCGTGAGGTGCTGATGGGTTGTTCAGTGACTACTTTCCCGTCTCCAAGTTCCTCGTCACCATAGTAGGTGACACCATGCTTGTCATCGCCTTTGTTACCAAGGCCATAGTCACCACGGCTGAGGTTGGCGTGTCCAGACATTTGGGTCTGGGCGATAGAGCGAGCATCTGCGTTGCTGCGAGGACCCTGGTTGATAGAGGGCTGCACTGTAAGCAGGTTGTCCCTGCTTCCTTGAATGGTAATTTCGTCTCCGTACTGCTGTTGGGCGCCGAAGAAGCCGCTGCCGAGACTGGGCTGGTGGACTGAATAGCCGCTATCAAGCGCACCTGAGCCCATCATTCCACCCATTGCACCCATGCCCATCATGCCGACATCTGGGCCTTTCATGTCGCGCATGCTTTCGGCTTCCCACCAAGCTCCCTCGCGGATCCACACACGCTCAGTGCCGAGAACGACTTCGCCATTGCTCCATCCGCGCTCGAGGATCCAGCTCTCGACACCCTCGCGGCCTTCAGTGCAACCAAGAGGAGCGTATCGTTGGATAAACTCCTCGTAATCGAAATCAGAGGTGAAGTCGAGGTTCCGATTCCGGCGGTTGGCCCACTCGGGCAAGCGCCAAGAACGCAACTGGCGTGAGACAGAAGCTGCCGACCAGGCAGGCTGCCCGGTGGTGTTTTGTAGACTGGCAGGGCCATCGTCGGTGGGGTGAACGGCGAGATGGAACCAAACTCTGCTGCTACTGATGATGGCTGGGAGATCAAAGCGGCCGCTCTTGCCCAACACAACGCCTTGTCCAGAGATTGGGAATACAAGCTGCTTGAGGAAGCTCTCCTCCTCTGCTTCATGAGCAATCTTCTCAAGGACCGCCTCTCGGGTATCGCGTTCTTGCTCAAATTCGCGTGCTGCAGCGCCATCGGCTACACCAAGCTCGTTTGAGCACTCGGCAATGGCATCCTTCATTTCTCGGATGACGGACGAGCCAGCAGGATCCATGGGAACACCGTCCTCTTTCATTTCGGCATTAATGCCTTCCGAGTCATCAAAGACGGTCCGCAGAGCGATGGCCTTGCCGACAGCATTTGACGGAATCTCAACTACAGTGATGCTAACTGTGTCGCCGTCATCTTCTCCCGACTCGGGAGTGGGAGCACCAGAGCGGTCATTATCGCTGTCGTTTGACGATCCTACGTTTTGACCGCGGAGTTCAGCACGGATGGCCTCGTTGGCCTTCGCGATGACCCAATCAACAATAGCCTCGTAGAGACCGCTGATGAAAACCTGGCGTTCCAGAGTGTCACACTTCTTCTTCAGAACGTCCGGATCAATATCGAGGAGGTCGGCAAACTCGAGACAGGCCTCATCCAGCACTTCCTCATCGACAAGGAAGCCGAGGGTGTCGCCCAGCTTGAGGACACCAGCGAGTGCGCAGAGAAGGTTGCGCCTCGTCTTGCCCTTGACGCCAATTTGCTTCAGATTCTCGCGCCAGTCTTCGGCGGAAGCAGCGTCATCAGCAGTAGGGAGATAAGACGGGGGGTAGTATGTGCCTGATTTCTTTAGGAGCTCATAGTCGGAGTTGGGCTTCAGCCCGAGCGTCTCCTTCTCCTCCTGAGAGGCGGAGTTGGAATTGAGGTAGTAGAAGACGTCGAAAGCGCGGAAGCCGGCTTGAGCGGGGACATCGACCAGACCAAGTTTGGTGTCAACCCCAGAAGTCGAAAGAGCGAGGGTTGCTCCGGTGAGAGCGCCTTCGAGGTTCAAGTTGAAGGTGGCAGCGAGGGCCGAGTGGCGAGGCAGAGACGCGTTCTGCGGCGTCACACAGTGGGTGAAGGGGCGAAGAACGTTGAGAGCAGTGTAGAAGCTTGTAGGGACGGAAAGAGGGAGAGCGGAGACGAAGGGGGCGACCAGCGATGGAGTGGACTCGTGCAGAGAGCTGGGCAGTCTGTGTTAGCGGAGAATACTTGGCGACGTCTCAGGAGCGACATACCCCAATACAATGCAGCCATCCTCTGCTCTCCTGCGGGCGTGTTCCCAGGCCTTGCGGCCGAGTTCCACGTCCACGGTTCCCCCAAAACGTCCGTCCGGACCGACCTCGCCGGCGGTCACCCAAGTGTTGACGACCAAGCTCGTGCTTGCCTCAAGATAGTAGGGCTCGCGCTGGGCGTAGGCAGTGTGCAGGGCATTGAGAAGGGTGCTGGTTGACACTTGGTGCGAGGGATTGTTGTGACCCGGGCGCGGCGTGGAGTTCGACAGCGAGGAAAATGTCGACATGCGGTTGTAGGCCGCCATGGCGAAGGCGAGGGCGTTGGGCCTCGGAGACGCTGGGCGAGGCTGGTGGCCGTACGCGGCCTACGTGAATGGGCGGAGCGGGCGGGACAGTGAGGGTTGATTCTGTCGTGAGGGAGCTCAGAGGCGTTGCATCAAGTTGTAGCGACGGTGGGAGAGGGCTGGTTCGATCGCCGGCCGGGGTGGCAGGAGTGGAGCGGCGCGCAGGCGGGCAGGCAAACACACAAAACGAAGGAATGCAAGAAGCGAAGCGATCGTGGGAGAGTGCAGGTTCAGGGAGAGCTAGGAAGCACAGAAGAGCCGCAGCGCGAGGCGAATGGTGGTGTTCAACGCGACGGTCTCGCCGGACGGAAGAGCGCAAGAGGCGACCACAAGTGGGCAAGTGGATCTCACGGCCCCCTGTGACACTGGGCGGCGAGTTGCACCCATCCCGAGTCTAAACTTAGTACGACGACCGGCCTAGCGCAGGTCAACACGAGCTCACCGCGTCACTCAATTCAAAACATTCACACCCGCCTACTTTTCCGCCGTAATGCTGTGCATTACCAGCACCCCTCCTGAGCTCACGGCAGCCATTGCGTCCAGCCCTGGCGTGCGAGCCGCCCGTGTTGTGACGCGTCGCTGTGCATCCTGATCTGCAGCCTCTCCCGCCCCCGGCACTGACCTGCGTGTTGCCAGGGTGAGGGCGGCGGGCTGCTCGCCTCGGCGGCGGCGGTCTGGCGGAGAGACACACCCACGCATCCGTGCGGACGGGCCTTGGCCCTCCGGCTGAGGCATTTGCGCATCCTTCCCATCCTGCGCCCGTGGTGTGATGGATGGCAGGCTTGGGACTTGGGAGGCTGGTGGGCGGCTGGGAAAATAGATGATCGGCTTCCCCGGATTTTTCTGATCGGGTGCTGGCGCCGCTCTTTACGCAGCAAGTCCGGACGGTGCTGTTGGTAATTTACGGGGTTTGAGCGGGCGCATGAAATCAAAAACCGCTCACCGTCATTCATGCCGGTGGCCCAGGTTGTGGCAATTCGTGATTCTCGTGTGGCCAGACGGTCACCGCGCTAAGAATAGACTTAAGCAGCGATAGGGGGGGTCCGCCAATACGATCCGCCCGCCTGCATTGGCAGCCGTCCAGTGCATGTTTCGCCTCTGCGCCCTGGACGCCCGACCGATCATCTCAACACCACCGCCGCCCGCTAGCCGTCCCTCTGCGCCGGCTTTTCTCCCCTTCGTTTGGTTGTCGTTGTACTCTTCATTCCTCTCGTTCCACGCTCGCTTCGCCTAGGGTCGCCGCAAGCAGACTGCATTCCTCGCAGGCCTAGCACTCCCCACCACCGCTGCACCTGCGCTTTTCCGCCCATCCACCTCCGCTGCTGCGACACCAACAGAGCCCATCCGCCCCCCTAGTTCCGCCCTCCCGCTCGCAGGGACGAGGTCGTAACCATGGCGCTCAACTCCATGGGCAGCAACGCCCAGTTTGCCCAGGCTTCCCTACCCTCGTTACCGGCCCACCTGCAGTCCGACACGCATTTGACTGCCCACCTGGCAAGCCGCTTCCATGCACACCACCCGACTGCCCAGCTCTCGTCCCATGCCATTGTCGCGTTAAACACCTACTCGTCATCTGCTCGCGGTCCCGATGGCGGAAAGGAGGGCAGTGCCATGGATGCCACCCAGGACCTGGCAAAGCGGGCTTGGGCCAGGCTGGGACACCGTAGTGAGAATCAGGCTGTGGTCTTTCTGTAAGCACGACTGCGCAATTGCCTTGTGCCTGTCCTCTTGATTTCTAACAGTGCATAGTGGTGAATCTGGCGCCGGAAAGACGACCCTCCGATGCCACCTCCTCTCCGCGCTTCTCTCCTACTCCTCCACGCCTCTCTCCGCTAAACTTTCATACGCATCCTTCGTCTTCGATACTCTGACGAGCACGAAATCGCTTACCACTCCGATTGCGTCAAAGGCCGGTCTCTTCCTTGAGCTGCAATACGACACAACTTCTTCGACACATCCCACTCTGATCGGTGGTAAGATCCTTGACCACAGGCTTGAGCGCAGCAGAATTGCTTCCGTTCCTACCGGAGAGCGGAGTTTCCACGTTCTTTACTACCTGCTTGCGGGTACCAGTGCGGCAGAGAAGGAGCATTTGGGTCTTAATATCGGGCTGGCCGAAGCCGGAAGCAGAATCTCCACAGGTGGCTCCAAGCGATGGCGCTACCTTGGCCACCCCACTCAGATGAAGGTCGGGGTGAACGACACCGATGGATTCCAGCAGTTCAAGAATGCCCTGAGGAAGCTCGAGTTCCCCCGCAGTGACATTGCCGAGATTTGCCAGATTCTCGCCGCCATTCTGCACATCGGAGAGCTTGACTTTGTCACTGGCAAGTCCACTACCCCAACTGGCGATGATAGTGGTGGTTACTCCCACGAGGGCGGAGAGGATGTTACCGTCGTAAAGAACAAGGGCGCGCTCCAGATTGTTGCCGCCTTCTTGGGTGTCTCCCAGGAGGACTTGGAGATCAGCCTCGGATACAAGTCGAAGACTCTTCACCGTGAACGCGTAACGGTCATGTTGGACCCAAAGGGTGCTCGCCAGAATGCCGATGAACTTGCCCGGACGCTGTACTCGTTGCTTGTCGCGTACGTGATGGAGACAGTCAACCAGAGGATCTGCGCTCTCGAGGACTCGGTCGCGAACACGATTTCCATCGTTGATTTCCCCGGTTTCCAACAGGTCTCATCGACAGGATCCGCTCTTGATCAGCTGCTTAACAACGTTGCAGCAGAATGCTTTTACAACTATGCATTGCAGAATTTCTTCGAGAAACAGGAGGAGTTCCTTTCCGCCGAGGAGGTTAGCATTCCTCAGACCAGCTACTTCGACAACTCCGATGCAGTGAAGGGTCTCCTCAAACCTGGTGTCGGTCTCCTTAGCATTCTTGACGACCAAATGAGACGCGGAAAGACAGATACGCAGTTCCTCGAGGCCTTGAGAAAGCGTTTCTCCAACAAGAACCCTGCTATTCTCCCTGGTAGCACAACGATGGTCATGCCGGGCAGCAACTTTGCGACACACAATGCTTCTGCCTCTTTCACCGTTAAGCATTTCGCCGGTGAGGTGGACTATCCAGTTGAAGGTCTGCTTGAGGAGAACGGCGACATCATCTCTGGCGATCTTCTCAACCTTATCAACAACACCCGGAGCGACTTCGTCCGTGAACTCTTCCATCAAGATGCTCTTAATACCGTCGTGCACCCGAAGGAGAGAACCTCTGTTGTTCAAGCATCCGTCAGCTCTAAGCCGACACGTATGCCCAGTATGGCAAAGAGGAAGGGTGACCGCCCGGCCCGGTTCGGTTCGGTCCGGAGACCTGCTGAGGACTCGGATGACGATGCTCGCAGCGAAGTTTCTCGGTCGAACAAGCGCAAGGCCGCTGCTGGCAAGCAAGCCGGAGCAGCTGGACAATTCCTGGTGTCTCTCGAGAACATTACCAAGTCCATCGCTGTCTCGGACACCAACCCTTACTTCGTCTTCTGCCTGAAGCCCAATGATCGGAGAATCGCGAATCAGTTCGACAGCAAATGCGTCCGGTCGCAAATCCAAACTCTTGGTGTTGCCGAGATCAGCCAGCGTCTTCGCAACGCTGACTTCAGCATTTTCCTTCCCTTCAGCGAATTCCTTGGCCTTGCCGAAGCCGACACCGTTATTGTCGCAAGCGAACGGGAAAGAGCCGAGATGATACTAGATGAGAAGGGCTGGGCATCAAACGAAGCGCGGGTCGGCGCTACAGGTGTCTTCATCAGTGAGCGCTGCTGGATAGAGATCGCTAACATCCCTGATGTTGTCCCTGCTGGCGGCAGCCGCTACATAGGCGGAGACATTGATGGAGCGAGCGGAGATGGCCTTCTCACTCCTGCCGACGCAACAAGAGGTTACGGCGATTCTCGGGTAAACCTGATGGGTACGCCGTCTCCTGGTCAGCTGTACAGCGATGACAAGGCAAGCTACTTCGGCAGCCGCGAGCTTGATGCGCGCTCGGAGGCCGGAGCTTCAGCGATCAACGGTGGCGACATGTTCCGCAACCTCGAGACTCGCGAGCAAATGGCCGAGAAGGGCAATGAAATCAAGATGGAGGAAGTCGAGACGCACAAGGTATCCGGAAGCCGTAAGAGGTGGATGTTCTTCGTCAAGTGCCTTACTTGGTGGACTCCGGATTGGGCAATCAGGAAGATCGGCAGAATGTCTCGCCCAGATGTCCGTATTGCCTGGAGGGAGAAGCTCGCCATCAACATGCTCATCTGGCTGTTGTGCGCCATGGTCATTTTCTTCATGATCGGTTTTCCTGCGCTTATTTGCCCTACTCAACACGTCTACTCGGAGTCTGAGCTCACATCCTACAACGGCAAGAATGGCGAGGGTTCGTACATTGCCATTCGTGGCATTGTCTACGATCTGGGCGCCTTCATGCCTATTCACTACCCCTCGATCGTTTCGACTAAGTCGTTGAAGAAGTACGCGGGCAAGGATGCGACAAACATCTTCCCCGTCCAGGTCTCAGCTCTTTGCAATGGAAAGGACGGCTCCATCCATCCGGCGGTCCAGCTCGACTACAAGAAGACCAACTATTCGGACACCGACTCGACTGTCAGCAGTACGGACACGAATGCCCAGTACC
Organism: Diplodia mutila; assembly: GCA_022560015.1. NCBI lineage: Eukaryota > Fungi > Ascomycota > Dothideomycetes > Botryosphaeriales > Botryosphaeriaceae > Diplodia > Diplodia mutila. The sequence goes on along the minus strand of JAFISB010000105.1, from coordinate 63,740 downwards.
ACGACTTTAGGTGGGCCACTAACGACAGCCGGCCGGATTGGTGGTGGGAGCAGCAGACTTACCTGAAAGCCAACTACATGAAGGGTCGCGTTGGCTACAGCGCTCAGTACGTCAAGACTCTGGCCAAGAAGCAGAACTCGGTTGCTATCTTGCATGACAAGGTCTACGACTTCACGTCATATCTCGTTGGTGGTCGCGACCCACAGTTCCCCTGGTGGTACAACGGCACCACGACCGGTATCGACTCAGACTTCATGGACAACGATGTTGTAACGCTATTCCAAACAAGAGCTGGCCAGGACATCTCAAAGTATTGGGATGCGCTAAGCTACAACACGTCGATGCGGAACAACATGCAGGGCTGTCTCGACTACCTCTTCTACGTTGGCGATGTCGACAACCGTAACTCCACCCGCTGTGTTTTCGCCAAGTGGCTTCTCCTCGGTATCTCGATCCTTTTGGTCTCCGTCATTGGTTTCAAGTTCTTGGCTGCGCTTCAGTTTACCCGGAAAACCATGCCCGAAAACCTGGACAAGTTCGTTATCTGCACCGTCCCGGTATACACTGAAGACGAAGATTCTTTGCGCCGTGCTATCGATTCTGCGGCCCGTATGAAGTATGACGACAAACGCAAGCTCCTCTTCATTGTCTGCGATGGCATGATTATTGGACAAGGTAACGACAGGCCCACGCCCAGGATTGTCCTTGACATTTTGGGTGTCTCTGAAGCGGTCGATCCTGAGCCCCTGAGCTTCGAGAGCTTGGGAGAGGGTATGAAGCAACACAACATGGGCAAGATCTACTCGGGGCTGTACGAGGTGCAGGGCCACATCGTTCCGTTCGTTGTGGTTGTGAAGGTCGGCAAGCCGTCTGAGGTCCAGAAGCCGGGTAACCGTGGTAAACGCGATTCCCAAATGGTCCTTATGCGCTTCCTCAACCGCGTCCACTACAACCTGCCGATGACGCCTATGGAGCTCGAAATGCATCACCAGATACGAAACATCATTGGAGTCAATCCGACGTTCTACGAGTTCATTCTGCAAATCGATGCCGATACTGTCGTTTCACCGGATGCCGGCACTCGCTTCGTGGCAGCCTTCCTTCACGACACACGGCTAATCGCCGTCTGTGGTGAAACGGCACTCAGCAACGCGAAGTCATCGTTTGTTACCATGATGCAGGTGTACGAATACTACATCTCGCACAACCTCATCAAGGCTTTCGAATCTCTCTTTGGTTCCGTCACTTGCTTGCCGGGTTGTTTCTCCATGTACCGAATCCGTGCCACGGAAACCGGAAAGCCTCTCTTCGTCAGCAAGGAAGTCGTCGAAAACTATGCCGTCAACCGCGTCGATACGCTCCACATGAAGAATCTGTTGCACCTCGGTGAAGACAGATACCTGACCACTCTCTTGCTCAAGCATCACGCCGCCTACAAGACCAAGTACATCATGCGGGCCCATGCTTGGACGATTGCTCCGGACAGCTTCACCGTTTTCATGTCTCAACGTCGCCGCTGGATCAACTCGACAGTGCACAACCTCATAGAGCTCATTCCCTTGCAACAGTTGTGCGGTTTCTGCTGCTTCAGTATGAGGTTTGTTGTTTTCCTGGATCTGCTCTCGACGATTGTCCAGCCTGTCATTGTCGGCTATCTCGTCTACATGATCGTTCTTTTGGCCACTCACCCAGATACCGTCCCGATCATGACGTTCATCTTGCTCGGCGCCGTCTATGGTCTTCAAGCCATCATTTTCATTGTGCGTCGCAAGTGGGAGATGATTGGTTGGATGATCATCTACATCTGCGCCACCCCCATCTTCTCGCTCGGCCTGCCGCTGTACAGTTTCTGGCACATGGACGATTTCTCCTGGGGCAACACGCGTGTTGTCACTGGCGAGAAGGGTCAGAAGATTGTCGTCTCGGACGAAGGCAAGTTCGACCCGAACAGCATCCCGAAGAAGAAGTGGGAGGAGTACCAGACCGAGCTCTGGGAAGCCCAGACTCAGCGCGACGACCGCTCCGAAATCTCGGGCATGTCCTACGGAACTAAGGCCTACTGGGGCGGCAACGGCGGCTCTGGCTCTGAATACGGCTATCCGCCTTCCCGTCCCATGTCTCGCCTGGAGCCTCCGCGCTTCGGGAGTGGATCTCGTCTTTCGCTTGCACACTCCAACTACGGCTACGGTGATGGCGGCATGGAAATGTCCGACATGAACGGTCCGCTGCCGAACGAAGATGCACTGCTCGCGGAGATCCGGAACATTCTGAGCACGGCAGATCTGATGACGGTCACCAAGAAGAGCATCAAGATGGAGCTTGAGCGCAGGTTCGGTGTCAACCTGGATCCGAAGAGGCACTTCATTAGCAGTAAGTTATGGTCCACATTCCTCCCACGCTGACCAGGTTGCTGACGAAATCCCATTACAGGTGCCACGGAGGCTATTCTGAGTGGTCAGATGTAATTGTACATGCTGAGGGAAAATCTGATCTGCCTTTCTTCTAATGCTGGCTCTTTTGAATTTTCATGCATAGCCTCAGGCTAAAAAGATGAACGGACACTTTTGATTTGGGGCTACTTGCGGGTTTTCTCTAACGATTGAAGTGGTAATGGGCTCTTTTTGTGTTTCCGCTTTGGAGTAGTCGTAAGTAAACGAGATGATCTGATCGAACTCACTCGCACCTTTCGAATCGCATGATGCGCCACCCCCCACCCATGTTGTTGCTGTATCTTCTGTCAATATTGTTAGCGTATCATTCCTTGCGTGTTGGGGGCAGGCGCCGGTTTTGATTTCTGATTTGATCGGGAGGCAGGCATTCGTTTTTTCTGTTCCGTCGTTCCTTTTAGCATTAACCAAACTAAGGGGTATAAATGGTTGGGTATTACGTAGTAAAATATGGGCTCTTCCTTGAATGGTGCGATTTAGTTGGTGATCGTTGTGATGGTATAGTGATGAGTGATTGCGGTGAGAACCGAGCAGTCGTGAGACTCTCACCGACAATGCGAATAGGAACTAGCCGCTTTCTCGCCATGAGATCTGGGGTCTAAGTGCCTAGGCCTGTCCGATCGTGGTTGTACACGGTCTCGAACGTTGGCGGGGAAGAGCCTAGTAGGGCCGACGGTCATGCACGTACAGTGAGGCGCTGCTTCTGATGTGAGGTGGTATGTTTGTATGCTGCTTGCGCGGCCCCAGACGCTTGCTGACGTAAAGGTGCAGCGAGTGGGGAGTAAGGCTAGTGTGTGTTATTTTGGTGAGCAGATGATCGTCAGCATTTTGGCTTAGTGATGGAGAACACAACGCGTGCACGATGGTGGTTTGTATTGCTTTTGTGCGTGTGCAGGTTCTAGGTCTGAGACGACCAGAAGGCCGCGCGTAGGATCGGGTCGCTGTTGACGGCTGGAACCAAGTCATCTTCCGAACTGTTGTTCTTTCATGTGAGGGTTAAAAACGCTCGTGCCGCTTGTGTAAACCAATTGGTTTGAGGCTGACCTTTTAAAGGCCACTGGAGATATCTGAAATGATCAGCTTGGCGCAGCACCTGAGTCCAACAAGTCTTGTGACACGAACACGAGCAGAGGCCAAGTATATATGGCACACAAGAGAGTTCAATCGGCAACGAGTAGACCCCGAACCTCGGTGGTCTACTGGCCCACTTTAGGGCGGTCCAATGTCCAGCCTTGAAATAGAGGTGGGGTGGGATATCCTATTTTTGTCCTTTAGGCCAAGAAGGGCTAATCCTGTAAGGTCGAATCTCGTGATAGTAGACTAGTGTCTCTTCTTTGTTTTGTATTTCCCCAAATTTAAAGAGAGTCTGGTAGTGATTATCCAAAACACAGGATTCGTTGCTTGTCACGTGCGTACTGCATGTTTAGCTCATCTTTAGCGGACGTTTTGTAATGAGAAGTATCTGACTTCTACCCTGCGCAGTATACCAGCTGGGAAGGCGATATGTTCTTGGCACTCATTAGCACTTCCACGTCGCGATCGTTCTAATTAGTTACAGGGGTTTGTTTACTGTTCGTTTGGTTGAAAGCTGTCCTGTGATAAGGTAGCGAAGTGTAGGGAGGCTCGTGTACACGCTCATCGGATCTTGAGATAGCCGGAAGCGATCATGCTCGGGAATGAAGTGGCAACTGCACGCCTCTCCACACCTTCCAGCCGCCTATTGAGCGATCGACACTCATGGACTGCCAGATACGGTGTTGGCAGGCCATTAGCGCAGCACGCACCGCTCTTTCGGATTTCCCGTTCAGGCAATCGAATAAACCGTGTCTGTGCTTTGCTATGACGCCCCCTCCATCACAGGATCTGAAGACTGCGAATGGCAACTGGATTTCCCGCCTATCACGCGCCTAATTCCAGGTCCACTGGATGGCTTTGGGCTAGGGGAGGATCTTGGTGTCGGAAGTCTATCTCGAGGATTCCCTGTTCCTTTTGTATGCCAAGGGTCGGCCTGGACGTCATCGTGGATTTGCCAGTGACCTTCATTAACTCCATAGATATCCTCTGCGGTACTTGATCTCCATTCACCTTCATGCCTCTTTCTTCCCCTCTACCTGAACCCTAATGAACACATCCGAATCGAGGGAAAGCCTAACCATTCTCTCCAACCCACCCTGAAGAAAACCAACCGCAAACCCACGAAAAACACCACCACCAAAAACCACAACAACAATGTCCCTCTACACCGCGCGTCGCGCCTCCCTCCTCGTCCATGACGAGCGGCGCTCTCCCGATACCGACAATGACGACCACCCCGTCCTCCACCTCCGCCCGCGCTACACCTGCGATCTCACCGACAACGACTGCGGCAACGGCTACTGCTGCAGCGCCGCCCACGAATGCGTCCTTCCCTCTTCCTCCTCCGGCGAAACCCTCTGCCAGCTCCCGGGCTTCTCGACCGCCAACGCCGTCGCCTCCCTGGCCAGCGACGCCACCGGCTCCGTCACGACGGGGACGGCAGCGGCGACGGCGGCAGGTACTGCCGTCGTCATTTCGAACGGCGGGATCTCGGGCTCGACGGGCTCGAGCTCTACGAGCAGCACTGGTGGTGGTGGATCATCATCGCTGTCCGCCGGCGCCATCGCGGGCATCGTGGTCGGCGTGGTCGTCGCTCTGGCGGCCGTCGTGGGCGCCGTCGTTTTCTTGCTGTGCGTGCGGAGGAAGAGGGGGAACAGAAGGGCTCGGAATACCGCGGCGACGCCAGACGTGACGGAGACGGGGTACAGCGGGGGCCCGTTGTCGTCGTCGTCGCAGGGGCCGCCCGTCTATCAACGCGTGCCTGGTGGAGGCGGAGACGGGGGCTCGGTGGACATGTACGCCGGGTCCAATGTGGGGAAGATGCACGGCGGAGTGCCGGGCAGGGTGGAGGCAATGGGTGACACGGCGCAGAGGCCAGTGGTGCAGGAGTTACCGGGCAACGAGGGGCTGAGGCCGGTGGAGCTGGACGCGGGAGCGGAGAAGAAGTAGAGAGGCCTAGTGAGAGGAATATATCGACAAGAGCGAATTTGGATGGTAGCGAGGAAGACATCTTAACGCTTGCTACGTCCTAAACTTGATGATCAGTAATTCAAGCCAAGCTAGGAAAAGAAATACGTCGTACCATGTGACCGAAACATGCAAAGATCTCGCTGGACCCAATTCTCTCATTATTTATCGACCTTATACCCAACCTCATAGCAGGCTAACAGTGAACCGACGTCGAGTGGGACGGATGACTGCATGCTGGTCAAACACGCTTTTCCGAGAGAGGGAAGAGGAGAGATTGAAAGGCACAAAAGCCAACCTTTTAACAAACGCCATATTGCAGCAAACTACAGTAGTGGAAATAGATATGAGAATGCCATTTCGTTCATCCATCTCAACATCCATCATGCATGAGAATGAGAGACAGGGGAACTTTTTATACCACATCAAACAACTGCACCGCCCTCCTCCTCAATTTATCTAAGGAATATCGAACATCGGCTTCAACTTCTTGATCAGCGCCCATTCGTCCATGCTAACATCGGCCCTGAAAAACTCCTTGAGCGTGTCGATGCTCTGCCGCGAGATCAAACTGTACAATGTATCCTTCTCCTCAAGGTGGCGGCCATACAGCGGCTGGTTGGGACCTTCAATCTTAACCGCGACCGAGGGCTGACCCTTCTTGCAGACAGGGATCTGTTTGTGGTCACGCTCAATCGATTGGACGCGACCAAGCGAGATGATTTCCTTCTGCTTGGTGACGGGGTTCTCCTTTATCGCGCAGATGGGGGTGAGGAGTTTGAGGTTGCCTTCAATGACATCGACACCGACGACGATAGGGTCCTTCTTGTTGAAGACGGCGACAGGACGGAGCACGCAGGGGAAGACAGCGAGCATTTTGCTCTCCTCCTTGCGCTGCTCCTCCAACTCCTTCATGTGAGCCGTGAAGGCGTCGAACAGGTGGTAGATAATGTCCGCCTCAAAAATCTTGATGTTGTTCTGATCCGCATACTCGCGCGCTTCCTTGTCGACACGCACGTCGAAGCAGAGCATGACAGCGTATTCCTTGGACTTTTCAAGCATAATACCACACTGCATGACATCACGCTTGAAGACGGGACCGATCGAGATGTTGGCGACAGGGATCTTAGACGCACGCAAGAACTCGAGAAGAGCCTCCAGTGAACCAAGAGTTGACGCCTGGACACTGACACCACGACCGGTCTTGGAGATGCGGGACAGGAGGTTCTCAAGATCACCCATGACCTATTCACTGTTAGCATCCTGGTTTGGGTAAAGCACCATCGGGTGTATGTGGAGCTCACCTCTTCCTCCAGGTCCTCCTCGTCATCTTCAGGGCCAACAACCATGAGACGCGAACCAGCCACAGCATTGTCGAGACCATCAGCAGCAATCTTGACACCCATGGCGGCCTTGATCGTCTTGTTGTGCACGTACTGCGACTTGATACGCAGCTCCTTCATCTCCGCCGGTGTTAGGAGAGCACGGATATTTGTCGATATAGCTCCCTGGGTACCGCAGAGAACAATTCGGTCACCTTCGTTAAGCACACCGTTGGACAAGATAACATCGATCGTGGTACCAAGACCTTCGACGACCTTGACTTCGAGAACCGTCGCCTCGACCTCGGAAAGATACATCAGGCTGTTGGTCATACGTTCCTGGGTCAGAGTGGTAATAAGCCTGAGCATGTCAGGAATACCCTCACCCGTGTGGGCGGACGTGGGCACAAGGGAGACGTAACGAGCCATGGACTTGTTCTCGTAGAACAGCTCAGAGTTGAAACCTTGCTCGGCAAAGGCCACCTTGGTCTTCTCGAGACGGTCCCTGAACTCGTTCTGGACAGCCTTGTTCTGGAAGGACAAACTCTCGCGGAAACCGTTGTTGTCAATCTTCTTCCAGCCATAGAGACGGTCGATCTTGTTGAGTGCGACGATGAACGGAGTCTTCTTGTCACGCAACAGCCTCATAGATTCAAGAGTCTGGGGCTCAAGACCGTGCATGATATCGACGACGAGAATGGCGATGTTGCAGAGGGACGAACCACGAGATCGGAGGTTGGTGAAAGACTCGTGACCAGGTGTGTCAATGACAAGGAGACCAGGGATCTTGAACTCGAAGGAGCCGTCCTTGTTAACAACGTTCGTCTTCTTCTTCAATGCGTCAACAGGGAAGTAAGTGGCACCAATCTGCTGAGTGATACCACCAGCTTCACCTTCTTGAACGTTCGTCGAACGAATCTTGTCAAGCAACTTCGTCTTACCAGTATCGACGTGTCCGAGAATACAGCAAATAGGGGAGCGGAGGTCGTCCTTTGACCGAGCAGCGAGAGCCGCCTCGTGCTGTTGCTTACGGCGCTCCGCAGCTGCAGCCTTGCGAGCAGCTTCGGCTTTTTCGACAGCAGTCATTTCCTCCTCGTCGGAGGAATCGTCTTCAGAGTCCTCTTCAGACTCGGAGTCCTCGGTCTTCTTGCCGTTTGCTGCAGAGGGCTTGGCTTCCTTCTCGTCATCGGACTCAGCGTCCCAGCTATCCTTGACGCCGTCCATGTTGACTCCCTCCTCCTTATCGGCGAGGGCCTCCCAGTCCTCGAGATCTTCTTCTTCTTCAGCCTTCTTAGCCTCAGCATCCTTCTTGGCCTTCTCGGCCTCCTCGGCGGCTCTCTTCGCTTGCTCCTCTGCGAGCTTGAGCTCCTCGAGCTTCTTGCGCGCCTCTTCCTCGGCCTTTTCGTCAACCTTGGGAGTCTCGGCAGGAGCTTGCTTCTTGCCCTTCTTCTTCCTGTCGTATACGGGCTTCTTCTTAGCGTCAGGGTCCTCAAGACCGGCAACCTTGGCGCCGCTTGCGATCATCTGCTTCATGCGAAGTTCGGCCTGCCTTTGCGCTTCCTTCTGGGCTTTGGTCTGGTACTTGCCCTCACGCTTAAGCTGCTCGATCTTTTCCTTCTCCTTCTGCTTCTTTTGAGCTCTGGCCTCGGCCTTCTTCTGCTCTTCTTCCTCATTCATGCGCTCTTCTTCCTCGATACGCTTCTTCTCCTCCGCAAGCACGCGGGCCTCCTCTTCCTCAAGGCGTTTCCGCTCTTCCTGTTGCTTCTGAAGAGCGAGAAGGGCCGGGTTGAGCTTCTTCTTCTTACCGGCGGCGCCAGGCTTCTCGGGCTCCGGAGCAGGCGAAGTCTCCTTCACCTCAGCAACCTTCGCGGGCTCGGCCTTGGGGGCGGGAGGGGGTGCAGCAGTCTTCTTCTTAGCCGCCTGCTCCTTCTTCCGTGCCTTCTCACGCTCCTTCTTCTCCTTTTCCTTCTCCTTCTTCGACTTCACACGGCCGCCTTCTTCCTCATCGTCGTCCTCCTTCTCCTGCTTCTTCTGCTGCTGCTGCTTGCCACCCTTGCCCTTCTTCACCGGCCCGAAGAGGTCATCGTCGTCCATGTTAGCCTCTTCGGGCGCCTTGGCAGCGAGGTCCTCCTGCTGCGGGGTCTGCACGCCGCTCGCGTCACCGGAGCCGGGCGCGTCCTCACCCTCAAGGAAGTCGTTGACCTTGCCCTTCTTGGCACGCTTGCCCTTGTTCTTGCGCAGCGCAGCCAGCAGGCCGCCGCCGCCGCCGCCGCCCGTCTCCTCTCCGTCCTCGGCGGCATCGTTGGCAGCCTCTTCCTGCTTCGCGGCCTCGGTCGCCGCGGCTATCGGGTCGATGGTCTCGCCCAGCTCAGCCTCCCAGTCGTCCTGCTGGGCCTTCTTGCCACCCTTCTTCTTCGGAGGCATTGTGGTCGGTGGGTGAGACGCTGCTTAACTGCGTGTGCGAAGTGGCGTAGGTGTGGACGATGCGGTGTCCGGATCGTCGTCAGCGAGAAGGACGAACGGTCGACGTGTGCGAAAACGCTGTGGCTCTGCCGAGCTTTGGTGGTGGACTGGGGGCCGTGTCGACGAGCGAGCGGGTCGCAGGCAGGCAAGCTAAAGCTCTTTCTCGTAGGCCCGAGGTGTGGGTACGAGAAGGCAGCGGCGTTGCCTGGGAGAAGTGATCAAGAAGCTGTCGAAGGGAGAGTGCGACGAGGCAATTAAGGTCGTGCAGCTTTCCGACGTCTGACGTGCTCCCGATGGACGACGGGTCGAAGGTCCTTTTGACAGCGGGTGGCGAGGTGGGAATTTCTCGTGGGTCGTGGTGACGGCAAGGCAAGCTCGGATTAAGTGCCACAGTGCGCCCCATTTTGGCGGGGATGCCTGACTCAGTGTGCGCTGCCAACCGCGGACCTCAGTCAAGCGCTTCTGTCCTTTGAATCCTCCTTTCAAAGCTTTCTCGCCGCCAAAATTCATGGTCAATGGCATTCTAGGCTCAGCCGAGTCGCTCGGCCCTGATGACCCTCGGACTTTATGTTCAAAGAGCCCGTCTATGGACTATGCGCTTGCTTGCGATTCGCAGACTCGCAGGTGCTCCGATACCGTTGCCTTTACCCTTGCATGTCCGGTATCCAACAAACAATTTCTATGCGGCTTTGTCTGGCCAGTGACAATTCTAGAGCAGTCATATGACGCAGGTTCGGCTTTATCACTCTTGCGTTGCCTCTTCGATCGCACCTCCATCCCAACACAATTCCTATACTCGAGCGTGATGACTCGGCAACGATTTTCGCTTCTCGTGCCTTGGTGGCCACCAATTCTCTCAACCGTCTAGCGCCGGCTTGCTGCACGTTCGGCTGTCTTGAAACCTCCCATCGCTCTCAGCGATAGAGGTGCTAGTGGCTCGCTAAGCCGTACAAGCGTACCAGAACGGAGCGTATCTATCGTGAACCTGTCTATCATTGCTCCTAAAAGTTTATATTCGTTGTATGGCTAGCTGAACCAGCCTCGGGGACGGAAATATCAGGTTCTCCTTCGAGTTTTGCGTATATCCTGCGCTCTAAGTCCCCGCGATGTGTTCTCTCTCTTCTTGATCTTCCCTTCTCCCTGTAGCAATGCTTCCCAAACAGTCTTGCCAATCCCTGAGCGACGTGATCACACATGCACAGCAAATCAGATCCCAAAAGGCTTTCCACGTGTTTGGTATGATACAGATGCTTGACCGCTTTTCCGTCTGATAGCGGTCTTTGTCCTCTTTCCATTTCCCTCATACATCGTTTCCATCTCCATGCTAGAACAGCGTGAGCAGAGAACACACCCCGCGTTTCGATACCATGCCTGCTCTTGTTCCTCAAGGCATTCCAAATATGATTTCCATAGAAGTGAATCTCGCTTTTCCCTTTTACACGACAATCTCACCCGGATCCACCATATTCGGCACCCACTTCTTGCCCGCCTTCTTGCTGTCCTCCACCTCGCTGGGCTTTGTCATCTCCAGAGGGCTGTAAAGGTACCAGCTTTTCAACGCAGCAGCCGCGGCCCTGAACCTGGCCTCCTCAAGACTCGCACCCGGCCCCTCTCCCAACTTGTCTCGTCCACTGTACACGCCGACCACGAACACCGGATGTCTGCTTTCACGGCCAGTCTCGGCAAGCAGGCGGGCGACGGGCGCCTCGAAGCCCTCGCGGGCGCACAGCCGCGACAGGTCGCGGGTGGGCTCGGTGAAGTTGAACAGCTGGGCGAGGTCGAGGTGGCGGGAGAGGAAGTGAGCGCGGGCGAACTGCTGGGCGGGGCCACGGCCGGCGTGCGCATATATGGCACCGACGACGGCGCGCACGAAGCCGGCGGCGGCCTGCTCGACCGTCGCGGCTTGGTGACGCAGCGGCGCCTTGGTCGTCGCCCGCCCGCGCATCTCGCCGAAGGCGTCGTCGTACACGATGCGCGACGACATGCCGCGCCGCCAGCCCATACCCCGGTTCTCGTTCGGCCGCCCCGTGTTCCGCCGGAAAGGTAGGAACTCGGTCCCCGGCTCAAAGAGTGTGAATTGGAGGAGGCCCGGATCGACTTCGCCGCCGGGCGCCGCCGCCGTCTCGACACCCCATTCGCGCGTGATGGCGGAGAGAGCGGCGTCACCGACGTAGGCTTGCATAGCGGAGAGCAAAACGGGCATCGGGATGCGCGGGTAGGTGCATATGATATGCTCGCTGGTGTAGTAGCCCAGCAGGTCGTTGCCGAGCGTTGCCAGCGCGGCATTGTTGAAGTCCCGGTTTGGGTCGGCCGACGGGTCGACGAGTGTGCGTGCAAGGGTTTGAAGAGGCAGTCGCGCCGGCAGCGATAGACGGGCGTGGAGAGCAGCGAGCTTGGCCGAGTTTGCTGCCGCAGATATCGGGGGAGACGGAAGGGCCTCGAGTTCTACTGACGCCGGATCAAATAAGGCCGGAGGCTCCTCGGAGTCAATGATTTCGTTGGACGTAGCGGACGAGTCGGTGGACTGTAACCGGGCGAAGGGTATTTGGCGGCATTGAGGCTGGAATTGCTGCTGTTGCTGCTGAAGGAAAGGGCACTGCGGGCGTGGTCGTGTGAGGCGCGTCAGGACGCGGGCACTGCCCATCCGTTCTACCCGCAAACGCTTCATGGACAGAGGAGGAGGGAGAAAAAGCCGGCGGTAAGGATGGGGCACCGCTCGGACGCGATGGGTGGGCGTGGTTGCTGGTCAATTAACGTAGTGCTCCAAAATTTCCTCAGACACAGCTCGCCCGACTTCGACGAGCGGCAGAATGCAAGTGCACGGCCTAGCGTATGTTCAGGTGTGCGATTTGCAGTTTAGCGCAAAGGTTTCTGCTTACGTGTACAGGTATCGTTACGCGACACCCGACCGCGACTGCCTCTCACAACGGCCTGCCCGCTTCTACCAAGATCGAGCTCCCATCCGCACACCACCCCCGAGAGAGCTCCAGACGCTCGCCCGCCGCATCACGACCCCAATTGCATATCGTACATCTCACTGCACACCATGGGTGGAGGCGGAAAGATCCCGTATGTGCCGCCCAATCGCATCCCTCGTATAATCAGCATCGCGCATCCCATCCCGCAGTAGGACGAACGCTGAAGGAACACTTCCATTCACAGGTACCCCAAGCATGTCTGGTCCCCGGCCGGTGGCTGGTACTCGCAGCCGAAGAATTGGAAGGGGAACACGGCGATCATGGGCGGTGTTGTCATTGGCATAACCAGCTTGGCCTGGTACATCAGTGCCCAGAGGGAGTACCGGTCTAAGTTCCCTGAACCTGGCAGGTTCTTCCCTAGCAGATAGTAAGGCTCCCTTCATTGCGGAAAACCGACCGAATATGTCGTTGACATGCGCACCACAGCTGGAGCAAGCAGATCATTGAGCACGAGCGCGACCAGAAGCAGGAATCATAGACGCGGGCACAAAGAATCAAGACTTTCAGGGCGCAATTCGATCGACTTCAAAACAATGGCAACGTAACGGCTGCAAACGCCTCAGGCTAAAGCGCTGATCGCGAGGTATCTGCATTTGTACAACATGCACATCAAGCAGCTGCCCACCCCTTCCGTACATCCGATCATATCAGAACAAATGGGGGTATCAATGATCGTCTATGCGGTAATAATTTGTAAGGAAAAAGGACCCTAGCATGGTAGGCAATACTGCATTAAAGCTGTAATTCTTACCTTCAACTGCTTTCCATTTTCTCCACTCTTTCTTTGTATTCCCTCAGTCGGTCCTCTACTCTGGTACCATTCCATCTCTCTCCTTGCTCAGTATCTCCTTTTTCCAGAACGGGCATGCCAACCTGCTCGATTGTGTAGCTGGCAGCAATGCTACCCCAAATCGCTGCCTCTTCAACATTCTCCACGCCTGGTGTGTTGCCTCCACGCACCAGACCAACTGCCAAGCCTCCTAGAAAGCCATTGCCGCCGCCAGTAGGATCGACTACAGCTTCTGCGGACGTATGGAAAGCTGGCAGCCAAGTCTGGCTTTCCCGCGAAGCGACATAGCAGCCATCCTTTCCGCACCTTACGACCACAGCTCCATTCCCCCTCGCGCCCACACCAGACTCCAGCCATTGCTCTGTGCATTCTTGCACCGCAGTCTTGTCCACGTCGCCGTCCGGAGTGACGGTGCTGCGTCCAAAGTACCCACCTAGCTCGCCGTGATTTGGACTCACAACGTCGACGTACCGCAGTGCCTGGAGACACTCTTCGTAATCCTCGGGCGTACACAGATCAGGCACCGGCTCCCAGATGAAGAGCGGCGGGTTGACCCACCGGTCGGGGGCCAGGCATTTGCGCTTAAAAAGGATGTTGGTGACCAGGTCGATGCAACGCGTCGACGAGCAGATTAGGTGGTAAGATTTGGAAAGGAGCAGCTCCGGTGTGAGAGCATCATGGTCGATGCGGAGTTTCTCCGTCATGTACTTAAATGCTGCATGGAAGGGTCAGGGCAATGAGAAACACAGTGACGTAACAATTGTGGGTTGAAGGGAGGCAATGAGATTACGGGGAATGCGAGGTGTTTCGGGAATAGAGAAGATGGCTGAGACTTGGGTTCTGGTGCCTGAAAGAACGGGTAGGCTGAAGGAAACAGGCCGAGACATGGAGAAACCAGCGCTTGGGATGCTCGAGAAAGAAAGAGATGGACGCGCGCAAACAAACGGGAAATAAAAAGTCGGGATGGTAGAAGCCGCTTTAGTGCGGCCTTGTTGGCGCACGAGCACCAGAAGTGGGAGTGGGAGCACGTGAAGGAAGAGACAACAGCAAGTTGCGGTGAGAAGGAAAAATCGTGATCGTACCTCGATGTTCGTTCTCGCCGTAGCCGTTCCAGCCGCGGGTGGTCAGTCTGTGAGGGGTTTCTCTGAGGAGACAGCTGGTGTCCCAGTGCTGGATGGTGTCGCGGACCTCGTCAGGGAAATCCGAGCCGCAGTCTACAATCCAGCCAACAGAGCGCGAAAGCGGCGGAGGAGACATGATGCGGGCTCCGATGGCAGAGTAGGCGCCTGCACCGCCGACGACATCTTTGACGGGCGGGGTGGGCGGCTTGAACTCGATGTCATCTGTAGCTCTCAGAAAGGTGCTCTGGACGTGGGTTTCTGTTTTGGGATTGATGGTTGCATCGTACCCAGAATGAACATGCCAAGCGACACAAAGTCGATGGTGACATCTTCGTCGTCGGCCATGATGTACATGAGGGCGTCGAGCAGGACGTGCAGCGGGAGAGCGGGCACCGTGGAACAAGCGTGCTCGCGCTGCACCCTGGCGTAATCTGGAGAGGCGGCGTATTGCTGCATGAATGGGGTTTCTGTGCAGCGGACGGGAGCAGGCGAAGCCACAGGCCACTCGTCGCACAGCACCGGCCCAAGCACCCTGGCGGCCCAGCACGGCCCAGCGCCAGGAGAGCGGCGAGCTGGGCGCACTCGCTGCCTCAACCCCAGCCTGACTCGGACACCTCACCGCGGATCGCACTGCTCCCTCACGCTCGTTCAACGTGTCACGCTGAGCGACACGCCGTTTTCTTTGATCGCATTGAGCAAAACAACGTCTCGGAGCCGGACCCTTGACGTGCGCGGACCCGGCCCAGATCTCCTGCAGCCGGCGCCTGCCATCACGCCCTCAAAGTCTCCCCCCGACGCTCGCCGACCCGCTCCAGCCGCGAGCTCTCAGTTGCTGCCCGCAAGCTCCAGCATCAGCGCCTGCCTCGCCTCGCCTCCCCACTGCCCTTGCTAGCACAGTGATCCCCGCCATTGCCCATCATGGCACAGAACAACATGCATAACCTGACCACTCTGATCAAACGGTAACTCCGCACTCCCTCCCTCCAGAATGGCCCAGCACGACAAAGACCCGCTGCTCTACCGCCTCTCGTCGCCCGTTCACGTCCCGGACGACGCGCTGACAAAGCTCGCCCTTAGGCTGGAGGCCGCCACCTCCCGATTGGAGGACATTGCCTCGTCCACCTTCGAGAAGCCCTCCGCTCTCGATGCCGCCCCCGGCGCGCAGGCTGCAGCCGCCGCTCAAGCTCCTGCCAGAGCTTCTGCGCCGCCCGCAGCTCCTGGCGCGCCGCCCGCGCCCGCCCAGGCCGAGGTTCCTCCCATGCTTGCTGCTTTCGACGAGCTCTTGGACACTGAGCTGAAGGAATTCGTGGAACTGAGCAAGCAGCTCGGCGGCCCTATCGCTGAACAGGTATACGTCACGGAACTCGCGACAATGGACTTTTACTGAGACAATTTCCCAGGCGTCAGCGCTCTCCGATGCCTTCGCCGCCCAGCGCCAATTCCTCCAGGTCACGACACTCGCGAAAAAGCCTGACATGTCCTCTTCTGTCTTCCTCGAGGTCTTGAAGGACCTGCAGAGCGCAATTGAGAAAGTCGACCAGGTCAAGCAAATAACCAGGGACCCGGAAATCAAGAACCACCTGACAATGGTCGGCGACGGTGTTGGTGTACTGGGATGGGTCACCATGGACTCGAAGCCTGGCGATGTGGCCGCTGAGCTTTTTGGTGGTGCGCAGATGTACGGCAACAAGGTGCTGAAGGACTACAGGGACAAGTACGTGCAGCAGAACCGTCTGACACCGGATGAAAGGCTAATAAGCGGCTAGGGATCGCACTCATGTGGAATGGGTCCAGTCTTTCTACCGTCTCTTCAAAACTCTCATTCTCTACATCAAGAACAACCACGCCAAGGGCGTTCAGTGGAACGTGAGCGGCACCGATGCCGCCGAAGCGCTTCGTCAAGTCAAGTCAGAAGGCACCAGTGGTGCCCCCGCAGCGCCTGCACCGCCCGCCGGTGGTGCTCCGCCGCCACCCCCTCCGCCGCCGCTTCCTACGTTCGATAACATTCCTCCCCCTCCGCCTGGTCCTGCACCAGCTGGAAAGGGTGGCGGTGCCACCGACATGGGTGCCGTCTTTGACGAACTTAACAAGGGAGAGGCAGTCACTTCTGGTCTGCGTAAGGTCGATCCTAGCCAGATGACGCACAAAAACCCGGCGTTGCGCGCAAACTCCACCGTTCCTGAGCGGAAGGATAGCACTGGTTCCAGGGGCAAGTCACCCGCTCCTCCGGGTAAGAAGCCCAAGCCGGAAAGCATGCGCTCGAAGAAGCCGCCGAAGATGGAGCTTGATGGGAACAAGTGGATTATCGTGAGTCATGTCCAACATTCGAAGATCGACGCCCAGGCGAGTACGGTTACCCCTGCTGACTGTGATGACTACAGGAAAACTTCGAGGAGAGTTCCGAGCCTTTGGTGATTGAGGCTACCCTTGTCCAATCCATTCTCATTACGAAGTGCAACAAGACCACGATCCAGATCAAGGGCAAGGCCAACGCCATTTCCATCGACAACAGCCCCCGCACCTCAATCATTTTGGACTCGCTCGTTTCTTCGATTGATGTCATCAAATGCCCCAACTTCGCGCTGCAGGTGATGGGCACTTTGCCTACCGCCCTCCTCGACCAGGTTGACGGTGCCGCCATCTACCTTGGCCCGGAAAGCTTGAACACCGAAATTATCAGCAGCAAATGCTCCAGCATCAACATCAACCTGCCACCTTCAGAGGAGGACGGCGACTACACGGAGCACCCTCTGCCCGAGCAGTTCAGGACTTACATCAAGGACGGCAAGGTCGTCAGCGAGATTGTGGAGCACGCTGGTTAGAGTTAAGAGGGGCTGTAATGTCGTTAACAAAAAGAAGGGTTGCGCTAGAGTCGGGAATGTGTACGAAGAACGGATGGAATGCATGGATTGGGGCAAGGCGTTGGGTAAGTTTGGAGACAAAGTCGTGTTCGCAAACTTGCCGCTTTGCTGGCTGTTTTGTATGCGAGAGAGAGATTTCTATATAGCGTAGACTGGCCGCAACCTCTTCTTGTATAAATCGACTCTGTTGGCATCTACTGATTCTATGACGTCTGTGCTAGTGGTTCTGAATATGCACATACAAACTTCCTTGTGGGTCCCCGGAACCGAGCATGTCATCCAACCGCGTGTGACGTGACCCACGCATGCCTGATTTGTAGTTGTTGCACATGGCTTGACGTCCGAACGGGAGCAGACCCTCCTGCGCGATGCCGGACCCGCTTCCACGAAGCTATATAAAAGCCCTCCGACTTCTGGCCTCCGATCAACACAGCACAATATGACCCTCTCGTCCTCATTGGAACAACATCGCTCTTCAAGTCTAATGTGTTTTCTTGCTCTGGCGTGTTCAGGAGAGTGCCAGTACGTTAGTTGGCGTTTTCTTGTGTCAGAGGCCGGCGCAGCGACGTAGTGGTGATAGTGGTGGACAGCAGTATCACTGAAGGATGGTGGTGAGCAGCATTTGTGGTTGATGATGAGGTAGTAGAGCGTGAATTCGTGATGGACCGCATGCGGTGTTAGCAAGGGCTTCATGGGTAATTGAAGGCGGAGAGAAGGAAGCTGTTGTTTGCAGGTATGTCCATCTTCAGCGGCCATCACGCTTCCATGACTATGCTAGGAGTGGCATAGCCTTCATGGAACTAAGCAGTTTTGCTTCATAAGAACGAAAATTTTTTCTTTATCCCATCGTCCATCGAAGCTGAGAGTGTGCTGGGCGCAGACCATCACCTGAACCTCAACACTTACGGCACCAACACATCGCATCGACAGGTCACGGTGCTCATGAAGCTACGCCAACATGCGCGCGCACACAAGCACGGGTGTGAGCAGTAACACACGACACCAGACACCTACCCTGCTTCCGTCATGTGGCAGCGGCCTCACCCACAGCTCCGCACCGCACATTCACTACAACTTCGCCCGCGCGTCCTGTTCGAACCCCACTCAGAGCAGCATCTTTCTTTGAGCATTTACGGAACCAAAAAAGAAAATGGCAAAAACTGTAGCCGCCCTTTCGGACGCCCGCATGCTTTGCCCTTATTCTATGAGGGAGCGGGTGTTGTACAGAAAACCCCAGACACTGTCGCCGAGGGTTTTTTTGTGGAGTTTTTTTTTTTTGTTTTTAAAGCTCTTAGTTCTTTGCCTTTGTCTATTTTTCGATCAAGTGTTAGCATGCTCTTTCGGGTTCAAATCTTCGAACTTACCACTGCGCCACGAGGGCGAGTGTCTTATGCCCGTGGGCAAGAAAAGCAGTCACCGGCAACGCATATATACCGTACCTAACCCCAACCGCTATTCCCGCCGTTTCACCCGCCCGCCCGCCCGTGTCACTGACAGGCGCCTCCAGAAGTCGACCTCATCGCCGCCGGACGACGATGATGCCAACCTCACCTCGGCACCGACGACCGCGCCACCACCTATGCCCATCCACACGCCCATCTCCCTCGTGCCTGCCGACGCCGAGCTCGAGTCTTCGTCGCCGGCTATATATTCTCCCTAAAGTCTGAGAAAAACCCGGCGTTTGGCATTGATCTCCTTCTCTCGACGAAGCAAAGGCCATCGGAGACGACCAATCATCACCTAGACTTATGGGAGCGGTCGTTGTTTTTCCCTCGGTATACGCACCAGTCCTGTTGCCATCTTCCTGGCGAGAGCGAGCGGGAACCATACGTGCACAACAAAAGTACCGAAAGTCAGTGGGGCTCATAATCGGTGAGATAATGCTGAAGAGCAGCAGCATCACAAAAGGCTGCTCAGCGGCGTCTTTGCTTGAAGTGGAAGCGCAGGCAAGAAGGGATGAGACCTCTTCGAGTGGTCATACATCCACAGAGCAGGGACAGAAAGTGGATCGTGGTTGAAGAGTTGATATCAATGGCAAGGCGAAGCGGATGCCAGTGTAGTCAGCTACGCAGGTCAGTTCACCGTCACTGACACAAAACATGAGAAGAGAAGATGGTTTTATAGAAGTCCAGATATTGAAAGTAGTACGATCACGTCATCTAGCCCCACGACCCATCAATGTATTACGTCAACGTCAAAAAACACACCTTCTCCACACCCCCAGGATCAGGAGCAGACCTGGAACTCATCACTCACCCCACCACAAAACTCCCCGTCAACCGCACATCCTCCACGCTCGCCGCGACATACACCTTGAACTCGCCCCTCGGCAGCACCCACCCCTGACTTCCCACGTCCCACACGCTGAGGTCGCGCCTCGTCAGCGAAAACTCCACGTCGCCGCTCTCGCCGGGCTCCAGCGGCACCTTCGCGAAGCCGCGCAGCTGCTTCGCCGGCGTGCTCGCGTCGCCGTACGGGATGCCGACGTACAGCTGGACGACCTCGGCGGCGGCGTGCTCGGCGCCCGCGTTCGTCACCGACGCCGAGACGGCGGCGAGGGCGTCCCACAGGCTCGCGAGGCCGCCCTCGACCACGGGGCCGGCGGGCGCGGCCTCGGGCGGCGAGGCGTCGGAAGGGAGCAGCG
The DNA here is from genome assembly GCA_022560015.1 of Diplodia mutila. Classification (NCBI taxonomy): domain Eukaryota; kingdom Fungi; phylum Ascomycota; class Dothideomycetes; order Botryosphaeriales; family Botryosphaeriaceae; genus Diplodia; species Diplodia mutila. Next base: position 44,072 of record JAFISB010000105.1, on the reverse strand, counting down.
AGGTGGAGAGGTTGGCGTACTCGAAGGTGGTATAGGACAGGCCGAAGCCGAAGGGGAAGCGCGGCGCGATGCTCTCCCTCTCGAAGCGGCGGTAGTCGACGAACGGGCCCTCGGCGAAGTCGGCCTGGGTGTAGTAGTTGGACGCGTTGTCGGCGCGGACGGGCGCGTAGAGCGAGGGCCCGTAGTCGGCCGCGGCCTTGGCGACGGTGTAGTGCAGCTTGCCCGACGGCGAGGCGTCGCCGTAGACGAGGGAGACTAGGGAGCGGCCGCTGTCCTGCCCCGGCAGGTGCGCGTAGAGGACGGCGGTGACGTTTGGGTGCTCGATCCAGGCGTCGACGAGGCGGATGCCGGCGTTGTGGATGACGACGATCGTGTTGGTGCAGTTGGCCGCGACGTTGGCGACGAGCGTGTCCGAGTAGGCGTCCGTCAGGCGCGTGCGGTCGAAGCCCTCGGTGGCGAAGGCGTTGATGAGGACGATGCAGGCGTCCGACCCGGCCTCGACGCTGGGGTTCTGCGAGCTGAAGTCCCAGAAGAGCTGGGTGCTGTCCTCCCACGCGCGCTGCGAGAAGGCTTCGAAGGGGGAGCTGACGTACGGTGGGGTTGCGGCGCCGCTGCCGCCGCCGCTGATCAGCGTGCCGCCGTACGCGGCTTGGGGGATGTCATCGTCGGTGAGGCTGCCGGAGAAGAAGGAGGTGAGAGCTGAGCTTGAGACGTTGAGGCTGTTGAACCCGGACGACCACTTGCTGAAGCCGGTTTCGGCGTTGACGGTTGCGGGTGCAGGGCCGTCGTAGCCGAACAGGGATACAATCTGAGGAGACTTCAGGGGAAGGGCGTTGTTGATGTTCTTGACCAGAACGTGGCCCTCGACGGCACCTTGGTAGATGGTATCCTTGGAGTCTGGCGATAGCGCGCTGACTTTCTCGTCGTCATGCGGCTCCAAGAGGTTGTATGGCACACCGGTGCCTGGCTCGAAGGGAGCGAGCTTGTACCATGTAGCAACGATGCTACGGAAAGGAGTCGTCAGTACGTTGGCAGAAATTTATCACCATCTTTGCTTACCGCTTGGCCATATCGTCAAGCCTGGACTGAGTCAATGTCCCGTTCTCGGCAGCGATGGTCAGGTTCCCGTCCCAATATTCCGAGTCTGGCATTGCCATGTCCAAGCCAGCATCGGCGCTTGCCACTCCTGTATGCTGTGCGTCCCAGTCGCTGACGACGAAGCCCTGGAAGCCTAGTTCGTCCTTTAGGAGCCCGTTGAGGGTCTTGCTGTTCTGGCCTGGACAGAGTTAGCTGGAGCGCGATCATTCGCAGATGGGCAATACAAACATCCGTACGAATTGTTTATTCTGTTGTAGGAGCACATAATCGTTCCTGGCTGTTGTTCAGCATCCAGTACCGCGACGCCTACCACGGCGGTGATACATACCTGCGCCTGCCTTGACCACATCTTGGAAGGGCCACAGATAGAGCTCGTGCATTGTCCTGTCATCAATGTTCGACGACACCGAGGCATTTCCAGTCGCGCTGGTAGGATTGCGGTTCGTTTCCTGCTCGTTGCCGATGTAGTGTTTGGCCGACACGGCCACGTTCTCCTGCACGCCGACGACGGTGTCGGCACTCAGCACGCCGCAGAGATACGGGTCGACCGAGAACCCTTCCTGGAAGCTGTCAACAAACGCACGTATACCCGACAACGCTCGTCTCTACACTCACCCAGTTCCGTCCCCCCAGAACAGTGCGACCAAGCGGACCCATCACCGGGCCAAGCCACACATTCACTTCGACACGTGTCAAGTCAGTGTCCTTCAGCCCAAACGGACAAGGCAAACCCAAGACAATCACTCACCTCCCTTCGCCTTCGCCTCCCTCCCGATGACCTGCCCGCGCGCCTTCGCGAGGTCTCTGTTCCACGACGCGGCGACGGAGATGCCCGACGCGAAGCCGCTCACGAGCTCCGTCCCGCGCACGCCCGCCGGCCCGTCGTCGAGGCACAGCCCGGGAAATCCGACGCGCAGGGCGGATCCCGAAGTGCCGCTGCAGCCGTTGGCCGTCGTGCTGAAGCCGAAGGTGAGGTTTTGTTTCTCCTCGTTGGTCATCTGCCCGACGAGGTCGGTTGCGTAGGCGTACGCCGCGGCCCAGTCGCCCGTGCCGGTGGCTTCGGCTGCAGCAGGCATATGCAGTGTGTGAGTAGGCGGCTGGATCGACGAGGCTAAATGGGTGGGAATTGAAGTGGAGAGGAGGACGAGGCAAGGTTATCGTCTGTTTACTTACGGCTGGGGTAGACGGGTGGCGAGCGGTTGTAGGACCAGTAAAGCTCCTGCGCGGCGATGGTCTCGGGCGAAGCTGGGACATCCTGAGCTGTGGTTGGGGCTAAGCACAAGAAAGAGAGGGCGAGCAGCGCCGGGAGAAGGAGGCGTGAAAGAGTCGCCATTGTGATTTCGGGGGAATGATCTCGACAAGCTCGACGACCTGCGGCCTGAGGTCAATGGCATACGGCAGAGTCATTGAAGACCCCCCTCTTTATAGCTCCAGCTCTCGGCCATGGCGGGAAAGTTGCTGTGGGTGCAATACCCCTCTTTCCCCTTCGCTTCAGGAACAATGAGTAACCCACTCTTCACTTGAGGGAAGCGGGACCAGAGTAGCAAGAGGCGCCGGAGTCACGTCACCACGTGGTGATGGTCCCTCGGGTGGCGTTCTCCTCCTCCCCCGCAGAAGCTTGCCCAAGCCTTTCCTCCCCCACAAGCAACCGGCTAAGAGTGATGGCGTGCCGGTCACACGCTGCTTGGAGTTACCTGTTACGACCACTGCAGGTGTTCGGGCTCGGATGTTCCCATGTCCGGGGGGCAGCGCTACGCATCGGTTATTTGCCCCAAGTTATGACTAGGTGGTGATGGAAATCTCATTGCCGGCATTCCTCCACATTCCCCAACCCCGCATTCTCGCCCGCTGAAATAGCCGCAACGGGTTAGCACCGCGGCTCCTATCCACACTTTGCGATCTCGGCGCAGCTGATGAATTCCCCAGTCACGAGGGCTGCGCCGTCTCCCCGTCTCCCTGTCGACAATATCCTGTTCAAGCGAACATTTGCCGGGGATGGTGGTGGTGCGGGAGTGCGGGAGTGCGGAGCGGCAGTTCCCCACGCTACGAAGGACTTGACGGAAGATGCCATGGCTTGATCATCCGCACGTGCTGGAGACGGGAGTACCTGTTTCGTCGCACCGCCCTTCATGAAGCCACTCGTATCGTCGGCGGCATTGCGCCGAGGGTGCTACTTATTTCCTCCTTTGTGGCAAATCCGCGGAACACCACGACCAGGCCCCGTCCGCGGGATTATTCTGCAAGCGCTCGGTGCCTTGAGGAGTCGTCATTAATAGGAACGGGGTGGTGCCCGGTTGGTGTAAGGGTTCAGGCTTCTCCTCACCGGCTGAAGAAGTAGAGTCCGTGATGGACGAAAGTGACCCTCCAATATTGAGGGGAGCGTAGCTACATGCATGAAGCCGACTTGGCCTTCAGCACGAGATGAAGTGAGGTACTCTTATCCGTACGAATACGCAGTATCCCTAAGATGCTAAGAGCTGCTATGTGACGTTGCCAAGCTGGAGAAATTTTGAAGTGAGTAGCTCGAGGGTAGAGCAGCGTAATCAGGCTGAATGCTCCAAGCACGCACGCGATTTGGTTCCGTCTTTGGTTTAACATGTTTAACATTTTTGTTTAGTCTTTCTCTTAGAAGATTAAGGATAGGCTATTCTTATTTACTGTGGCAGAAGCAAAAGGATGCCCTGCGTATTGCTGATCTCATTACGTTTTCTCGATTCCTTCCTTCCAATTAACCCGTTCGTCACTATTGTCAAAGACGTTTGCTCATTACCATCTTTTTCAATCTCCTTTCCCACCGGTCCGCGCATTTAGCACTTGCGGACGAAGAGGCCGATGGGGCTCGGGTTCCAGTCCTGGAACCACTCGAAGCTGAGGTCACCGCCCTCGGCGCACATCTCGTACGCGATCGTCTGGCCGGCCTGGCACTCGCCGGCGGCCACGACGAAGCGCTTGCCGGCGGCAATCTCATACTCGCCCAGGTCCTGCTTCTTCTCGGGCACGCTGTCCCAGGTCGTCGTCTGGTCGGCAGGCTTGGCCAGCTCCTCGAAGGTGACCTTGCCGCCGGACTGGGGAGTGAGCGTGTAGTCCGAGGTCTCGAGCTCCTCCTTCTGCGGCAGCAGGAAGACGGCGCTGCAGGTGCTGCCCGCGTACGAGTCGGGGATGTCGAAGTTGAAGAGCGAGCACACCTTGGGCGAGGTACCGACCTGGCCGTTGTACTGCGTGCCGAACGACTGCGAGGGGGTCGACGCGTTGACGGGGACGATCAGGTGGGGGTACTGGTAGTCACCGGCGAGATCGGTGGGGCAGGCGGAGCCGGAGCCGGAAGAGGGGGTGGAGGGAGGAGTGCCTGCGGGGGGAGTGCCAGCGGGCGAAGAGGGAGTGCCCGCGGGAGAAGTGACGCTCTCGACCGAGGTGGCTGTCTGCGTCTGGGACGTCGTCTGCGTCAAGGTGGTGGGCGGGGGCGACTCGGGCGCGGGCTGCGTGTTGCTGGGCGTGGGGCCCTGGGCCGGAGAGCTCTCAACCGGGGGAGGGCTGGCCGGAGCGGGAGTGCTGGGCGCGGGAGGGGCGCTGGACTCAGGGGTCGGGCACTCGGTGGTGTACTGCGTCAGCGTCGAAGTGACGCCCTCGGGGGTGCTGACAGCAGGGGGCTGGCTGGCGACCGGGGAGCTGGGGGCCGGCGGAGCGCTGCTGGGCGTGACGGGGACGGGGGTAGACGCAACGGGGGTGGAAGCAGCGGGGGTGGACTGGCTGCCACCGCCAGAGGCACACTTTCCGCCCTCGGTGCTCAGCGTGATTTCGACACACTTGTCCTGGCCGTCGACCTCCTTGGTGTAGATGTTGTACTCGCCGTCGGCGGCCGGGCAGGCGTAGAACTTGGTGCTGCCGTTGTACGTCACTTCGCCGTTCTCGCCGACGGAGAAGCCGGGAGTCGGCGAGGCGCCCTCGTCGCACTGGAACTGGGTCGTGGGCGGCGTGAGGATGCAGCCACGGCCGTTCTTGTCGGTGATGGCGCCGTTGTTGAGGCAGTAGGTGGCAGGCGAGTAGTCACCACCGACACGGTTCTGGCCATCGTTGAGCTGGCCAACACTGCCAGAGGCACCGCCAGATGCGGTGATCTGGAAGCAGCAGTCGGAGCGCTTGAGGACGGCGGCGGAGGCGCCCAGGGTGAAGGCGAGCGGGGAGAGTGCGTACTTCATTATGAGATTAAGGTGGGAATTAAGGTATGGCGAACGATGGGAAAGGGGAATGAAGACGAGCGATGGACTGCTGATCGTGAAGACTCGAAACGGTAGCTGCCAGAAGCATACTTATAACCTTCGAAATTGGTTGGACTACAGCAAACGTCAGTGGTGGTAACCAGTTTGCAGGTGCATCGACGATGGGACGGTGAGCCACTGACGAAGTAAGCTGGCACTTGCGTTGCAGCATCTCCACTGCGAATCTCAAGTAACAGCAACGTGCGTGATTGGCACAGTGGCAGGCGGAAGGGACGGTCCATAAGGCGCTGGGTACGCCCGAGCCGCAGCCGTGGTTCCTGGCAGGGAGGGAGAGCCAAAAAGCAGCGAATGAGGAGGCAGGAGCGAGGTTCAGGCGAAGATCAGTCGCGGGATTTTCAGGCACTTTGCTCAGAAGATGACGTTTTGCGAGGGGGATCGACGGCGGGAGGGTCGTTTATTTCGACCACTCCACAGCGCTGCGTTCTATTTTAGGCTTCCAGTGCGTTTTGTGGGGATGCAAAGGTGCCGCGCACCGCCTGGGAGCTGGAACGCAGTCGAAAAGTATTTCCAGAAGCCGTCGTCTCCTCATTGACAGCGTGGCCTGCCAATGGCATCGAACAGCTGATCATCTGGTCGAGTTACACGTCAGTGTTGGTCGAGGCTGAGAGAGAGTGGTTCCTCTTCGCGTATTTGCGGACGGACCACCGTCCTGACGTAGGCTGATATCATATCACGTGCAGGACCACCTGTCCGACGCGTGTTGTTCGGAACAACAAGCAAAGGACCGACCGACATTTTGAACATCTTCTTGGCAAGACATAATCTACAAAACAATCGGTGCGAAGTGAAGGAACACGTCGGCAGTTCCATTGATTTGACTTTCTCGCCGGCAACCACATTTGCAGCCATCCCAATGCCCGGGAAAACGAACGAACGACCAGGCCCAACTGCTGTCCGAAAAAATCCAGAACGATCGTGACATCTCCACCGTGGCGATCCGTTAGGTAAACAATGGAGAACCCCGCAGTAGATACCTCCGCTTGATCCGCTTGATCCGCTCCATCTCCTCGTCAGATGCCTACCCCGAGCTTTCTCCTGACCTCAAGAGTAGCACAGAAAGTTCCGTGAGAAACCGACAGAGGAGACCGCCATCTCAGATGCCAGTTTTGTACGCGGCTGTCGCGGTCTTGTAGAGCAGACGATCATCAGCGCCGACACAAAAGGGAAGTCGAGGGCGTAGCACCTTACCTTTCTCTCTCCTCCACGAGCGATCCCATCACTCACCGACCTTCGGCTTCACCAAGACCCGAACACCCTTGCTGTCCGGGCTGACGGCAGGCAAGAACGCATCATGATGATACCTGCAGAGTTCCGAGTTCAGCCTGAGATCATCACACCACCACCTAAAAAGAGCAAAACAAATGAAAAAGGAATGATGAGAGAAAGAAGAAGGAGACATACCTCACATCCTCGACCCCGCACCCCTCGGCCAGCTCCAACCGATCCCCAAACCACCTGACCCACGTCGCCAGCGCCAGCCACAGCTCCGCGTGCGCCAGGTTCATGCCCACGCACTGCCTGCTGCCCTTCGAGAAGCTCAGCAGGCACCCCTCCAGCTTCTTGTTCCTCCTCCCCTCCGCGTCCAGCCACCGCTCCGGCCGGTACGCGCGGCTGTCCGCGAACAGCCGCTCGTCGTGGTGCACGAGGTACGCGCTCATGCCGACGGGCGTGCCCGGCGGGATGCTCCACGTCTTGCCGTAGTTCTTGGACGACGGGTCGGATTCTTCATCGGTGTAGGCCAGCGTTTCGGTCTCCGGGATGCGGGCGAGCCGCGTGACGACGCCGTACCCGAGGCGGAGCCCCTCGAGCACGCAGGCCGAGAGGTAGGGCAGCTGCTCGAGCGTCGTCCAGGGCGGCAGGTCAGCCGGGCTGGAGTTGGGGGTGGGCGGGATGGCGGCGAGGAGTTCGGCGCGCAGGCGGGAGAGGGCGCGCGGGGTGCTAAGGAGGTAGGTGAGGTTGGTTGTGAGACCTGTTGTAGAAACGGAGCGGTTAGTTTGATGTGGTTGTGGTGGAGGGAGATGAAGACGTACTCCATGACACAGTCTCGATGCCTGCTTGAACCATGGCCTGAGCCTCGCGGCTGAGTCGCTCCGTGTCCTTCTCCGAATCGGGCATGTTGCTGGTGAGGATCTCGGTGAAGACGGTGGCACGGGAGGACTCGGTGGGCTTGTCGATGCCCTGATCGATGTCTTGCTTGACTTTGCGGACTTGGGAACGGATATCCTGGGTGTCAAAACTGGTAAGCACACAGATTTTCGAAGAAGATTGATTGGAAACGTACGGTCCGGTACGCCCTCCACAACTCCATGTCGGGATTCATCCACTCAATGACGCACCTGCAAGACATTCGTAAGCATTTTGATCATGAGCATGGCTCCTCTACCGAGGCACCTACGTTGGCAGGCTGTAAAACAGTTTCTGGTACAGTGGAAAGTGTCTGAATGGGATCACGACATCCATGCCGGTGTGTATCGCATTGTATAAGCTCTTGTGCATGCTCGGATCGTCCAAGAAGCCGTAGCTACGGCCGAAACAATACTCAGTAATGACGTCGGTTGCGAAACACGAGATGGAATCGACGAGGGATAGCGGCCTGCCGGTCCCGGCCCAGGTCTCGACGTTCTTTGCAAGCTTGACAATGTTTTGCTTGATGAGCGGCTCGAGCTTGATGACCATGGGCCGAGAGAAAAGGCGCTGAAGGGGCGCGCGGCGTGTGCGATGCAGGTCGTGGCTCAAGGACCCGAAGTGCGTCTGCAAAGGAGGTTAATGAGACGGATTGAAAACAGCGGCAAGGAGATGTCCTTGGAATATCTTACGCCGTCGAAGCTGGAGGCAAGTTAGTCGAATGCGAGCACTGCGTATTTTCACGGACTCACTCGAAGGGTCCGGTGAACCAAGCTGATATCCCGCGCTTGGAACTATACGAGTAGATCGTGTCGATAAACTTCGGGTCGCGGACGTGAAGCTCTTCCGGATTGATGCGTATGATTGGGCCTGGTAGCCAGGGTTGTTATTCGCGCTATTCTTGATACGTGCCAAGTCTTCAGGCAAAGGGACGTTATAGATGCTTCTTACCATATTTGTCGTGAAGGTCTGAGATTTTCTCCGTGTATTTGCCCCCTCTGAAAAAATCGTGGTAGGTCTCATACCAGTAGCTGCTATCGTTTAGTCACATAGCCACCTTGGTAGGTCTAGATACTCACGTTAATCCTGCGAGCTTAGGTCCTGGGAACTTTGAGATGGGTTGGAAGAAAAGTCTGTAGGTTCCAAGGCACAGTAACCAAAGAACCGGGGGCAAGGCGAGTATCAGGAAAGGGTTCCGAGCAAGGAAGCCTGGGGCAGGCACCTCCTCGGAAATCGCCATGTTGGTGGGGACTTTCATAATGAGCTACGGCTGGAGCGAAATGTATTAAAATTGGAAGGCTGGCGTGCAAAAAGACGATGTGACGCGGCCCCTTCAAATATTAGGAAACACCTGCCACCCTGTGCTCGTTCAGCCCTCGTACTCTAGAATGGGGTTGCCCTCCATCATCCCCATGTACGAATGCATACCTGCTGCTTGATTGACGATGTCATCCCACTTATATCCAGATGGTTGTACAAATGCTGACAGGAGGGCCATTGCAGCCAATGTGGTGACGCGATATCATCCATAACCCACTCATTTGGTCGCACAAAGGCTCACATGTCGACAACCGCCGCGTATGCCTAGGGTGGAGATGTTGCTTACATGCATTATCACAATTAATAGAAGGACGACGATGCATGTAGGGCTGGATGGGAGTGGGTCTTGACAAGTGTGGGGCACTCTCCGCGAGCCCGGATGCCTTGAGCCGCCTTGGACACGGTGCGACAGGCCAATGGAAGACAGAGCCGGGGGGTTGATGTGCATTTGATCTGTTCAGGATGGCGATGCAACGCCGGCGGGCCGTTCCGTATTAGTGTAGGAGCGTCTTGATCCGGATAGACGCCACTGCCGCTGCGAGGCGATCGCGGGGAATTTTCCCCACGCGGCGCGATGGAGTGCACCGCCATCGGCTGCAGGCAGCAACGCCCCATACAATCCCTGCACTTTATTGATGAGGAAGCAGGAAGCTGATATCATGGCGCAGTGGAGTATAGTATTCGTGCAGTCTGTGCCCTATTGTATAGCAGCAAGTGAAACACCAAGAGAAGACGAGAAAACGGGAATGCAAAACTTGTTTGACGCAGGAAGCGTGCATATTCTAGGCGAGAAGGGGAATTATACCGAGAGCTGCCGCCGTTAGATGATTATACAGATCCGAGAAGACATTAAATGGAGCGTGGCGAAGACGATTACATAAAGGCGCAGCTTGGCAGCCACGAGTTTTTGCTCTTCGAATGGGCTTTGAGGGCTTCTTGAGCCTCCTTCACTGGGTTGTAAAGCCAGATGTAGGCGTCCGGGTCTTCAGGAACGTTTCCGTTGGGCACAAACTTTCTGAGATTTTCAAGTCTGGTGTCAGGATCAACGCCAGCAAGCACGCCGACTTCAGAGGTGAATTTCAAGGTGACGCCCCTCTCGTATCTGAGCTTGTTGTAAAGCCCCAGCCGCTCGGGAACGTCTCTAACCGTCGCATCCGAGGTAAACAGTTCGCCAAGACATGCAGCGTCCTCGACACCCTGGACGGCACCGGTGGCGTGTGTTGGGTGCAGGGGATGTGCAGCGTCGCCAATCAGGACGAGCTTACCCCTGACGAAGGTCTTGGGCACGGCACGAGCGGGGAAGGCCCAGTGCTTGAAGTCCTCGCCCAGGTAGATAAGCTCCTTGAAAAACTGCGGATGGTCGTGGAAGATGTCGACAACCTCGTCGGGGTCGCTGGTAGCGTGCCAGTCCATTGTGGTCAGGTCGCGCTTGGCAATTTTGGCGGGAAACAGGAGGCCAAAGTTCAGGTAAGTGCCGTTTCTCGCAGTGTAGATGACTGAAACAGAGCCGTTGGTGCCGCGAAAACTGACATGGGCGTCCGGGTACTTGTGCTCATCGAGGAACTTGGCGGCTAGAGGGTTCTGGCGAGCCTTGTCTTCCGAGACGAAAAAGCGAAAGATGTTGACGCCTGCGCGAGTCGGTACACACTCAGACCCAGCAATAGCCTGGACCGTCTGTGAGTGGATACCGTCTGCGCCGACGACTATGTCGCCCTGGTGGGTGGTTCCATCATTGAGGGTGATGGTGCCGGCGTCGGGATCGACGGACTGAACGCCTGACGACAGATGAAGGTGTGCATTCGGGTACGACAGGGCCTTTTCCCGCAGCGCCGAATGCGCGTCAACCCGGTGACACATGACTTCGTCGCCCTCGAAGTGGAGCTCGCGGCGTCGGTCTTCTAGGTTCTGAAGGGGGCTGTCAGCATGGTGTCGAGCAGTTGGGGCAGGGGTTTGGCTCACGTAACGGTCGGGCATGGACTCCATGACCTCGTCCTTGACGAGGTAGTTGTACCATCTCTCGACCTTGCAGGCCTGGAAGTCCCTGTAGGCGTCGATGCCCCATCGCGGGAAGACATAGGCGGTGGTGGTGGGGCCAAAGTGCAGAGCGGCGCCGACCTCGTTGGAGAAGGCAGAGCGCTCGAAGATGTGGACTTGGTGGCCCTGACGAGCGAGGGAGATGGCAGCAGAAAAACCAGCGAGGCCGGCTCCGACAATCAGGATCTTGAGGGGCATGCTTGCAGAAGCAACTTCGCCGGAGAAAAAGCTGGGACTGCTGGCACCGGGAAACAGACTGTCGGGACTCGTGCACGACTTATCTGCTGGGCTCAGGCTCCGGCCTCAGGGGGCCAGTGCTCGCGGTGGTCAGAGGCATGCAGGCGGGGTAGGCGCAGACATGGCGCGCCAATGGCTGGGTTTCGAGCATGGATGGGGCGTTACGCGGCGTCTAAGGGCATTAGGCAGCTTGGAGCGACGGCAGTGCTGAGCGGCGGCGCGCGGGACGGAGCGGTCGTGTGGTGTGGAGCGCGCAGGACGGAGAAGCCGGGCTGGGGCCAGGGCGCTCGCTTGTCGGGAGGGCTAACGATTGCTAACGATTGCTGGCCCAGCAGCCCGGCTCTCGCGCGGCTCTGCTTTGCTTTTGCACGTTGCTTTTCCACGCCCATCTGCCTTCTGCAGCTCGAGCCAGCGCACTCACGCCAGCGACTCGGGTTCGGTGCATGGCTGGGCTGGGGTGCCATGGCTTGCATGCATCCAAGCCAGGCTCATCTCGGTAGCTACGGGGCACAGCAGCTGCCGCCGCTATTGGCGGGAGGGCTAGCGGAGCGCTGTAACGGCTGCCATTGCACCGATCACTTGCCTGACGGGGCCTGCCAAGTCCGTCGCTCCCCTTCGAAACGGCCCTGTGCCCTCACGCGAGAGCCACAGCGGCACACGCCATGTGATTGACAGCGTGCAACGTCCCGCAGCAGCCATCGCCCCTTCCCCGACAATGGACTGATAATGCCCGCCGAAGGCATGCCTGGGCCCATGCCGCGCTGCCGCCTCCTCTCCAGCGCTGAGCCGTCAGACGCCTCCTCGCCAACAAACTTTCGCCTCGAGAACGAACGGCACATGAACCAGTCACAGTCACTCTCAATCTCTGACAGCCAGTCTCACCACAGCCATTCTGATGCTTTTCCACCAGCTCACTGCATTTGCCCAACAACACTGGGTCATCCCCGCTGTCCTGCTGCCCATATCATATCTCCCTTGCAGTCCTTCTCGTGGCCGCCCCGTCCCGCGTGCCTTTTCAACGGCCGACGCCTGCTGGATCCATCCCGTCTGTGGCAAACATAGGGGCGCCGTTGCCAACCGCAACCGATCCTTTATGCGGCACGTCCACTTTAGCAGCGGCAGCGTTGCACAATCGGCCCCAAAGTGCTGACTTCTGGCCCTGCCGATGCCGTAAACGGCATCTGCTACAACGTCGGCAGAAGGTCGCCGGAATCCGAAAAAGCATACGCTCATCGGCAGCTTAATCCGCGGCGCCATTAATATATCCCTCGTGTTGTCGACAACTGAGACTCAGAGCCCTTGTCTGTCGCGACATTCGGACGTTGCGACGTGCGCCGCTGCGTCGCCACAGCTTATTCGATGGTCGTGGAGGACTCGGAGTGCTCCTTGGTTAGCTTCGCAGCGACCCGCAAAAGCCGACATCTCAAACACGAATGGGAGGCTTTGCTTTTTACAGAGCATGCCATCACAGTGATCACTTAAGACTAGACGTAGATTAGCGCCTCAAGGCTGGATTCAACAACCGAGGCGTCATGGAGCAGCTCGACAAGGATCTCAGATACGCGGGTTACATATGCGGGATGCGCGGGGATGGTGCGATGGTGAATCGATCTGCTGTCTCCACCATCATCTGACGCGAGCGCGGTGGGTTGACCTTTCATTTATCCAAAACCCATGTTCCCTGGAAACCCACTAGTCCGTCTGCCGCGCCCTAGCGATGATTACCTCTCCGGTAGCTCTGCCCCATACTCAGCCCTAGACGAGCTCTTATACGAAACATCCACCATTGAATATCTTGGAAAGCTCAGCCTTTGACTTATCGCAACTGTTCAGCGAGGAAGATGGTTCCGGTGTTGACGTTGGAAGCGTGGAGGGAGGAGAGGGCGGAGGGGACTGAGCGGGCCGGCGAACCATTGGCTGTCTGACCGACTAGAGCCTCGTTTGGGGAGTATGTGGCACTGCTTCGAACTTCTGCCCGCCTTCTCTCTCGCGTGTTGATTTTCGCTTCGAGGTAAACTGCGTTGGACAACGTGAAAAGCAACGTGGTTTTGGTGAAGTCGAAGTGTTGTAGCAGTTAAGCACTAAGAAGTGACGGGCCGTAGCAGCGCCATCGACCAGCAAAATGTACACCACATGGCCAGTTGAAGCTGTGATCCTGATGCAAAAGTATAGTAATCAGTTCCGTATCTTCATCCACACAGACTCTTTGACTCCTTCCCTGCGATGAGGTAAGAGATTTTCCCGACCAACCTAAACTTTTCTTCATGACCTTTAGTCCTCTATGCTGCCATCCTTTCGTCGTCTGGATCAGCTCTTCCCTTTTCTTCCGCATCTTCTTCTTCTCTGGCTTTAGAAATTATTCCTTCATCACCGTGTATCTGCTGCCCACTCCTCCCACTCAGCACGTCGGAACAGCCTTTCATTCTTCACATGCCTCCGCATCACACTTCGACCCAGCCGTCCCCTTATCGGCGAAGCATCATCGTCTTTATCCACCGCTCTTCGCCACACCTCATCTTTTTCCGGTTCCAAGCCCCTCAGATCTCGCCAAAATCGAATTTTCAGCCCGGGGAAGCCGCCGTCGTACACTGCGAGCAGCTCGACCTCGTAGTAAGTCCAGCAAAATGCGCAATGCCCGCTTCCGAGAAGTACATTAACGTCGCTTCTTGACCGGAAGGCCTGCGCCAATAACGCCTCAGCAAGCGAGCATTTGCTCACAGCTCCGTACCCATCCTTGAACAGTTCCATATCCCTATCGACACTGACATGGGGACACACCGCCCACTCGACATCCTCGAGACGTCGAAGCACCGGGGTTGGCGTCAAACCGTGACCCACTGGCACTTGCCAATCCAAGAACCGGTAGCACTCTGAGAATTACCGACGGCGACGAGGAAAGACTCTCAGTGGAAGTGGAAGAGGAACTATTGCCACCGCTTCCCTCGCTACAGTCGACCCGCGCCCAGAAATACTGCTCGCACAGCATGCCATCCTTCGCCACAACGGCTCCAGGAGCTCTGACAGCCGTCCCGCAGCCATTGCACCTCGCTCCGCCGCACTGAGTGGTGCATCGCCCTCGAACACGATCCGATGCTACCGTCGGCACCCTCGTGCGTTGCACGCGTACCACCCGCAAGTGTCGCGCTCGAGCAGCAGCGTCAACTCGAATATCGCACTCCACAATCTTTCCTTCGTGTTGGCCTTCCTCTCCTCCTCCTCCTCCTCCTCCTCCTCCTCCTCCTCCTCCTCCTCCTCCTCATTCTCCTTTTTCTCCTCCATGTCGTCGGTCATGAACGGGTTCTTTTCATCAAGTGGCGCGGATGAATAAACATCATCATCCTCCTCCTCCTCTTCGGCTAGAGCGTGCACATAGGTCGCCCGCAGGTAAACGTGCAGTCCGCGACATGTGAGAGCGAGGGCGGCAATGGCGAAGGGTGGGAGGAGGCATGCGAGGCGGCCGAGGACGGTGGTGGGGAGGTTGAGGATGTATGGGGTGCTTTTGGAGGATATGGCGGGGAAGAAGGCGCGGTGGTAGTGCTTGCGGATGCGTCTGAGAGATTTCACGGCCGCGGCTGTGGTTATTTTGCGGGTGGTAATGGGGACGAGGTTTGGGTGGTCTGTCGGGGGTCTCGGAATTCTTGGAAGGTTTGCTGTGAGGGCTGGTGTTCGTGAAATTTGATTTTTTTTGTGTGAACATTTGTCTATATACGTAGAGAAAATACCTTGGAGAACAGACCAACGGACGAGATACACTAAATTAATGTTGTTCCCAACGTTAGCATAACAGCAGCAACGTGGCCCAAGCGGTCGTGCGGAAGTGTGTATGGGAACAATCAATATATGGCGATACCAAACCTATCCAGGAAGAGAAGATATACTGAACCATGGTCGAGAACTTTGATGGACGAGGTGAAGGGAAACAATACGCGCTAAGGTTTTAGGAACCTACAAATTTAATTCTCCCCCACCCAGAATTTGATTCCCCTTCCCCTTTACGCCATCTCGAAGCTTATATATCTAGCCTCTCACCTATATAGGCCTAGCTTTACCGGATTGTCGTTTGTTTTCTCCCGCACAGCAATACTGGATAGTAGATCTTCGACCTTGGCACGCCGACCTTCGCCTACCAACACTTGCCTACGAGTGAATTTAATATGAAAATGAGGGCTTGGGGTGGTGTTTCCCGGGGAATCAAATTCTGGGCAGAGAGGAGTTTTGTTTGTAGGCACCAAGTTTTAATGATGACAGCCACTTCAAACCGCGAGGAGCCACAGTGGGTCGCTCATCGACTGCGGTTGCAGATCGTGGGAGGTGGGGCGGCACGCGGATCATCATGGCGCAGACCAAAGCTTACGGGTAGCACCGTTATTTGGATGAGCGATCAAATGGTCTCCAACACCTAAATAGTTCAGGGGTATGATGCGTCCAGCTCTGGGCGAATGTGGCATCACTCATGATTAACAGGACTATTTTGGGCACGGTAGAACGATATCGGTACAGGACACTGCGAATGCACACTGCTGTTCGTAGACTGTTCGTTTGAAAAGTCCTCATGATAATTGAATTGGTTTTGAGAAAGTCCCTGAATACCTGGATAACCATTGAAACACCAGAAAAGAATGCCCGACCACATTATCCTTCACTTTCATCATATGACGTCATATCTCGTTGCATCGACCGCGCGAAAAATCCCAAATTTTAACCACCCTGCCTAGCCTTCTCGGCGCAGATCAGAGCGATGACTTTGCTCAGCTCGGCGCTCTGGGCAAACTGCTCCTTTTTGACCTCCTCGGAGATGTTCTCGTCCTTGGAGAGCTCGCTGCCGAGGTGCAACATGCGGTTCTGCAGGGCCAGCATCTTCGAAAGCGTGTTGTCGAGGAAGGGCGCAGAGAAGGAAACGGAGTCGGGCGAGGAATTCTGCAGCCGGATCTCAAGCTTCCGCGGCTGCTTCTTGCCGTTGACTGTCGTCGGGTCCTGGACCGCCGGTGCGGGAGCACTGTGTGACGGGGTTGTGTCAGCGAGCCGGGTCGCCAGCAGTAAGGAGAACGGGAGCAAACACGGGAAGTGGAAGGGTAGATGCAGAAAGATTTGACTTACGCTTGTGGACGCTCGATGAAAGTCATGCTTTCAGCCATTTCGGCGACGCGATTGGCGATGCGGGCGGCCATGATTTCGTAGGCGGACGGCCTGCTTGACGCGACGGCCGGGGCGGCCGACTTGGCGTGCGACTTGCGCAGGGCGGTTGATTGCTTCTGAAGTTCCGAAGGCATTTTGGAGTGCAATAGGGAGAAATTAGGAGGAGGTAGGTGGATGTGAGAGAGGAGAGAGGTCGGAGAACTAGAATAAAAAGGGTACAAAGAGGGCCCAGGGGGGTCCAGATGGACTACCGGGTGGAGAAGCAAGGAATACTGTGTACTAGCAGGAATGGCCGAGTGGCTGACATGTCGGCGGCGTCAGCGGTTGTGTCGCGGCTACCTTGTTTGCCCCCTGCACCTCTGGCGTCATCGTGCTGGGGCCGCGCCACAGCAGCCCGCATCCATCCCGGCGCCGCTCATCCTTTGCACGTCGTCGCTCCCCAAGCTTGCAAGTGCACACGACATGTCGCCGTCGACGTCGCGGTCCCGAATGTCGCGAGCATAAGAAAGGGCGATCCGTGAGTGCGACGTTTGCGCGCGGCGGAGACGAAACGGTCGGGCTAACGTCATCCGGCAGAGCGCGACAATGCCTACTCCATCAGCGCCCTCCGAGCGGAGAGGCAAACAGAACGACCTGTTGGGCGCAGGCCTCAACCTCAAGAGCCCGGAAATCGAGAATCACCCCTCAGGCCCGCCCAAACATGGAGATTTCGGCCAGGCCGAGCGCGGTGTGTCCATCGCCTCGACTTTTCTGTCGGGCATTTTGGCGTAAGCGCACCACCACCACCCGGAGAACTCATGTACTTACTCCATTCCCAGCATCAATGCCGCCCAGTTTATCGGCCTGCCCTTTAAGATGATTGATCCCAAGTTCTACAATGAATACATCGCCTTCACCAAGCAATCCTTCGCTGTCCTCGTCACCACCATGACTCAATGGTGGTCTCCTACCAAAGTCCATGTCAGCGGCGATTCGAGTATCCCCAGCCAGCTTTTCCTGAAGCCTGATGGGAGCCTCGAGTGCAAGTTTCCCGATCGCATGGTCCTTATGGCGAACCACCAGCTCTACACCGACTGGCTGTATCTCTGGTGGATCGCCTACACGAGCAAAATGGCCGGCCACGTCTACATCATCCTCAAAGAGTCAATCAAGAACATTCCCCTAATCGGCTGGGGCTCGCAGTTCTACAACTTCATCTTCCTTGCTCGCAATTGGGAAAAGGACAAGCCACGTTTCCAAGAGCACCTTCAGCAGCTCAGCAACCCCAAGGACCCCATGTGGCTCATCATCTTCCCCGAGGGTACCAACCTCTCGCCCACTACGCGTGAGTCGAGCCAGAGATGGGCTGAGAAAAACGGGATCAAGGACATGCGCCACCAGCTCCTTCCGAGAAGTACCGGTCTGAAGTTCTGCCTGGAGAATCTGAAGGAATCCACCGAGTGGCTCTACGACTGCACCATTGCATACGAGGGCATCCCGTAAGCCTTCCAACTCCTCCTTGCTGCTCCAAGCTGACCTATTTTAGCCATGGTCAATACGGCCAAGACATCTACACCCTGCAAGCTTCCTTCTTCGAAGGCCGTCCCCCCAAATCGGTCAACATGCACTGGCGCCGTTTCCGCATCTCCTCCATCCCACTGCACTCGGACAAAGCCTTCGAAGCCTGGCTGCGCAACCGCTGGAAGGAGAAGGACCACTACCTCGACTACTACCAGCGCACCGGAGCCTTCCCATCCGCAGATCCCTGGAAAGCCTCTTCGCTGTCTGAGATGCACAAGATCCGGCCAGCCAAGTCGCTCGAAGCGCAGGTCAAAAGTGGCAGCTGGGGCGAGTTCCTGGCCATCTTCGCCCCCATCACGGCCTTCTTGACGGTATTGTTCCTTTTCTACGGCGCTTCCGTCACCGAGACGATTGGCACAGGCGCGTCTAACATGCATGCTCGAGTCAAACAGGCACAGCGTGAGGGCAAGCTGCAGGCTGACGGCGGCATGCCGCCCTCGCTGGCGAAGAAGGCGCTGAAGAACGCACGCGCCGCGGACCCGAACGCCAGTAACGCGGGTTCGGGTACCAGCGCCGGCCGGCCGCAGTATGGCGAGTGGGACGCGATCCGCAAGGCACTGGCGCAGAAGAACATGGAGGGCGTCAAGTCGTTCGCGCCCAAGGCGCCTTCGACGGCGGACTCGGTGTCAGGGCACCGCTCGTTCTCGCAGCCCACGAAGAAGCCGACGACCACTGCTCCCACAACGCTCTCGACGCATGCGGCGGTGGCGAAGAAGGCCAAGGCGCCCCTGAAGTTCGACACGTCCAATGACGCGCTGGCGGCGCTGCTGCAGCGCAACCTCGGCAAGGCGCAGAACAGCACGCAGGTCGCCCAGCAGACCATCAAGCTCGCCAACGGCCAGACCATCCGCGCGCCCGCTAACGAGACAACCGAGGTGAAGAAGGGCCCCGTCAAGCTGGCCAACGGCTTGGCGATCGGCGGCGAGAAGAAAGCGACGCCGTCTTCACCTCTTAAGCTAGCGAACGGTTTGGCTGTGGGAGGAGGCGCGCCATCCTCTCCTGCTCCGAAGAAGTCAACAGCAACACCCGCTAAGAAGCCGACCGGTGTCGCGAACCCAAAGCCGCTGAAGCAGAAGCCGACCCCATTGGCGAAGAAGGCGGGGCCGGCGCTGACATCGACGGTGCTGCCGGCGGATAAGAAGCCGCAGAAGCAACAGCAACAGAGGACCGGCGGTGGGGCCGCATCCACCGCGAAGACACCGTCGTTGGCGAGTGGCCCGACTAAGTCAACGGCCAGCGTCGCAACACCTGCCGCGCCACCGTCAGCGGCGGCTAGCAAGAAGGCGGCGCCATCTCCGGCGGTGAAGAAGATGCCGGCTCCGGCTCAGAATAGCGCGGCGGGGAAGCCTAAGATGCCGCTCGTTGTGCAGGAGACGAGTAGGGGACCCAAGGACAAGATTGCACCTAGGAAATTGGACGCTGTGAAGGCGAGGAAGGAGAAATGAGCTGTTGGGTATAAGGAGCGGAACAGTTGCACGGATTATGATTTTTCTCATTTTTCTTCTTCGAGCGGAGATGCAGCTGTGTCTCCGTACTTTCATTCTACGATACCCGTTTTTCTAGTCCGCAATTGTTTGGATAGCTATATGATCAACGGTCGTTTAAATCAAAACGTTTTCCTTTCAGGTTTAACAAACAGCTTTTTTGTACCGAGGAGTTTGAAAGGCTAAGGCTGAGGAACTATCCACCATTCCAGCGTCAAATCCGCCAGCCAATCACGAATCCTGGCGCCCTTCTCCTCAAATGCTGCAAGGGTCCACCCCTGCCCCGTAGTCAGAACCGAGCACCAGCCACAGGCGCGTATGTATGCGGGCGCGCCTCTGACATCACACACCACACTCCAAACCCGGTCGGACCACCCACCTTTCGTCGCGTCGCCACAACCTGCTGTGGGACCCATACCTTTTTCCCAAAAAGCAGGTTCGAAAGATGTGTGGCTACGTCAAGCACGGTGACGGGCTGTGCTTTTCCTTCCCCCGCACTTGATAGGGCGGAAACGATGGGGTCATTGACCGGTTGCGGATCGGGGTTGACGCAATAATTTGCCGTGTGTGAGACGTTGGTTAGAGGGGGGCACGAGTTCCTTGTGTAGCGGGGAAATCCTGATAGGAGGGCGATCTTGGGTCGGGTCGGTCTTCGCCACGATTGATCGTCTCTCTGCTTTCTGGCTCGACACTCTTCACATCTTTCTCTACGCACTTCCTTCTAGATCGTGCGAAACGATATCCACTTCCTTTCTGATTTCGCTAAGAGAAGGGAAGAATCAACAGCTTCGACTTGGGCTCCAAGACTACGTCACTGCTGGGGTAACCTCTATCGCCGATAGCTGTCGTCAAACAACATCACCAGGGCAGCTTCCAGCGTTTGCCCTCTCCACAACTCGATTTATTTCTGGAACCCGACTCCTTTCACACGTCGGCAAACTCTGGAATTCTCCTTCTATCTATTAATTGAGAAGACACAACCCCCAAGCAATCATGGCAGGCTTCATCCAAAATTATGTCATGGGCATGATGCAGAACGCGGCCACGGGGGCCGCAACCTACGCCATCACAACAGGAGGTCGCTACGTCGGCGACGCCGTCATCGGTGCCGGCGACCTCATTGAAGGCGCCGGGCGGAATGTCGGTAACGGTACGTGTCTTTATCCCCTCCTCCTCCATCGAAACGTGAACACCCTTTACTAACCGACGATTCGAATCGATCCAGGCGTCGAAGGCTACATCGACCGCTACGGCAACTGGATCCGCTCCTACGGCGACGCCGCCATCGCCTCGACAGCCGCCTCGTCCAGCACGCCCGTCAAGCCCAAAGCCGGCGGCAACAAGAAAAAGGCGCTCCCGTCCAGCAAAACGCCGAAAGCCCTCCCCGCACCGCCGGGCAAGCCGGGCCTCAAGCGGTCCCAATCCGACTCCAAGACCCCGATTCACTTCGACCCCTCGAGGGCGCTGCCCAGCTCGGGCGTGAAGAAGGCGCTGCCGCCCGCGACGGGCAAGGGAGGAGGCACGGAGGGGCTGAGCAAAGGGCAGTTGGCGAAGCTGCGCGGGATCAGGGCCGAGGATCTGAAGAAGGGGGCGGACGGGGCGAAGAAGGGTGCGGATGGGGTGAACAAGGGAGTTGGTGCCGTTGGGGGTGGGGTGAACAAGGGGGTGGGCGCCGTGGGGGGTGGTGTAGGCAAAGGCGTTGGTGCCGTCGGTGGTGGGCTGAACAAGGTGGGACAGGGTGTGGGTGGTGGAGCGAACAAGAAGAACAACGACGCATCTAAGAAGGATGGTGCTCCCGGCAAGCCGGCGTACTCGGCGGGCGTGGCGGGTGATGCGGCTGCCGCAGCGAAGAAGCCGTCGACTGGTGGCGGTGCTGTGCAGAACCAGCAATATCCCAAGCCCTTCTCGCCAGTGAGACCTGATGGGAAGGTGGTGATTTCCCGTCAGTCGAAGCCCGGTGCAACGAAGCCTGGTGGTGGAGCAGGGGCGGGGAAGAAGGAGGGTGGCGGCGGCGGCGGCGGGCCAAAGAAGGATGATAAGGGCGGGGTTGACTTTATGAGGATGTACGCGGAAGAGCAGAAGAAGAAGGGGCCTGGGAGCGTCGCGGGGAGCGTGAAGACGAACGCATCAGCAGCGAAGAAGAAGACGGGAGCGGCCGGTGGAGGCAAGAAGGACAAGCAGGACAAGCAGGAGACGAGCGGGAAGTATGACTTCTTCTAAGGGGCGAGTGCGAGTTCTGAGAAGAAGCAAACGGGATCTAATGAGGCTTTACGACTTGACGCGAAATCAGAGGACTGTTTCTTTAGCTCTTTCCACACTGGCGTTTGGTGGGTAGGTAGCATTTCAGAATGGAAGGAACGCACATTTCCGGAGAGTGGTTGCCACCGCCTTTACCTACCTTGACTCAACTCCCCACCATCCAGACCGCGCCCACACCAACGTGTCCCCGCCACTAACCCGCGCAAGTGGAGCAGTTTGGATCTCTTGAGCTGGTTCACCGCCATCTGCGCCGCCCAGCTGGCCGCTGTTCTGCATGCAGGCGGTCAGCGACCAATCGGCAGCCCTACCTTTCATCGACTTTCACCACGACCACGGCCATACACGATCACAGCGATGCCGATCTCCACGGCCCAGGCTTTGAAGCCCCCCAACGCGCGTATGCGCCTCTTTTATTCGCCGGCATCGCGTCCACGTCTGCCGCCACGCCGCAATCCCGCAGCTCGGCCATCCTGCACCCTGGCCCGCGCACCGAACACCGCTCAGAATAAGCGCGTTGAATCCCAGCACGCCGGTATCGATGCAAGAATAGCGCCAGCGGCCGGATCTCGCCATTGGGCCGGGTGGGGGCGCTGAACCTCACCTCGCTTGTTTATTTTCGTTCGTGGCCTGGTGTTGTGCGGCGAAGGGGGAGGCCGCATGTTAGCGTGAGGCACAGCAAGATACCAGCGCTGTCAAGCACCTGGCCCGGGGATTTATTTTGAGTAAAACCCTCCTTCACCCCGGCCGTTTCCTCATGCACGGCCCGGACACACAGCCCGTTTCCGCAAGTCGAGGGATGATGCTGAGCCTTGCGCTTTAACTGCCATGGTAAGCCATCGCCGGGCGCCGTTGCGGCGTCGAACGCTCGGGACTGCGCGAGGAACACAAGAGCATGGAGAAGCAGGGGATCGCCTTGAACGCTTGGTCCGTTCGCCGAACGCCTGGTGTTGCTGCCTTGCGGCCATGGTGGAGACCAACAGCAGTGCACCTGCATGTGGGCGGCAAATTGATGTGACGATTCCCGAATGCCGGTAGGCATCGCCATCTTCCTGGAAGTTGCCCTCCGCGCTTTGTCGCCGGACCGCTGCCTGCGCTCGCTGGCCGCCCGTGCGGTGCTCTGCCATTTGGTCACATTCCGGCTTCTCGACATTTAACATGCGATACGTTGGAGTCCGGCGAAGTGTCCCGTAGTGTGTTGGTGCTGATATATTTGTCGTTTCCACCCTCTGCCATCGCTCAACTCCCCAACTGCCCATACCTTGGCCTCCCTGTAATACCACCTTGAGCGTTCGACTTTTCCTACCTGCTCTATACTTTTTGAACCCAAAGGTTTCACACAACCTAGCCTTGTCACACATTACTGTCATAATCATAAGACCCTACGACTGCCTTCCGGCCTTCTAATTGCTCATTTCCGTCCACAACACGCTTTGCTCTTCTCCTTGAACAGCAGTATGACGAGCCGCTTCTCTTTCTCCACAACCAATTCATCGCCCACCAATTCTACCTTCGACTCCTCGCCCGCGTTCTCCCCGCCGCTTCCTACCCCACCAACGTTCTCTTCCAACGCCCATCACACCGCCCCTACTGCTCACCACGACAAACGCCGCACACCACGCTGGCAACCTCTCTCGCAAGACGGCCTCCCCCGATCCTCCAGCAGCAGCATGACCCGTTCGCATCGCTTCCACTCACCCGGAACGACGCCCGTCATGAGCCCTTCGCCGTCGCCACGACGCTTTACACCTCCAGCCACCACTAGCGCTGCCGCAGCGTGCCCAGCACAACCAGCCCCGCCGACACAGCCTTGTTCGGCATCACCCTCTCCGGAGCCCTGCAGCAACAGCAGGGACAACAACAACAACAACACCCCCCGTGGTGCCCTTGGCATCGAGGAGGCGGGAAGCAGCAACAAGAAGCGAAACAAGACTACCCTTGGGAGAGTGGGGAGGTCGATGGGGAAGGGGCTAAGGCAATGCTCCGGCTTCTTTAAAAGGAGGCCGGATGCGCCGGATGAGGTTGAGCAGGTGCCGAGGCCGGCGCATTGGTCGGAGTTGTGAGGTGTTGACGTGTCACAGTGAGGGAGGAGACCTAATGATGGTCTGCTTACGAAGAGAATGGAATACACAAGTGGCGGGGATCCATACGTGGCTGACAGCGCGTGATGGGATATTGCTATCGTAAACTTGATGACTGGGCGGTATATTGAGCGTTTGCTTTGTCGTTTGTATTCACTTTTTGGTAACGGTGCTCCGAACCCGACGGATGCTGGGCCCAAGATGCACTGTGGTGCTTTTATGTTTTGTAGTTTTGCATGCGTCCCGACGTATACCTAACACAGTACGTTGTACTTAGTGTGGTGATGGATCCGGGTGACGATGTGCCATTACCCAAGCAAGTTACCACCGCGCCCGTGAAACTGCTTCAACTTCGATATCCGGTAGTATAAATATAAGAGACAAATTAATTCTTACGGAACAGAAACTGCTCGGTGCAAATGGCTGCACCAGGAAAGAGATGCAACTCCTGGGCACTGGTGAGACAGTTGCTGGTTCGCTTCCTGACTGGACGCGTCCTCTTCCTTTGAGTTTATTCCCAGCAGTCACCCTCGGATCTCTAATGCTAATGAAGCGCCGGATCAACGCCAAATACCGCTCATCTCGAGTGTCGGATTGAAGACTAACGCAGTTTCCCAGCATGTGTTGAGGAGCTGCGAGGAAGGAGCTCGTCCTGCTTATATCCTCCTCGAACACGACCCTGATTCTCGCGAACCGCGTGATTGACGCGTACAGCAGGTGCAGAAGCACACCTGATACATGGTGTGCACGTGCCGTCATCCTGCGGTCCACAACACTCTACACTCGATCAAATTGTTGAGACCAGCCAATGGTTCGTCTACACGGGAATCTCGGGCACATCAACAATACGCCAACACCAAAGAGCACAGCACACTAAAGAAATATTTTCGTTCACCACCAGTTACAGTAAAACTCTAAAAAATACAACAATCCGAAGTTTAAACTATCTCCCTTCGACTACATAAGATACGAAGCAACAAGAACGAATAGTAAAAAGGAGAAGCGAAAGATTCTCCCCAAGATATATAACGCCCCAAACGACAGCCAGATAAGAAAAGCCAGAAGAGTCAGGCAAAAGACCGGAGCCGATTTAGCCCCTAGCCCGGCCCGACTCGCATATTCCATGCTTCTCTTTTTGTTTCCCTGGCTGTCTCTGATGCATGCAACAACAACAATTGATTCCCTCGCCACCCTTCCCTCCCGCCTTCCCCCCCAACCACAGGAAATGACCGTACTCGCATAATCCGTCTCATTACAATGGGCATTACCGGTCGTCCAACCACTCTTCCCAACCCTCTAACCTTCTCCCCCTCTCTTTGACGTGTGTCTACTTACTCGCCTTGCTCCCCCTCCTACCGAACACGCTCGGCCTCCTCTCACCCATCGGACTGCCCCTTTCGACCACTAGCCCGCCCGCCTCGATCCCGACCTTGACCTCCAAGATGCGCTGCAGCAATCCCTGCACGCTCCTCTGCAGCTCGAGACCCATCTCCCGGTTCATCAGCCCGACGACCAGGGGCGCGAAGACCTTGACGTGCTTGTCGAAGTCCTGCTCGGGGAAGCCGACGTAGCCGTCCAGCACGTCGATGACGACGGGGCGCCAGGTGACGATGTTGCGCTGCTGCGTCTCCTCGTCGAGGTGGATGTAGCTGGTGACGATGTCGACGCACAGCGGGATGAGCGCCTGCTCCGTGTTGGCGCGGTTGAGCCGGCGCTCGCTGCTCGTGTCGTGGTACATGCGGAACAGGATCGACACGTACACGGCCGCCGACCCGCTCTCCTGCTTCAGCAGGTTCGGCGGCTGCTTCATGAACCCCTCGCGGAACAGCTTCGTGCGCAGCTCGCGGTCCTCGTTGAACCGCTTCGCGAACTGGTACGACTTCTTCAGCAGCGTCATCAGCCGCAGCAGCTGCGGCGACGGTATCTGCGCGTACACGTCGTCGTTGGAGAAGAGCTCGTTCACCGTCTCGATCATCAGGAGCTGGAGCACGCATTTGGTGATGATCTGGTTGAAGAAGCGGCGACGGGCCGCAGTCACAACGACCGGCGCTTGTTGGATCCCTTCCAGGGGCCTGTAGTCTTCGAGGTCTGTACGGGGAGAACCGTTGGTGTCATCGTCGGAGACAGCTGCTGAACCCCGTCGAGGGCTCATGAGACCGTTGATGCCCAGGGCGTTGGGGTCCTCAATGTCGCTTCTATCGTCCGAATCCAACGGCAGATCGGACATACTTGCGGTATCAGACATTGCTCTCGATGCCTTGGACCCGTTGATCGTCGGGGTATAGGATCCGGCCGTAGCAGCGGAGAACAGGGCGGTTGCCTCGGTCCGATGGAAGAGATCGACGAAAGCGCTCACGATCTTCTCCCAGTGTCCCTCGCTGAACTTCGTGACGTTCTGATGAACAAGCTGCTGCAGACAGTTGCTGCCAATTCTTGCAAGGGTATCATTCTCCTGGCAAATGCAAAGAGCCAATAGCTCGAGGAAGCGATCGAGCATGTACTCAAGAGCTCCAAAGAAGTGTGTGAAAAGTGCAATCATGTGCCTAAGGGCCTGGATAAAGGTTGTCGACAGCCAGACAGTGAGTTCTTCGTGGTTCAGTGCATTCGACATCTCGGACTTTGACCTGAGGACCATGAAGATGGGATAGAGGATTTGGCGCCATAGGGTGTCCCAGAAATCGCGAGGGAAAGCAGCGCCGTACTGTTGTAGCGTGTCGAAGAGGTAGGTCAGAGCCCTAAAGAATCCGTAAGCAGAGGCCTTTTGCAAGTGGTAATACGAAGCTTACCGTGATCGAACTTCCAAGTCTTCACCAGTCATCAAAACATCATGATAAGCGAACAACACGGGGAACCAGAATTGTTCTTCTTGCGTCTGGCGAGTAGGCTGCTTTGGTACGCCGGTTGCTTGAGGCTCATCCTTTGGCTTGTCGGAGCCGATAGACAAGGGGCATTCGGGTGTCCTGAGCATTTTGGGAACTGTGGACTTGAGAGTCTCGATTGCCTGCAGTGATTTCCTCTGAAACTTGTGATTCTTCGAGAACTCAGTCAAGCAGACAATCAAATCGGCAAACGCGCCCTGTGAGATAACAACACCGAATCTAGTGTTGTAGATTTGTGTGATGTTGTCGAACGCAAGATTGATGATGCCCTCTGTGAATGGCGTCAGCATATCAGTCTGAGATTGGGTATAGATAGACTTACCGTATGGTTCCTTTGCAGCCACGGTGAAGACGCCAAACATAGTTCGCCAACCACTTCTGATGTTTTCTCCTCTTGCTTGGATCATTTGAATCAGACATCTCAAAACCATGTCCTTGACAGGCACGACGCTCGTATTCTTCATGATGTGCTCGAATGGCTTGAGGAAGTCCTTCTGGAACTTGAAACCGGGCAGCTCTCCAATCTCCAGAAACTTCATTGAAAGTTGACGCAGGGAGTTCAAAGCAAAGAAGACAACGTTGGTGTTGGTGTGGCAGCCGACCTGGTTGAAGTGTTCTCCCAGAATTTGCCAGATGTTGGTCCACTCAAAACGTACACGGTTCATGTTGTAGCTCGAAATCTCAACCAACTTCTGGAGACTGTAGGTGCGTGGCGATTCGCTTTGGCCTGATGACTGGATTTCTTGCCAGCTTACTTGCGTCAGCGCCCTGACAAATTGCACGATTGCTTCACCGGACAGATTGGCAGTATTGGTGAAAATCCTGTCCACAGCTCGAACCATGTCTGCCGAGCGGCTCTCCACAGCTGCTTCTGAGTGATACAGAGCTGCAGTTCCTGACCTTGGCCGACTCTTGTTGGGAGCTTGTAGAGACTTTCTTGACGGCGTCGTGGAAGTCCTGGAGGACGCGGAGTTGCTGCGCATCAAATCAGGCACTGCAGTGTCCTCAATTCCCGCAGAAATAAGCTGAAATCGATCCAGTTGACTGATGCATGTGAGAATCTCTCTCCAAGACTCCTTGAGAAGGTTGCCTTCGTGCTGGGCCACTTCCAGGAGTGCGTACAAGGCCTCGATGTTCTTGGCCTTCATCTCGGTCAAGTTGTACAGATTGGTGAACCGGGACAAAGAGGTCACAAAGGCTTGACGAGGGTCTTCCAGGTCAAAGAGACAGGCAATGCGGATGGCCAGCTTCTGGCCTTCCATGCAAAGCTTGATAGTCTCGAGGTTGTGAGTGTCCTGGGCGGGACCCGAAAGAGCAGTGAGGAAAGGCATCCAAGTCACTTCAAACATGGGTCCAACATGCTTGAATGAAGAAGCGGGGATGAATTTGGACACAGGGAACCGAGTCGGACCTCGTCGCTGTGCCCTGAGCAAGCTCTTGTAGAGCTGTTCGGTTCTGTTGGCCATCTGCTCGGAGGCTTGGATGTAAGCTTCCCTTTGCAAGTCCCTGCCAACATTGGCGAAGGCCTGTCCAATGTTGCCAAGTCCGCCGCCCTGGTTGGCCTGTGGCAGCTGGCCAAGATTTGCTGCAGTCTCGCGCTCGGTGTCAAGAACGATCTCGTTGCTGGCGATCTCTTCATAAATACCCTTGAGATACTCATCCGGTAGATCGGCGTTGTCGTTGATTCCTCTATTGTTCTTGATGAAGTCTTCAGGAGTCATACGAGGGCCTTTCATTTTACTGCTGTGCTGATCAGTGTTCAGCATGATGACCGAATAGGCAAGCACGTAAGCAGTATCTGCGTTCGCAAAGGCGCTCGGATTGCCGGTCATGTATCTTTCAGCAAACTTGAGCATAAAGCGATCGATCTTTTGCGCCTCTCCCGGAAGTCGGAAGCTCTGGAGAAATCGCCGTAGGGCATCAACGAAACGTGTCTTTGTGAAATCCATCAGATCAACGAAGGCATGCATGATCTTGACGTTCTCGTCATCACCCTCTCCGAGGAATTCACCAAGGGCGTTCTTGTGTATCTGCTCGTTCGACAAAAGGAACCTGCCGATGTCCTCCGGAGAATCCGAGGGAATGAAACCTTCCTTGAGTAGGAGCTTCATTCCTTTCTTCGGCTTGTAATTGAATTGGCGAATGGCATGGTTCAATGCAGTCTTACGTTGCTTTGCCTTCTCCAGCTGGCTGGGGTCGTCCTCTGGAGCCGGGGTACCCGGGCCATTAGGGGAGTCTAGCGCCGGAGAAGCCGTGAGGTTGGCCCGAGTATCCAGAGACTCTCGGAAATCTTCGTGTGATGGTCTTCCGTCATTTACACGCAAGGCAGCAGCAGCATCAGAAATGCTCTGCTGAGACCAGTTGACCAATGACCGGAGAATTTCGACCAAAGCTTCGAGTGACTCTTGCTTCAGCGAATACTCCGGGGGGAAGCCTTGATCCATCTCGTTTCCAGCTTGAAGTGAGATCGTCGCGAGTGAAGGCGGAAGCATCGCACGAGACTGCCAATCCGTCGGGCTAGCTGCTTGATGCTTTGCGTGATGTTCCTGGTATGCCAGTTGTTGTTGTGGCGTGATTGCGACTGGTGTGCTGCATATCCTTGCCAGGTGTTCCACGATCTTCTGGAAGTGGTTGTCAAGTGCGCTCCTGTCGCAGTCATAGTTAAGATATATCTCCACCAGTGCTCTGGGATCGCCTCCTAGACGGTGGAGGATCTGGAGGATATACTGCTTCTGGAAGGTGGGCGCGCTACGCTTCTCCAGAACTGCCAGATAGATCTCCTTCATGAAGACCTCGATCTCTTTCTTGAGCATGACTCGCAGTTGATGCAGCATGAGCCAGAAAATTTCACAGCTGATTTCGAAAACTTGCTTCAATGAGCTAGCGCCATTTCGGCTCAAGCTGAGGCAGAGGTACTGTTTAATGGCCTGGACAAAGGTGGTTGGCTCGGCAGTGTTGCTGCTTCTGATCGTGGCGTAAGGGGAGACAAAGACAGCAACGTTATTGTGGAGAATGGTGTGGATGATGTGAAGCGACAGCAATTTCGACCTCATGCTCTGAGACCGGACGTTCTGGGCCTCCTCAAGAGGAACAGATTTGGTGCTAAGACGGCACATGGCGCGGAAGACAAGGTAGGCATCCTTGACGTAGATCTCGTCTTCCTCTTCCTCTTCGGTAGGGTCTGTGCTCTCTTGGCCATCATTAGACTGGAGGGTGTTTGCACGAGAGGGAGTACGGCGAGCTTTGTTCCTCGTGACGAGCGTGGGTGCGTTATCCGCAATCCTTGCGTCGTCGAAACTCTTGCGATTTTCGAAGCTCTGAAGCGTTATCTTGGCACCCTCGTCCTTCTCCACGGGCAGGTCCGAAGCATTCTCCGATATCTCAGCATCATCCCCATTAGCGTCTACACCTCCTATGTCGCCGCCCTCCGGGGACACATCGCCAGAATTATTTTTGTGCAGGGATGACTTGGATAGGTTGATCCTTGCTTCCTTTACGCGTAATCTCGACTTGACCCTCTCGAAGACCGTCCCAACCATTTGAGTCAAGGCGCCCTGGGCGACTTGCTGGTTATTGCTCGATTTCGAGTGCAGAAAGACATTGTAGGTTTGTCTGACAGCCTTTAAAAGACCGGCTCCGTGCACGACGATCTTGTCGTTCAATATCGCGGACAAGAGAGACTTGAGGATCTGCAATTCGATGTCGGCATGGGTGGCATCCATCTGGAAGCAGTCACATATCGTGTCGATGGCGCGGTCGATGAGAGCGGGCTGTTCCGGAGAGCCGGCGGCCTGCTCGGAGGGGTAGGAAAAGTAGGAGTAGCTAATGAGTTTGCCAATGCAGTCGAGGGCAGTTGTGACAACCTGTATCGTGTTTGCCTCCGTCGCCAACTGCAAAGGCTCGAACAAGACCTCGGGGTCAATGCTGGATGGATCGCCATCGCCCTTGATGGCTGACAGCGCCTTCTGAGTTGTGTCGGCCAACTTCCTGGTCTTCCGCGCATCCTTTGACGCGGCAATAGTTTCCAGCGCCGTCACCACGAAGACGAGCGAGCTGCGTGTGGTTGTTCTCGCGGTCGCGGTCGTAGCTGCAGTTGACTGTGAATCTGTACGCAGGCGGACGGATGGGGACGGCGGCACGGTGTGGTCGGACGAGTCGGTCGGTGGGCGGTCTTGCTGGTCGCTGTGTTCACTCGAGCCGTCCGGTAACGATATTCTCGGGGGAACTGGCTGCCCTGTCCGCGGCGATTGAGGCTCGTCCTCGCGAGGGCCATCTTCAACAGTCTCCGGGACCGGCGGTGACGCCTCCGCGGGCTCTGTGACCTCGAGCTCTTTCTTCTCGCCCTCTTCCTCTACTTCCTCGGGAGCCTGCACGGGCTCTGCGGGTTCTGCGGGCTCCGCGGGCTCTGCAGGCTCTGCGTCTGCCTGGACGGGCGCGTCCTCCTCGGCTGGCTGATCATCTTCGGACTGCGCGGGATGCGGAACTTGGTCCTCCTCCCTGTGCTCGTCTGACTTGGTGTCCTGGTCGTCCCTCGGCGGCTCGCTGTCGGCCATGGTGTCCAATTCGGGGCGTCGTGGGAGATTGCGGGGGCAGGTCTCAGCGCATCGCGTGGTTCTGGCGGAGTGGCAGCTGAGGCTGCAGTGGCATGAAATGTTCGGGGTCTGGGAGGCCCAAATGCAACGTGCCGGGAGGGCTAGTGATGTAAGCTGTCCTTGGTCCCTCAGCGCGGGAGCCAGGGCTCGCGTCCTAGCGCTGAGGCTTGGCGCGGCGACGGCCGGCCTACGTGCTCCGAAGCGGAAGCCCCAGCAAAAGTATTGCGTTGAGCCGCTGTGAAGACAACACCCTCCACCACTCTTCGTTCCATCCTCCTCCACCCCCCAAATCGCAAAGGGTCTCCAGGCTTCGGAGCTGCTCCTCTCTCCGACTCTCCGCCCGCTGTTTTTGCGCCTGTCGCAGCATCCTTCTCCCTCCGACAGCCTGCCCACCACCCGCCCGCGCCGCCAACATGTCCGCCGCCGCCGTCCTTTCTCGTAGCTCCGGCCAGTCCTGCCTGCGCGCCGCTGCCGGCCTTCGCGCTCTGCCCAGGTCGCAGCTGTTCTCCGCGTGAGCTCAATCAATGCTTCTCAATGGCACTGAAGCTTTGCTGACCTGCGGCTTTTCCGCGCCCCAGACGATCGGCGCCCGCCATCTCAGCTCTCGCTCGCTACTATGCATCCAAATGTCGGTCCCACGCGCCCAACACCTCTCAATGCGCGACCTATGACCACTAACATGATTTTCCGACAGCTTTCCCTCCGCACTCGGTCGTGAGCATGCCCGCGCTGTCGCCGACCATGACGGCCGGCAACATCGGCGTGTGGCAGAAGAAGCCGGGCGACACCATCTCTCCTGGCGAGGTCCTTGTGGAGATTGAGACGGACAAGGCGCAGATGGACTTTGAATTCCAGGAGGACGGTGTTCTCGCCAAGGTCCTTAGGGACTCTGGCTCCAAGGACGTCGCTGTCGGCAGCGTAAGCACAATCCCGATTCCGATCAGAAGCTTGAGAGTTTGGATTGACAGGACAACAGCCTATTGCCGTTATGGTTGAGGAGGGTGGCGATGTTTCCGCCTTCGCTGATTTCACCGCCGAGGACGCTGGTGGTGACAAGGGCGCTGCTGCTCCGGCCAAGGAGGAGCCCAAGTCCGAGGCTCCCGCTCCTTCTGAGGCCCCCAAGCAAGAGGCTCCCGCTGCCCAGGAGTCCGAGTCTACGGGCGCCCGTCTTCAACCCGTTCTTGAGCGTGAGCCCATCGTTTCTCCCGCTGCTAAGAAGCTCGCGCTCGAGAAGGGTGTCCCGATCAGCCAGATCAAGGGTTCCGGCCCCGCTGGCCGTGTCACCCTGGCCGACGTCGAGAAGTTCCAGGCTGCCGCCCCCGCTGCTGGTGCCGCCGTCTCCTACGAGGAGGTGCCCGCCAGCGGCATGCGCAAGGTCATTGCCACCCGCATGGCCCAGTCTCTGCGCGAGAACGCCCACTACTACGTCTCTTCCTCCATCTCCGTTAGCAAGCTGCTCAAGCTCCGCACCGCCCTGAACGCCTCCGCCGATGGCGCCTACAGGCTGTCGGTCAACGACTTCATCATCAAGGCCTGCTCTGTTGCGCTGAGGAAGGTCCCCACCGCCAACGCTTCCTGGATTGAGGAGGGCGGCCAGGCCGTCATTCGCCAGCACAACAACGTCGACATTTCGGTCGCTGTTGCCACGCCCACTGGTCTGATCACCCCCATTGTCAAGAACGTCACTGGTCTCGGCCTTCAGTCGATCTCGGCGCAGGTCAAGGACCTGGGTAAGCGCGCTAAGGAGAACAAGCTCAAGCCTGAGGAGTACCAGGGTGGCACCTTCACCGTGTCAAACATGGGCATGAACGACGCTGTTGAGCGCTTCACGTCGATCATCAACAGCCCCCAGGCTGCTATCGTTGCTATCGGCACTACCAAGAAGGTTGCCATCCCTGCTGAGACTGAGACGGGCATTGAGTGGGATGACCAGATTGTCATTACCGGTTCTTTCGACCACCGGGTTGTCGATGGCGCCGTTGGTGGCGAGTTCATGAAGGCTCTCAAGAAGGTGGTTGAGAACCCTCTGGAGCTTCTCCTGTAAGTGGGAGTGGCGAAGGTGGATGCAAGCAGCGAAGCCGAGCGGAGCATAAAAGCTTTCGTTGGCAGAGATAAGGGAGGAGGAAAGGAACGTTATTAGGGAGGCAGTGGTCGTGGTTCTTGGGTATTTTGTGTACATCTAACCCAGCTCCACTTACGTTATCGTGGTGCATTTTGGGGTTGTTTGCGAGAAGAAACCCTATTCCCCCAATTATTCTTCTCTCCTAAGCCTCGAGTTCTAGACTTCTATTTTTCTCTTTTGTTGTACGAATCATGTCGTAGGCAGGCGGGGCAGATGCGTAGTGTGCGCGCGTTTCTGCGGGTTTTCTGATCTTCTGATCTTCTGATCTCTCTTATGGTGGAGCTTGCTGCATCGGCACCTCGCGCGCGTGTAACAAAAAATAGTCATAGTGCCATCTCCATCTTTTGAAATATCATACCCGAGCCATCTTTCCTGCGCCAGTGACATTTACGGGGTGTGCGTCTCTGTTTGCCTTGTCAGACACTTTTTTTTGTTGGTGAAGAGTTGGTTGATTCCGACTTCCTGCTTTTTCCGACCGCTTCTGGGGCGGAACGGGCGGCTCGGCTGCCAAATTTAGCAATCTCCGACGCGGGCGGCCCGCGTCGGACTTCGGAGAATCGGTTGGGGGCTCTTTCTCATTCTCTATCTCTCTCTCGCTCTCAGCTTCGTATTTCCATGAACTGCATGATTTGATATATCGGGCCGTGATGATGATGGATTCTTCTTTTTCTCAGACCTCTCGGCCTATTTTTTCGTCCATCCTACCATAAATCTTTGATTACTCATGGACCCTGTTTCACACCAGACGTTTGACATTGCTCATCCCAACATTCAGCACTCGCCAAGTGACTGAGCTTATGTGGCGCTCAGCTGCGCTGCCTTTCGATCCCACCTCAATTTTGGTATGGACCGAGTGTGCAACAATGTAGTACAACGTCTACTGCATGCGCTAAATATAACGGACACTCCAGCGTCAGCATCACAACTGTGGAGACGCGATACAAAAAAAAGCCAAGAAACAAGAGAAAACGATAGAGCTATGGACTATCGACTTGAGCTGCATAGAGTAGTCCAGCACTCACAGTAGGAATGGCTAGCATCAAGCGGTACTTAGCCGGTCGGGGAAACATTCTCGAAATAGGCTGATTTACAAAACAGATTCGTCGGGTAAGAGGCCGGTTTACTTGATCTCGCAACAAGATGAGGGAGGTATTTGAAGCTCTTATTCGGATAATCTTGTTGACAGAATGTTGTGCATTTATGTATAGATGGACGCTTCAACTTCCCACGCTCTCTGTTGCAATACATTGACACTCGCCTCGAAACACTTCTAGCAAGAGGCTGATGTCTTTCCCGATGTAGAAAAGCGTCTTCAGGATTGAAAGGAAGAAGAAGGACATATTATCAGGTCTTTCGGTGTTCCATGCAGCTAAGCGCTTGAAGCGAGCTGGGAAGCGAAGCTGAATACGGGGCATATGCGAATGGACCGTACCCATGCATATTAACCATGTCAGCCCCGCCCTGAAAACCCTCAGCTCCTCAGCTCCTCAGCCTCGCACCATTCTCACACATTCCTTTACCTTGATTGAC
This sequence comes from Diplodia mutila, assembly GCA_022560015.1. Taxonomy (NCBI): domain Eukaryota; kingdom Fungi; phylum Ascomycota; class Dothideomycetes; order Botryosphaeriales; family Botryosphaeriaceae; genus Diplodia; species Diplodia mutila. The sequence continues at coordinate 9,342 of JAFISB010000105.1, read as the reverse complement.
ACCATGGGAATCGTCGCCTTGGCCACCGGAGTGCTTGGCCAGCCATGGAATCCATCACAGATTTTCGCGACCTCGAGATTCATGGCGTTGCTGAAGGTTTAGCACTACAACACTGCCCAGCATGTGCTCTCACCAGCAAGACGATTACGCACTCCGCATCTGTTCGGATAACTTACAGCGTCAAAGTGACGAGTGTACACAAGCCTCGAACTTTAAGGCGGTGCATTCTACAGCCTGCAGTCACAACCAGTACAACACTGACCAAGATGTCGCAGAGAACGCTGCTTGTCGACGATGTATCATACGTCCCGAACTCATCCACGATGACCAACCCCATCTTGCGAAGGTCTCGAACCAACCAATGCATAAGATAAACAAGGGACGGCGTTATTCCAACTTCACTCTTTGTATCGGCTTGGGCAACGACATACGGAAAAATCAAGCGGACTTCTTCATCGCTATCGCTGAGTGCGCGGACAAAAACTCCGCTTAGTCCCCACGTAAACTCTCACTGCTGGGCATGACCAGACCCTTCCTGAGCCATACGTCAAGAATTGAGTAGCACCTCAGCGTCCACATCTACGATTATAGCTGTTGGAGTGGGACTACTGATGTTTGCTTCTAGGCATACACATGTATCCATTTAACCCCTATCCGAAATCGCCGAGTTCTTTATTAGTCAGTTACACCAATTCCACAAGAGCTTTTTAAACGAAAACACCTGCAATCAACCACGAAGACGTTCTTCGCGGAGATAGACACGGTGGAAGCGACTGTGAAAGAGTGGTGCGTGAGTATTGGAGTCATGATAGACTGGGCGCGTCCGTGGGCATCACGGCTTCGAGGTCAGCTGCGCAAAGGTCCTCTGGTTGCTGATCTACACCAACAATTGCCTGCAGAAGTAGATGTGTATATTGGTACCCACCTCAGCCTTTGATCGAATTGCATGAAATTTACATTCTTGGCGTTTCCTGACTGGAAATAAGTGAAATCATTCCCTTACTCCTCACGTCGACAAAACAAAATTTGTTAGAATGTAAAAGACCTGAGGGAATCCCAAGCTACAAATCTTCCTTATCCAGCTAATCGACTTGCTCAAGGAAGCCCCTGAGTCGGACCGCAGGCTTGAAAGCGGCGGGTAGGCATCTTTCACATAACGAGCGGTTTGCCGAGCTTCCGTATTCTTCTCTGCTCTCATCTTTATCTTCTAAACCTTAGCTTAAATGCAGCAGACCCAAGTGGGCACAGAAATGTATATGGAGTGCACTGAAGTGGGGAGACAATTGTTTCTCCATTCCCGAGTCCAAGTGAGTCTCTGAAGGAGCACAGGTAGAGGGATACGAATTTGTGTGGCCTGGATGCCCTCGTCAGATGGTCACGATGAAATTCCGAAGCCAGACGTCGGTGAAAAAAGCAAGTCTGGAAACTTTGCACGGCAGGATCACACCGGGCGATTACCTGACGCTCGCGAGCCTCGCCCACCATTTCTGCTCATCGGCTGGCGCGTGGCACTGACCTCATCTTGCCCACACGCGCAGTGACAGCGAATTGGTGTGATAGGGCTAAGGCGCCAGTGGGAACCGTTGCGGAATGGCGTTCCAGCCCCAGCGTGGGCGACTCAAGGCTTGACTGGCGCGCTAAGGACGGGAGCAGCGCCAGCAAAGCCACCGCGCGCTCCTCCTCATGATCCTGTGGAGCAGAAGACGAGGGATGGGGCAGGGATGGGACGGATGTTTTGTGGAGGCTGCGTCGATCCAGATTTCCCGGCGGGAGCGGAGCAGTTGCACCTCCATCCTGTGATCCCTCTGCGGTGCCATTGAGCTGCAGGCCGCCTGGCTGCAACTGCCATCACGACAGGGATCAGCTGCGAGCCCAGGTCATGAGTCACGCCCTGGGATTTTCCAACAGCGCAGCGAACGATGCTATCAGCAACGCCAGCGGGCTTGGCGCTCGGGTGCCGCTGGCGTCAGGAGGCCCGCCGTTGGTAGCCCGCTACCACGTGCTTTCAGGCCCTGCCCGATTAGCTGTGCTCCACTGGCCTGCTTAGCCAGCCTCTCACGGCACAGGTCTTCCTGCAAACTGTGAAGTCTGAGGGTAGGTCGAAATGCGCCTTGCATTGCGCAAGGCAACGGGGGCCGGACAACCAAGTAAGGCTGCATTTCTGGCATCCGTAAAAGCGCTGCGCCGCGCGCTCCGGCCTATTCCTGAAGGGGCCTTGTGCATTGCCGACGGCAATTCACCAATGGCGATCGGTGAGCCGCAGAAGTCTTTTGTCGCCAGTTTTGTAGAGGGGCGGGCCACCGCGCCGCTTGGGGAATCCTGACTTCCCCATCCGCTGCAGAGGTTCCACTTTGGAAGCTGTCCATGGCCATTTGGTCTCCGTTTGGCATCGTCATCCTTGGTCCTGGCTGGAATATTCGGGGGGGTAGAGAGGAGCGAGGAGGAAGAATGGAGGAGGGAAGAGGGATCTCCGCGCCCAGGGTGGTGTTGACGTTTCTCGAGCGCTCATTGCTCCAACAATGCAGCACTGCTGGCCGGTGAATATGTTGCCGCGGGCTTGTCGTCGTCTGCCCAATCCCGCCCCCCGCCGTCTTTCTCATAAATCCGGGGACCCCTCGGGCGTCCTCCCACGCTCTGCGGCTCTCTTCTCAGACGTTTTCCCCACACCAACACTGATCGCAGCACTCCACAGGGTGGGTATCCTCTTCGCCTGTCGTCATCGACGCCCCGCTAATGAGATGTCAAGTACAGCTCGAGCATTGAGACATAGCACCGGGCGGGAAAGAAAGCTGGTCAGGGTTCCGTACCTGGACAAGGTATTTCCCATGTCATTTTCAGTGCCCAGTACGACGAATTCATCTTCATGGCTGATGCTAACTTTGTCAGCCGCAGGCCGTAGAACAATCGTCATAATGTCCGACAACAACGACGGACCTTCTCAAGCCCACCGGCAGACGACCTTTGCCATCATCTTTCCAGGGCAGCCTTTGGATTGGGCGTCGCGTATCATGATCGACATGCTGTATTTGCCGGGCGTTCCGTCAGAGGTGCTTGACGAAACCTACAGCGCTCTGATGCAGAACATCATCCTTGCCCATGAAGTCCCGGATTACGTGGAGAGCCTGATGAGCGGCAGGTGGGACACTTTCAACTATCCCGCGATGCTCGACATGATGCAGACGGCCGGCATGCCAAGCGGAGGGTCCTCCGCCGCCGCCTTGAGCAACGGACAGACCTTCAGGCCCCCCAACAGGACTGTATTCATTCCCGAGGACAAACTCCAGTGTCTATGCGGGCAGCCGTTCACAAGGGTGTCGGACAAGAACCGACACTGGGAATACAATTGCAGATTCAATCCGCACCGGAAGAAGTTCACATGCACCAAGTGCGGCAAGGAACTCACACGCAAAGAACACTCGGACAAACATGCCGGGCACTGCGCATCGTCCGAGTCTTGAGTCCGTCAGAGCTGATCGGTGGTTTGGTCTTCGCAACTGGAATACCATTCGACAAACCCCCGCGTGTGTATCTCGGATTCTTTCCCTGGAAATGGCTGATATGTTGGGGAAACTGGTTCGCTGGAGTGGTCGGGGCTTAAAAGGTGCGGGTACCATGGACTGCGCTCGCGCTGCACGCCCGATAGAAACCCAAATTGAGCAACATTTTTTCTTTTCGACAAACGTGTACCACAGGCAACGTAACAGGGGACGACGTATGACGATAGCTTGCCTTGGAAAAAGCGAGTTGGCAGCCAGCGGCACACACTCTTGCAGAGAACCGGCCTCTGGGCCAAGAGCTGGATGATGATCATCGGAGAATTTGAGGGCGGGTGTGGCCGCGACGGCACATGTCGCAGAAGGCGTTATTGGTCCAAAATCTCCGAGAGCGCGGCCGCTGACCGGAGAAAACACAACAGGGAACAATGTGGCACCGCGCGAACAGCCATGATCCCTCGCGGAAGGGGCGGCTGGACCATTGCAAGGGAATCCATGCGGCAGGGCTATGTTTGCCGCCTCGTATCTGCGACTTGTCATTTTTTCCGCCGAAAGAGGCGTGCGCAGCGGCCTCTGTATCGCTGGCTTGAACCAGTGGTGGCGCTCTCCATGAGCGAGGTGTGGGTCGCGCGGAGACGCCGTCCTCACTGCTTTTGCCGGGCGTTGTTGCATCGATGAGGCCCTTCGTGTCCGAACGCGATTGGGACCACCCACCGTCGGTGTCTGTAGTGCGGTCTGCTGGTTGGTACGTCGCCGGGCTTTTGCTCCTCTGTTGTTCGTTATCCAGTGTTCTGTAGCGGTTGTCCTGGTAAATACACGGCCCAAGAGGCGTCGTTGTCCCCGACCGTGCAATCGACCCCGCAGCTGACGAGACGACGTCTACGGAACGGTTGTTTCTGGTGTTGCAGCTTTCGCCTTCTAAGTCGCAAGACAGCACAGCCATTTTGGAAGGCAGGATGCCAGTCGCTTTCCGCAGTTGTTGCTGTGTGCACGCGTTTGACCCAACTGTGCAAACGGGCCCCATTTTGACGCCTTAGCCGCCGCATTTCCCTGTCAATGTGCACGGTGTTGTGCCATCGCAGGAACATGCAAATGCTTCTGAGATTCCCCAAGTCCTTTCAAGAACGTATCTGCGTTTATTATCGCTGTGTATGCCGAGTTCCGAGTCCGAGGCCCGGCTGGTACATACTACGCCGCAGTGCATCGAAGTCGAACGGGAGTGGTGGCATTGAATGTCTGAAGGCACTATTTAGTTCAGGCTCGCCCTTTGACCCTTTCTTTCCTTCGGGATTTACCAGTGCATCAACGCAGTGCATGTTCGTCAGAGATAGAATCCCCAGGTCTCATCTTTGATCGGGGACTACGGAAGTCGGCTTGCCAGCAACAATGCTTCGAGCGTGCCCCTCGCAGTGAAGGCTTCGAACGAATGTGGGTTCCGCGGAAATACAAAGAGAGTCTTTCCCGGCAGTTTGTATGTTTGGGTTGGTAATGATAGCGTCAAGTATCACTTGAAGAGGAACTCATGAGGGAGACTGATCAAGGAAGCACAGAAGTAGATGGATAGAAGTGGGATGATGTTGGGTTTGACTCGGGCCTACTGTCAGCGGTGGAAGGGCGTGGGACCGTGTTAGCGCAATTCCAAGCAGCCAACGATCGCGGCAGAACCCGTCAGAAAACATGTACAATTATTGGCCCGAGCGTATGTATTACACTCTGCTGCACACTGTCCCATTTGTTCGAGGCTTGTTCAGCCACATGTGACGTGCTACTGTTACCAGTCTTGTTAGCAGCTTTGTCAAATCCGCTTACGAAGTTTTTGCCACGACCGGTACAGATTCGTGTCTTTGTGCCTTTATTCCTTCCACTGTTGCTGTTTAGTTGTTTGCTCTTATCCAATATTGCGAGCTCATGGTTTTATTCTTCTTTTGGAGAACAGGAAGAAATAAGACGTCTATAGGAAAGCTACAGTGCCAGCCTTTCCCTTGCTCGTGCTGAATTATTAGAGCATTGTTGAGCAGACATTGAACGAAGAAAATTGCCGTACCAAAGATTCGGGATCTATTATCACATCGGTCCTACACTACGATTGGACCCCACTAACGAATTACAGTTTATTGGTAAAATGTTGTAATAGATGATGAAGAAGGATCGTATTAGACTCCTGCTAAGGAGTGGCATAAGGAGTAGAGGGGAGGGTCACCCGAAGGTGCCTTTATAACTTAATGCGGATGACTAAGCTATCTACTAGTACTAAAACAGCTTATATTACAACACACCTCCTTCGCGTAGTATCTAATTAGATAGTGCGTAATATAAAAGAATGGTGTTAAGGCTTAAATAAGTAACGAATCTACTTATAACGAGAATCGACCTTCTAACTAGTAAAAGATAATTATAAAAGAATTTATTTTACAACTACTTGGATAGGCGTAGCCTAGTAGAAAACACGCCCGATTAGTCTTACTATTATAGTAAAGAAATAAATAGCTATTATTACTTATATAGTAGTAAAAAAGGGGATTATCCGTTTAGATAGTAGTTAAAAAAAAAGATAAATGCCTCGCCGTTTACTTAACGAAGTACGTCGTTTAATCGTATACGGCTATTTTAGACACGCGGTTTCTCGAAGTAGTCTATTACGGAATAAGATAACGTAATAGATACGCTTAAACTATCTATAAGTTAGTTTACCCTATACTATCTAGCCGATTTTAGTTAAAAGAGTAAACTACTATTATTATTTTATAATAGTAAGGTAGGCTACTTAAGTAGGTATACGAGTCTAAGATATTAAATAAACGCTTAGTACTTCTACTTAGATAGTATCTTAGTAAGTTCGTTAGTAAGCATATCTATCGTTAGTATCTAGCGAAAGTAAATGTTACTCGATTAAGTCTTCTATCGTAACTAGTAGTAGTAAATATCGATATAGCGAAGCTTAGTATTTAGTTTATTAGCGTTCTTCTATATAAGCGTAAGTATTTACTTATTATTATACTAGACCTTAAGAAGATATCTAGAATCGAATATAACTTCGCGGAAGAATCGCTTCTACTAGTAGTACTACTTAGCGGTTTCTAAAAGAGCTAGAAGCTCTACTTCTATTATTAACGTTATAACGGTTAGTTATTTAGACGCTTTTTAATCTATAAAGGCTTCGAATAGAGTAATTAATAACTCTTAGTAACTTCTACGTGTAGCGAGGTCGTTTATATACGAGGTATCGCTACTAATTATAAAGATATTCTATTTATCCGGCGTGTTATCGTTATAGTAGATAGCTAGATTACTTATATTACTAAGATACTCTAGGACTCTTTAAGCAAGCTAAAGATAGCGCGAGAAAGGGTTAATAAGATAAAAGAATAGTATAGAGAAGGCGTAAGAGACGTCGAAGCGTATACTTACGATAGTAAACTAGATTAAACTAATCTTACTTTAATACGTGTAAATCTTCTCTAGTAAGGTGTTCTTATCTATATTAGATACTAACTATTCTTCTAAGGATAGAAGTATTATAATATTCGTCTTCTTAACGTTATATCTAACTAATAGCGCGTTAATATATAACTTTTAAGAGAGCTATAATAAGCGCTTCTATTAATCGCGAACGATTCTAAGTACTAAGAACTACTAAACCTCGCCTATTATACGCATTTTATAGCGCTTAAAGAGGTCCTTTTAGAATGCGTTAGCGAATGCCTTATCTTACTTAATAAAGCCTATAATAACGTTATCTATAAAGAAGAATATAAAGAGGCGATAGTTCGCGTAGAGATAGGGGGCATTTATTTATTTATTTATTTATTTAGTTTAACGTCCCTCTAGAGTCTTAGACTATTAGAGACGGGGCTAGACCCGTTTCTATCTACTTATCTAAGTAGGCGTTCGGTACTTAAGTTTAAAATTTATATAAGAAACGGTGCGCTTAAGAGCTTATTACCTCTAAATATAGAGAAAATAGTAGAAAAACATAAAGAAAAGTAAGAAAAGTAAGAAAAATAAAGAAGTAGATAGCGGTACGTATTTAAACCTCGTTAGATAGGTCGTTTAACTACTACCGCCGGGTAGTAATCTTTAATTTTTCTAAGAATTTAGCCGTTAAGCTAGTCTCTAGAGTCGTAGAGAAGAGGTCCGTTAATATAAAGTTATCTAGACTAGTATTACGTCTCTTAGTATATCGCTTCTTTATATAGCGGTTGCACATATAGTGTAAGAATCTAGTGTCTACTAGCTATAATAGCTAAAGACTAGTAAGGCGTTTCTTACGCTTCGCGGTAAATAAGCTTACTCTAGAATTATTATTAGTAATAACCTTAGATATAAATAAGCTAATAGACGTATTATTTTCGTTATCTATTATTAAAGCCTACTTTTCCCGTTTAGAGTCGAGAGTAAAATCCCTTCCGTAGATATCCGCCTAGATAAACGAGTTCGAAAATACGCCCTCCGAATAAACTTAATTAGAGATAACTATCTAATTCGAATCTAACTAGAGAATATTAATATTAAATAACGGGATACGTCTAGGCCTACGTAGTTAGAGAAGATTAAGCTACTTAGAAAGACGTAGCTAGCGTCTTTAGAAGTAGTAGATCCGTACCTCTTTCCGCTATAGACTAAGAAGTTACTCTACTCGGCAACGGTTAGCTCTTTAGATAAAGAGGCGTAGGCTAAGGCCTACGTCTTAGAATCTAAAAGGGCCTCTTCTAATCGTATAGCTATCTATTCTAACGCCTCCGTTCTATCTTCGAGTAGAAACGTAGGGGTCGGCGTAGTTACGTACGATTTTAGCTAGTTAAAGAACGAGCCCTTAGCGAGAGTTAGTACGAACCTAGGTTCCGAAAACCTAGTCTATAACGGCGAGATAAAGAATCTTATAAGAGATCTTAAGTTCGCCGTTTCTAAGGGCTTTCGTTTCCGAGATATAAGAATCTACGCGAATAATTAGACCGCGATTCTTAGGCTAAAAACTCTCTAAAATACGCCCGGATAAGTATAGCAGATCCGGGCTATTAAGCTAGCTACTACGCTAGTAGAAAGAGGAAATACCGTCTCTCTAGAATAATATCTAGGCTATTAAGACGTTTTAGGTAACGAGGCCGCCGACTTACTAGTAAAACGAGTCACGAAATACTTTATTCGGAAGACTACTACTTTACTTAACTTCTTTAAGAGTTTAGTAAAGTAGTAGACCGTTATAAACTAGAAAAAGCGGCTTAAGTCGGCGCCGAAATCGGCTTATAAACGGACTTTCGGGTTAGCGATAGGGCGGAAGATTAAGGCTTCTATAAAAGTACGAGAGATAGCCTCCGCCTTCTATTAACTAAAGATTGGATACGGCTACTTTAAGTCCTATCTTTACCGCTTTAACTACGCCGAGGACGATACGTGTAGGTATAGCCGAACGGCTCGCTAAATACCTTACTATTTACTTCTTAGCTACCCTCTTTATCGGGACCTAAGGGTCCCGATTAAGGACGTACTTAAGAAGTATAGAATCGAATTAACGGATCTCTTCTCTATAACTCTAGAGACTAGCTTAACGGCTAAATTCTTAGAAAAATTAAAGATTACTACCCGGCGGTAGTAGTTAAACGACTTATCTAACGAGGTTTAAATACGTACCGCTATCTACTTCTTTATTTTTCTTACTTTTCTTACTTTTCTTTATATTTTTCTACTATTTTCTCTATATCTAAAGGTAATAAGCTCTTAAGCGTACCGTTTCTTATACGAATTTCGAACTTAAGTACCGAACGCCTACTTAGATAAATAGATAGAAACGGGCCTAGCCCCGTCTCTAATAGTCTAAGACTCTAGAGGGACGTTAAACTAAATAAATAAA
>JAFISB010000104.1:34902-136966 GCA_022560015.1 Diplodia mutila | reverse complement strand
CCCCCCCTCAGCGAGAATTGAGAAGAGAGAGAGAGAGAGAGAGAGAGAGAGAGAGAGAGAGACAGCTGCTGACTGCGAGTGTGCAACAGACGAGGAGATCTTCCTAATCAACTTCTTTGGAGACGAGTATCGTGAGTACCGCCGCGCAACGACCGTCAAGATTCCTTTCATTCCGTAGGGTCTTTTCTTTTTCTTTGAGACGCCAGCCTGTCAGCAGCTGGGTTGGGCGACGGGCGAATGGCTTTGATCAACATCGTACCACGCAGGCAGGCCGAGGGCGTTCGTTCGCTTCTTGGTGCAGCAGCGTCTGCGCGTGTCCTTTATTTCCCTTCACTTACTAGATGAAAAGACAGTAGCTCATTTCGTTTCTTAGATCATTTCCTGGCGTGACCTTCCATAGAGAGGCATGAAAGGCCTGCTTCGTGTATGCCGCGGTTTTTCCCAGTCTTTCCCTTCCTTCTCCGTTGTTGCATACCCTCCATCGTTATCATCGCGTAATGGCTTTTCCCATAACCAGCCAATTGCAGGTTGTGACTTCTGCAACTTCGCCCACGGTTCGATTTTCCCCCCTGCAATGCACAGAAAGGGGGGGATTCTAGAAGGATTCCACGACCGCAGCACGCTTATGCCGCGCTGCTGCTGCCGCTGCAGACGGCCGCGCAACTCGCATGCAGGAACCCGTTACTCGGGATGCCGAACGCCGTTTCCCTTTCTTTCTTCTTTTCTCACTCTCTTCTCTCGTGGACGTGCGCTTTGTCTCTCCCTCTATCTCTCTATCTTCTGCACCATGCTCGGAAGCCATGCCTTTGGCGGCAATAAGAAGCGCGCGGCAGGGTACCGGGCTGGAGCGAGGCTGATGCGAAGCAGGGTGCCGCCGGGAAGGTCAATGGGCCGGGGGATCGGAAAACCGAAGGGGGAGCTTACTCCGTGGACGTGTGGAGGTTTGTTTGTAGCACAAGGCTGAGACCTTTTTTTCAAGCTTCGACCATGAGGGTGACATGGGGGGTGGGCGCGCGTGGCGCTTTTTTGTGCTCAGGGACATGTGCAGCTCATGTCAGATCACGGGACGATCGAAGATGGGGGACTCGGATTTCGGGGGAGGTTCGAGAGGGTCTGGTCTGTCTGGTCTGCGTGTGAGATGTGACGGTAACGTGCTGAATGTCCGTGTAGTACCACTTATGGCCGCCGTTTGTCCATGGTAGCTCACAACTGAAGTGCAACCTAAGCCTTCCCATCCTTCTCGTCGAAGTTCCCCTATACGTCGGGAGGAATCTTGGCATAATCAATTCTGACCTAGGTAGCGCTGTCAGCATGCTCCCAGAGACTCGCGATACGCACTGCTCGAAAGATGGTTCGGTAGAGCTATGATCGACCGACGGCTCCCGCTCACAAACCTTGCTTGCACGACGTGGATCCAGCACACGAGGAGAAGAAAAAAGTAAAGTTTGAGATCAGACAGAAACGAAGGGTTGTTAATGGTTCGTAAACAAACCTCTCTCATCAATGTGGCCTGCACCCACCGTGCCACCCAGGCCTTGGCTTGGAGCGGTTTGCTTTTTCCGGATCTTCGCGGGCTTTCATCAATCAATCGCGATCGCACATCTACGTTAATGACGATCATCCTCATGCATCCGACAGAAGCAGGAAGAAGCAACGATAGCACGCGGCGCACGCGGAGGCTCGCTGAGAGCGGCATCATGCGTCAGCCTCACTCGCGGCCGGGCTCGCAATATGGCGTCCTTCCCGGCTGCGGAGTCGCCTGTCAAGCGCCTCAGCCCATGGCTGGTCCCGGCCAGGCCCTGTAGGGTGATCTTGGCGGGCCATCATCCCCGCCGCTCTGGCACGGCCGCGATTCCGGACGTGTACGTGACAAGGCTGACGGTTCTCTCTCGTTAATATAACTCACGGCAGAGAGCTTGTTGGCTTCCGCGCGCAGGGGCTCTTGTTTTCCCATCCAATCCTGGAGAGGAGGCCCGCTCTCGGGAGCATCAGCCGGCGAGGCGGTCCTGCCCCATTCCGCACCCGGGCATGGCTGTCCTTACCGGCAACGGCAAATGAGGAGACATGGTATATCGACCGGGATTGCGGGACCCATCACGTGGATCACCGGGGCGGGAAGGGAGAACTCCGTCTGCGCAGCTTCCAACTCGCTCATCCTCATCCCTCCTTCTCCGCCGCCGTGCATATTGACGCGCATCATTTTCGCCGAAACGGCTCCCCCTCCTCCTCTTCGGCCTCGGGGTCTAGCCTTCGTTAGCTGCTCGTATGGCGGAATGAGAGGGTTACTTTCCCGCCGCGCTTGTCGTTCCTCTCTGTGCCACGCAGCCTAGGCCGGTAGCGGCAACTGCGGCCGTTGCGCGGGCTCGCTTCCATGCACGAGATATAAAATAATGCACGGGGCAATCGTAGGGTCTGTCTCTCTGTCTCCGCAAACAGAGGGAAATCGCAACCACATGCTGGCTCTCGCTCGCTCTCTCCACTCTCGGCGTTCCCCGGCGCGCAGCCTCTGAACTCATTTTCTGGCGAGGACACCGCTACTGAGGTACATACACACGAACGCGACGGGATCCCATGGACGGACTTGCCGGCCCCCAGGTTTCAGAGCACATACGCACACTCAGGCATACGCAACGCCACCCCGGGGCCTACAAGCCCGCAGCCGCCACGGCCGATGATGCCAGTCGGTCCCGGCAGCCCAGTCAGCCAACGACAAGGCTTTGCTCGCTGCCTTTGCGGCGCGGGGGCCCGAGCTCCCGGTATGTTTGTGTGTCTCGTGGGCGTCTGATGGTGTGTGTGGAGCTCTGACGAGCCCAGAGCTCAGGAACCGCTACCACGCCAGCCCGCCAGCCCGCCTACGCGCATCGCCGTCGGTCGGTACGCTCTGACACCCCATCCCCATGCACCTGTAAGGTAGCCCCCGTTCATGTGCCTGCTGCGCCATTTACCGTCGGTGCGTTTCGGCCTCGAGGCCAAGCGCACGCAGCCTTCTCTCCCGGCACCAGCGGAAAGAGAGAGACAGATGTGACTACCTGGTTGGTTTGTTGTGCTGTGCTTATATGCGCCGCCCCGGTCCCCCCCTTTGCCACCTGCAGCTGTCACTTCAGTCTGGGGTGACGGGGGTCCCTTTGTGTTGGAGGGTGGCCGATCAGATATATATCGTCCGTCACATATCGTTATTGCTGTCGGAGATCGCTTCCACTTTCCTTCGTCCCTCGCTCCCTTCGGACTGCTTGTGTTGACGTCTTATCTTCTGTTGTCTCTTGTCATCACGGTACCCTCTCTCCCCTCGCCGGTCTTTCATCCATCCTGCTGTTGTTGCTGCTGCTGCTGCAAACCACGACGCGCGCCCATCGCGAGACACGGTATCGCGATGACTTCAGGAACCATCCTATACCAACAACATAGTCCAACAGATTGATCCAGGAACCGTTTATCCTCGGCGACGGCAGCTACAACACACCAAAAACACCAGTGGAGACAAGAGCTTTGAGACAAACACCGAGGACAGAATTTATCCACCACCCGACCACTCCCATGTCCCCAACCTTCAAGTCCCGCAAACAGCCCTCCAACGCCACCGCCATGGACGCCACGCCATACCCCTTCGACACCCTCACCGCCACCGCCACCGCGCTCTCCACCCTCCTCCGTACCAACGCCCTCACCTCCGTCGAGCTCGTCGACGTCTACCTCGCCCAGATCGACCGGCACAACCGCAAGGGCCGCCAGCTGCGCGCCATCATCTCCGTCGCGCCGCGCTACCACCTCTTCGCCGTCGCCCGCCGGCTCGACGACGAGCGCCGCGCGGGCTCCGTCCGGGGCCCGCTCCACGGCATCCCGTGCGTGGTGCAGGACAACATCGCCACGGACGCGCTCGCGCACCAGCTCGACACGACGGCGGGGTCCTACGCCTTCGTCGGGGCGCGGCCGCGGCGCGCGGCGACGGTGGTGGAGCGGCTCGCGGCGGCGGGGCTGATCGTGCTGGGCAAGGCGAACCTGTCGGAGCTCGGCGGGCTGAAGGGCGCGGAGATGGCGCCCGGGTGGAGCGCGGTGGGCGGGCAGACGCGCAGCCCGTTCGTGGCGCGGCGGCTGGAGAAGGGCGTGCTGATCTGGGACCACACGGCGCCCGGCGGGAGCGGCGCCGGCAGCGCGGTCAGCGTGGCCGCCGGGTTCGCGCCGCTGGCCGTTGCGACGGACACGGTGGGGGGCTTGATGGCGCCGGCGAACCGCGCGGGCTTGTACGCGCTGAAGCCGAGCGTGGGCGAGGTGCCGGTCGACGGCGTGCTGGGGTGCAGCAGGAGCTTCGACGCCGTCGGCGCGGCGGCGAAGAGCGCGAGCGACCTGACGTTCCTCATGGACGCGGTCATGCGGCCGCTGGGGAGGGAGTTGGGGGAGGGCCGGCCGTTGAGGTATCGGCTGTTTCAGGTGAGGAGTCGGTGGAACGGGTTGAGGGTGGGGTTCGTGGATCCGGCGATTTGGAGGGTCGGGAAGGACTTTTCGCGGTTGAACGCGGATGCGGAGAAGTATATGGTATGTTTTATGGGTTTTTTTTTTCACCCTCCCTTCGTTCGTCCCCCTGATTGGTGTTTTGTTGGAGAAAAGCGTTCGTGGTGATGGTGTGAGGAAGGGTTCACTGACGTCTGGGGGGGTTTTTTTTTCTCGAACAGATGAGCATGTACGAGATGGCGATATCGAGGATACGCGATCACGGGGCGGTGGTGTCGTATCCGGTGCAGGCTCCCTCGCCGCAGGTCTTCAGGAACAGCGGACCGTTGAGCAGCTTCGAGATAGTGGCCTGTAAGTTCTCTCTCCCCTCCCCATCCGACGAAACCTCACCACCAGCCGGAAAAGATAGCAAAACACTTCACCCGCTACACCTTCCGCATTCACTGACACACCCCCCACCAGACAAAGAGTTCAAATCCATCCTCGCCGACTTCCTCTCCAACCTCGACGACAGCCGCGTGCGCTCGCTCGCGGGGCTGATCGAGTTCAACGCCACGCACCCGGACATCGAGCTGCCCAAGCCGCACTGCCCGGACCAGGCCGACCTCATCGCGGTCCTCGGCGAGACGACGCCGGACGACGTGGCGGCCGACCACCTGGCGAGCCTGCGGCGGCTCGGCGGCGCCGAGGGCATCGACCTCGTCCTCGACCACTACGGCGTCGACGTGCTCGCGGCGCCGGGCGACAGCGCGCTGTGCGAGCTGGCCGCCGCCGCGGGCTACCCGATGGCGACGGCGCCGCTGGGCGCGCTGCGGTCCAACGGCCGCCCGTTCGGCGTCGCGGCGACGGCGCGGCGGCACGACGAGGGCCGGCTGCTGCACTTCCTGACGGCGTGGGAGGGCGTGTTCCACCCGACGTCGACGGCGACGGCCACGGCCACGTCGTCCCCATCGTCGTCGTCATCGGCGGCGTCGGGCTTGTCGTCGTCGTCCGCGCATTCCAACCACTCGCACCACTCGTTCGCCCACCTCCACCACCATCACGCCGCCTGCCCGACGACGACGACGGCGGCGACGCCGGCGACGAACGCGCGCCCCGTCCCGCTTCCGCTCGACGCGGTGCCGTTCCCCCCGCCGGGGGAGCTGCTGCCGCCGGACGGCCCCGTCATCGCCGTCATCCTCAAGGAGTGGGACGCGCGCGACTTCCGGCAGAGCAGCGACGCGCTGGCGGGGTGGCTCAACGCGCGCTGGCGCAAGAGCGGGTACAGCCTCGGCATGGAGACGGTGTACGAGATCCTCAAGACGAACGGGCGCGTGGCGTACCGCGGGTTGGGGGACGAGGCGGGCGGCGCGTTTAGGAGGAGGGGGAGGTTGGGGGAGGGTGGTGGTGGTGGTGGGAAAAGGGGGGGATGGGATGGTGGGGGCGGGGACGGGGAGAGGGTGTATTGGGGAGGGGAGGACCAGGGGGAGGGTGGGGACTTGGGGAATCTGGGGGATTGGGGGGAGCGGGGGGATTGGGACGAGCGGAGGGAGGATGGGGGCGAGGTGAAGCCGTTGTTTGGGCCGTGAGAGAGGGGGGTTAGGTCTCCGCCTCCCTCCTTCCATCTCTACTCGGTTATTTTTTTTTTTTTTTTGCTTTGCGGCCAAGTGCTTTGGAGGCGTTTGGGTGGCGTGCATTCGGTGGAGCGTTGGGTTCGATATACACGAGGCGAGTGGGCGGGGATATTCTTATACCATTGGCGTCGCTGGGCTGGATTGGTGCGGGTTTCCAGGTCTTGAGAGCAGAAGATCCATGCTTCCAGGGGGTTGCGATTCCTTTTTTCTTTTTTGACGATATCCTGATTCTCTCCTTGGAGTGTTATATCTCGAAAGCAAGATAGCTACCACCCAGAGGGACAATCTCATTCCTCGAATGGCAATCACTCCTCTCACCATCAGAAAGCTTGTTATGCGATGGAGGTGAACACTTGTTCATCTAACAAATGTGTGAGCAACTACAGGAAAGCTTTTAAGTGATGTTTCAGCTGCATGCCTGTCTTATTTTTATTTCTTTTTTTCGGTGTGCACGTCACGAATGGGAATCTTGTAAACGGCATTTTAGTCTTCTTATACTAGCGCACAATCATTGCATTCCTCCCGTTACCTATTCTAAGATGTGTAGACCAATGGGATCCCAAGTCCACCGCCCGAAGACCTCTAAAAGTACCTGTCAGTGAAAAGTAACAGTAAGACGACTATGATCGGACTTACGAGTTGCAACGCAGCATTATAAGTGGTTAATTAAAGCTCTCCGGCTACACTTTAAACCGCTCATACTCATCACAACTGCTTACAACTGGAGACCATGGTGCGTATTTGATGTAGATGCATCTGCCTGGCCTACGCGTTTGATGGACACTGCCGTCTCTTAGCGGTGCAAACATGTTATGGTCTCTCCTCTGCTATTTTGCTTTTATCTTCACCGGTTCTAGTATAACTCCATGGAGCTTTGGCAGGTGAGAGAACGGAAAAGCACTGGAAGCGTGTGGGAAAAGACCGTCCATAAAGAAGAACGCGCAGGAGTGGGGACGGAATGGGCTCCTTCAATCTCAGACACAGCTGTTCCAGCCTCCAGATCATCTCCCGTCGCAGGGAGTTGCAAACACTTTGATTCTTCCGTACCCAACGCGAGATTTAAGATTGTTCGGACCTACTGGAAGTTCAATCAAAGTAAACATTTTCTCAGACCAACGCCGCCTCATGCTATGTAAACGCTATGCTAAACGAAAGCGCGCTCAAATGCTCAGAGATGTCAAAAACAGGAAAGGCAACAGACTCCGCTCCGATGCACAACAAAGGCTCTCCTCCGCCTTCCCTCTCACACACCACTCCGCCCTTCGTTCCACTTATTCTTCGCCTGCATCACCAACGGCGTAGCGCCCGCGTTCCAGTACTCCGCCTGACTCGCGCTCCTCTGATGCTGCCGCCTCACCTGCGCCAGCCCCCTCCTCACCTCCCCCAACGTCATCCCCTCGTCAAACCTGCTCCCCCTCCCCGCATCCGCCGCGCCCGCAGTGCCCCTCCCAAACGTCACCGGCGCCCAATCCAGCCGGCCGAGATACTCATCGCTCCCACCGCTGCTCCTCCCCTCACTCCCCGTCTCGACCAACTCCATCGCCTCCTCCTCATCGCCGTCCACATCACCGTCATCCCCAGCAACGGCCTTGTACTTCCCCTTGTCCACCGCGGGCGCCTTCCCCTTCCCCTTCCACCCCCTCCCCCTCCTCCTCCCCTTCCCGCCAATCTCACCGGCAGCCCTCCTCTCCCTCCACGACGACCACGCATGCCACCCCCACCACACCCCCAACACCACCGCCGCCGCGCCCACGCCAACCGCCGCCCCGATCCCAACAACAGCCAACCACCCCCACACCTCCCCCTCCCCCTCCCCGCCCACTCTCACCCCGCCCTTCACGCTCGCATACCCCCAAGCGCCCCCACCGGCCCCCGCCGCCGCCGCCTGCGGCGGCACCTTCACCAGCCCGATCAACCCCTCGCTCTCATCCGCGAAGACGAAATCGCCACTCCCCGTCCCTGCTTCGCCGCCGTCCGGATGCAGCACGTCGACGGGCTCGTAGGGGCGCTGGGCGGCGGGGACGACGACGCGGACCGTCTGGCTGCGGCCGAGGACGGCGCCGCTGGCGTCGAGGGCCTCGACCCAGAGGTGCGAGACGGGCAGGTTGGGGATGGTGAGGACGGTTTCGAAACCGCTGCGGGGGAAGGTGCCGAGGTGGGTGGTGAGCGGGGTGGGGTGGGGGTCGGAGGGGGGGAAGGGGATTTTGGAGCGGGGCTGGTGGTGGTGGTGGGCTTCGGTGGTGGGGGGGAAGGGGGATGGGGATGGGGAGGAGTAGGGCGAGGACGACGACGACGACGAGGATGAGGACCGGGACGGAGCGGTCGTCGTCGACGACGATGCCTCTCCTCCTTCCTCTTCTCCCACCTGCACCCCGAACTTCTCCCCGTACGTCTCCGTCCCGGTCCCGCCGCCCTGCCCCTGCCCCAGCACCACCGCCCCGCCGTCCCGCACCACCTGCCCGAACGCCCGCCACGCCGCCACCTCCGTCGCCCCGTTCCAGCTCGCGTACGCCACCGTCATCGTCTGGCCGACGCCGCGGCCGCTGCCGTCGACGACGGCCGACCGCTGGCCCGCCACGTCGCCGAACGCGAACGCCTTGAGCGCGGGCGGCTCGCCCGCCGGGCGCCCGACGAAGCCGACGTGCTTGAAGGCGCGGTACGTGTCGAGGTGGTTGGTGGCGAAGCGGATTTCGGCGACGATGTTGCCGCCGTCGCTGCTACCGTTGGCGGACGAAGGGGAGGAGGTGGACGAAGCGGAGAATTCGGTGGCGTAGCCGTCCTTGGACCAGCAGGCGAGGACGTTGGCGGTTGCCTCCCACCCGGGGAAGCGGTCGTGGATGTGCGTGAGGGAGGACGGGTACGGCGTCTTCGCCGGGTCCTCTCCCTCGCCCTCCTCTCCCGGCGGGAGCAATATCTGCACGGAGCCGCGGAGGCGCGAGTAGTCGCCGTCGGGGCGGGGGAAGCGGCGGAGCACCTCCGCCGTCCACGACGCCCTCGTGGCGTCGGCATCGGCGTGGGACAGCCGGACGATCAGGGCGGCGCTCTCGGGCGCCGTCGTCACGTCGTCGGTGCCCAGGCTGCCGGACGCGTTGTCCAGCAGCGACACGACGGTGTGTGTCGAGTTCGTCGAGACGATGCGGGCGTGGTGCTGGCGCGAGAAGACAAAATCGTCTTTCATTTCGAAGTCGGACGCCCTGCCGCCCAGCCTCCACACGACGCTCCCGTCGGAGCCGGACACGCGCATCAGCGAGTCCGAGTAGCGCATGGAGACGAGGTAGTCGCCGCCGGGGAACTTGTCGACGGAGTTCATGTGCATGTAGTCCCAACCCTTGGCCCCGGCGGCGGCCTCGTCGGGTGACTCCGGCCAGGGGAAGGTGCTCTCGTTCAGCGGGATCCTGTCGATGCAGTCCCACTCGAAGTCCAGCGTCTCCTCGCGGCCCCACAGCAGGCTCTCCTCGGCGACGCCGTTGCTGCGCGCCCAGACGACGGCCGCGTCGCCGAGCCCGATGCCCGCCGCCGGCACCTCGTGCGACCGCTCCGTCACGTACAGCGCGGCGGCGCCGTCGTCGACGACGCTGAACTCGTGCTGGTTGAAGTCGGACGTGTGCCCGCTCATCTGCACCTCGCGCACGACCTCGTACGTGTCGGACAGGATGACGCCCGCGCCGTAGATGGAGGGCTGCCCGCGCCCGACGTTGAGCGAGAGGTACTTCTTGCCGCCGTAGTCGATGGGGCGGAAGTCGAAGGCGTTCATGTTGTTGAAGAGGCAGGCCCCGCTCCATATCAGCTCCTGGGTTGGAAGGAGTCAGTTCGGTGGCTCTTCGAACGGGGACTTGTCATTTCTCTCGGGCCGGCGGGTCGAGAGGGGGGCATATACGCTTGATGGGAGGGAGAGGGGGAGGGAGGAAGAGATGGAGGGGATTGGTAGTGGCGAACTCACCCCGTCGCTGTCGTATATGGCCGGCCCGACCTGGCACGACTCGTACAGCGGGCCCTGGTGGTCTTCCCACGCGTTGGCCGTGTTGTACGGCGCCACGAACCAGTAGCCGGGCGCGACGGCATCCCTGTCGTAGATTCTGACGTCGAGTTTGGGTGCCCTGATCTCGGGGCGCTAGACGAGGGAGGAACAGTGATCAGCACAACTTTTGCCCTTACCCCGGATTGCGTGATGGCCACGTTCGTCGATATAACTATGGATCTCCGAACGAAGGATTTCTTTCTCGGCGATGTGGGACACTTTTTTTTTCCCGACGGTCCTCCTCATACATAAGGGACAGGGGTTCCACAGGGCGGGATGGCGGGGAGAGGGGATATTTCAGGGTGTTGTGTGCGAAAAGGGCGATGTTTGTCGGGGGACGTACGGTGACGAAATTGTAAAGGCCATCATTGTTCGTGAAAGGTTCCTGAGCGAGCGTGGGCGAAGGCGAAGCAAGCCAGCATGCAGCAATGATCGGTAACGATAGGTAATGGGATACGCCACGGCGAGTCATCTCCATGACGGATCAAGAACGGGGAGGGGGAATGAGTCGTCGTCGGCGTGGGCGCCAGCCACACTCACAAACGCGCGCGAGAGAGAAGTAAGGCGAACAAGAGGAGAAAAAGAGGAGCGGGACAGATCACACGGACGGCATGGCAAAGAAGTACCGTTATTGTCCCTTCGCCCCGAGTGGTGGTGCGCGTTACCCTTTCTCCACGCCAAGAACAGCAGCAGGGTCTGGCGGCGCGCCGCGATCCTTATTGTTTTTCCCTGAAGAGGAGGGCGCGTGGGCGACGTACCGTTAGAGGGGGGAAAGGAAAACTCGGATCCATTGCTGGCCCTCTCTGGTCTTTTTGCCGACCGAGAGGAAAAGCGGACCATTGACCCCGAGCGTCCTTCTCGGCGATACCATCAGAATCGCGATCCTTTTTTCGTTTTTCCCATCCCAGACTAAAAGAGGCTTGCAGAAATGCATACGTAGACCCTGAGGAGTCGAGCCGATTCGCTACCATCCGAGATGCTCCCCCCTCCCCCCCTCTTCCTTTGCCGTCAATAGTCTCGTCAATCTTAGCGGGAAATGCGGGGATTAGCGTGAGAGGCGGTCGACAATTCGTCTCTCAATCGACAAGGGAGGGGGGCCGCGCAGGGACTTGTAAGAGCTGACGTTGGCTTTTGCGGCTCCGGGAGTGCGAGCCAGGGTCATGTCCGAGCATTAACAAGGCTGCTGCAGGGTGGGGATCACTGGGCGCAATCAGCCATTCATCGCTCGCTTCTTCGGTCTCCGGACCGAGCGGAATTCCTTGGCGATGGCATTCGAGAAAGATCCAAAAGGCCCTCCCCTGCGGTGGTTGGGGTGTGGCTGCTCACGGCTGCTGTCGTGGCCGCCGCTCCGAGGTGCATGACGCGGAACAACATACGTCAGCAAAGGGTCAGAGCAGCGTCGCAGCCCAAGTCCAGCATGGCCAAGCGTCGCGGAAACACCTCGGCCGTGCTGGGGCGGGAATAGGAGACTTGCCAAGCTTGCTTTCTTCTCAATCTCATCTCCGCCTCCTTATTGCTGCACTCCTAATCTTCAGGTGAGATGGGATGTTCTTTTCTGCTGTGCTGGTATCTGCTTTCTCTTTTTTTTTTCTATGTAGGGTAGAACTGCCAAACCAACGTTTTTGCCGCCCTGTTCAACGTCACGTCTGCTACGGCACTAGGGAGGGAGGATTCTAATGTACAGTGAAATGATTAGAGCACCTCATCCAGAGGGCGTTTTTGACTTTTCAACCCTTCTTTAATCACGCGTGTCCACATGCTCCAAATGCGCGCAACCCAAGATTCCCTTACCTCCATCGTTGTGCCTCCCTCTCGCTCTCCACCCGCCTGGCTCTCGCCTCGTCGTTCTCCTCATCCTCATACTTGTAGCTCACCCGTCTCTTCCTGCTGCTGCTGCTTCGTTCTTCCTTGCTGCCGCTAGCCTCGGCTTCGCTGCCTCTGCGCCTCTTGCTGCTGCTGCTGCTGTGGCGCTCACGCTCCGCACTGGGGCCTGTGGGTGGGGCGAATGATTTTTCATCCTCGTATCCCTCGTACCCGCGCTTCCTCTTCTCGCTGCTGCCGCTAGTGGACGACGGGTTCTGGAGAGAGGCCCTGCGCTGCGCTTCCTTGAGCATGCGCTCGCGGTTGCGCGCCTCGCGTTCCAGCGTGTGCGGGTCGGTGCTCGAAGAAGGCGTGTCTGTCGTGGGAGACGACTGCGATGCGCTGCTGCGGCGAGACGAGCTTTCCCGGTCCTTGTCCTTTTCCCTATCGCGGTCGCGGTGGTCGCGATCGCGGGTCCTGGACGAAGAGGAAGAGGGGCCCTTCGGCGCCTGGAAAGGCGGAGGAGATGCTCGCGAGCTGGACATACCTTTCGGTGGAGGGGGCATCGATGAGGAGTCGGCCGTGGACTCGTTTGGCAGCTTCGACTTGGAGCGGCCTTGAATCTTGAACTCGCTCTCTTCGGCCTCTGCCTGCTCTTCTTCCCTACGTGCCGCTCTATCCGCACGGTCTCTTTCCTTTTCCCGCTCCTTTTCCTTCTCGCGACGGCGGCGTGACGAGCGGTGATGCCTATCATCGTCGGAGTAATCGTAGGACGGAGAATCCCGGCGAGAGGAGCGCTTCTTCTCCCTATCCCTATCCCGGTCTCTGTCGCGCTCGCGGTCACGGTCGCGGGGTTTCTCTCTGTCTTTGCGGTCGTGGTCTCGTTCGCGCTCTTTTTCGCGCTCGCGATACTTGTCGCGTTTTCGGCGACTACCGGCTTCGCTACCGGCATCCGTGCCATTTGCGATGCTGACCGCATCATCGCGGTCATCCGCGGTTGGGGTCCTGGATCGGTGACGGTGTCGGCGGTGTTCGCGGCTGCGGTCACGATGAGTGCGGGACGACCGATGTCGGTCTTTGTCTCGATCCCGCCTGCTGCGGTGTCTCGATGAGTCAACAGATGATTCTCTGGGGCGTTCTTTGCTGTGACCGCGCGCTCTAGAGTCCTCGTACGAAGCCTCGTCTTCATCCTCGTACTTCCGCGAGGAGCGGTGACGACGCCGTTCCTCGCGACGCTCGCGCGATTCCGTCTCCGACGCCGGATCTGCAGAGTGATACCGGTGACGGTGACGGTGGCGGCGAGACGGTGAGCGAGATCGGGATTTCGACCTCGACTTCGATCTCTGCCGCGAAGGTGAGTGAGCACGGCTAGGTCCGTTCTCCGGTGTTTTGCTGCTTAAAGTTAGAAGCTCGAACTCAACCTCCTGTAGCTTGGAAAGTACTCACCTTGGCTGGTGTTCGGATGGAGGGGCCGATCCTTGATGCGGCAAACCTCTGCCTCCACCAGCAACGAATGCTGCTCTACCCAATCGGCCACTGGCACCCGTATTTGGTAGCCCTTCGCGCATGGCCTTGGGTCCTGTGGGAGCACCCTCAACACCCACACCCTTTGGTTCTCCACCTGCCAGAACTGTGACATTGCCTCCAAAGCCACTGCCGCCTGGTACAAATCCAGGTCCATGCATCCCACGTCCAAACCCTCCACGGAAGTTCTGGTAGCCACGTCCGTAACCACCTCTGAAGCCACCTCTCCCACGACCTGAGTAGTCAAAGTGCTGGTTCATGGGACCAAAGCCCATGGAAGGATCGGGCATACCGGGCATGGACATACCCATGAATGAAGGATCCATGCCCATTCCCATGCCCATGCCCATGCCCATGCCCATACTCATGGAAGTAGGGTCTGCGTTACCAAATCCACCCATGGGCTGGTGTGGGAAATTCTGGTTTTGAAAACCATGTTCTGGCTGCTGGAAACCTTGCTCTTGCAAATCTTCCGGTGGCCCCTCACCAGGTCCGAGAGCTTGTTCTGCCTCGCCTTCTTGAGCATCAGGTCCTACAGTATGGTTAGTGTCACCTTCATCCTTGCTCTCCGCACTTGGGCCGTCCTCGGGAACGTCTCCGGATGTCGCTTCGTGGTTTTGCGTTTCGTCTGTGGCGTCGACCTGGTCGGTAGGTCTATCTTCGTCGTTCGCTTCCTGCGCGTCGCCAGAACCTGCTTGTGACGGCCGGCGAGCTTGAGAGTCCGGAGGGACTTGGTTTTCGAAGGTGCCATCCTCGGCATCCGCTTCCGAAGCATGCTTCGCGGAGCCCTTATGTTCGGTCTCGCCTTGCTCCTCGCCTAGCTCCTCGCCTAACACCTGACCATCAGCAGCAGCACTACCTTCGGCTTGGTCAGGACCAGCACCCGCATCTTCCTGATCTTGACCAAGCGGCTTCTGCTGCTGATATGCGCCGGGCCCCTGGATGCGATTCTGGTTCTGGAAATTATTCTTTGCGAACTGCTGGTTGTGATGATGATTCATCTGATGCTGCGGGAAATGCCCTTGCTGGTGCGATTGTTGATTATATCCACCTCCGGGATAATAGCCAGCATTTGCGCCACCAAAGTCATTGCCACTCATCTGCTGCCCATTCCATCCGCCACCGTATCCTCCGCCGTAGCCCATGCCCATGTTCATTCCGTTCATGCCCATGCCCTGACCTCCAAAGCCTCCGAACATTCCTTGGGACATGGTCATTGGGTCCATCCCCATGCCGGACATGCCTGTTTTTCAAGTCAACACCACGGCCGGAAAACAACATGGACCAAAGTAGCTTACCCATCATGCCAAAGTTGTTCCAATTGCCATTGGACATTCCATTCATCATCAGAGGGTTAAACCCTCCAGGGCCGGTCCAGTTCATGCCGTTGAACCCTGCTTGGCTGGGATCAAAACCAAAGCCGTTTCCAAACATCTGGCCCGGGGTCCCATTCGCTCCAGCATTCCAGGTTCCAGCTTGCTTTTCGCCTTCGCCTTGCGCATCTTGAACTTCCTGAGCTCCTTCTTGACCCTCTTGACCATCCTCCTTCTTTTCGGAATCTGCGTCCTCTCCGGTCCCGGGTTCTGCGGTGGCATCCTGGCCGTTCGGATCTTGGTCCTGGGGGATTTCGGATCCATTTGCGCCCTACAGTCTATCAGCCTCGCTCCGAAATACACAAATCCACCAATCTCACCTCAATTTGTGCCTGATCCGCAGTTGAAGCTACAGTATCAGCCTGAGGCACCTCGCTCGGCTGGGCCACGTCGCTTGGTTCCTGGTCTTTCGGTTCTTGAGCGTCCGGCGGGGCATTCGCGGAAGTGTGGTCGGGCGCATCGAGAGGCTGCTCTATGGATTGGACGACGGCCGGAGCTGTTCCGCCTGGAGTTACGGGAGTGTCGGGCTTGGCCGCAACGCTGACGGAGCGCTCCTTGTCGCGCTTCTTTTCCTCCGACTTCAAGTATGCTTTGACGGTGAGGCGCAGATTCTTTTTCGGCTTGCAGTCGTCGGCGGAGAGCGGGCTGTGTGAGCACACCGGGCAGGAATCAGGCAGCGCGGATTGGCCTAAGCGGGTCAGCATCGACACACGACCATGCTAGAGGTAGAATTATTTACAGTTTCCACATATCGATTGGTCGCAGCACGGCAGACCGAAAGCGTTGACGACCAGCTTGTTGCAGATGGCGCATCGCAGCTTGATAGGAATTTCTTCCTGGGTGAGAGAGCTGTACAGGTGGCGGGTCAGCTCCAGCTCCAGCATGGCGGGGTTGGAGGGGGCGTCGCACCTTGCTAGGTCCATAGCTTCCAGCTTGCGAATTCGGTTCCGCGGCAGAATTTTGCGTAAGGTAGACGCGAAATTTGCGAGAGCGGAGATCGTTGCTGGACAGCCGGAGGGTGGAGCGAGCTTCAGCGCATTGGAGTTGAAGCGCGGGGTCGATGGTGGGAGGGAGAGTCGGATGGAGAAAAGGATAAGGAGCTGTAGAGACGGAGCAGCTGCGTGCGCGCGACCAGCCCGTGGCGCGTGAAAGCAGCAAGTTGCTTGACGTGGTCGGTGGTGACGGTGATGGCGGGCGGCCGGCCCAGCAGCAAATGAGGCGGCGGAAATTTCAAGAGCACGTGACACCGCCCGCGGCTTATCTAATCGAGCTGCCGACCCCGGACGCCTCACGTCATCTGCCCTCGCGCTGCCCGAAAGGAGCGCCACGCGTCAAATCACTCGTCTTTTCCTCTGCTCTCCGCATATCCCGCCGAGACGCGTCGTGTGCGCGGCGTGGTTACTTGCATCAAAGCGGATACCTTCTTTCGGCCTAGGCTCCCAGCCTATCGGCGTCATAGACGTCACACCACTCGCTCGCTCCCTTCCCCATGCCTCCTGCTTTCACGAGTACTCAAACAACATGATTCTCACTCAGATCTCATACCTAGACTGCATTGTCTTTCTACTCTTTCTTGCTCCCCAATTGCTTCTCAACGTCGATTTTTTTGAGCTAGTGACATGGGTACTTCACGCCCTGCCCCATATAGGTACCTCCGCTGCTTCTCTTGCGTTATGCAAACGCTGACAATTCGCAGTAATTTTGATACCCTACCAATTCATACAGGAGCGATTCTTCACGCCATGGGCAGATCGCCCTCCATTCGTTCAGCGAGCAACCCCATTCCAAGACTTCGTCATTAGATGCGTGCGCTACGCCTTCGCCTGTATGCCCGCATACATTGGCCGTGTCTTCTTTTCGAAACCTGTAGCCTTGCCATTTTTGAGATGGCGAATGCTGCGCCATGGCTACCTCCATTCACCCATCTCCTGGAAAGACGTGAAGAAAGATAACTTCCACGGTGTTTGGCTTACCTTCGACGAGGAGACCAAGCCGGACATCGTCGTACTCTATTGCCACGGCGGAGGCTTCTCGATGGGCTCCAGCTACTTCTACATGGAATTTCTGCTTGCATGGGTTTCGCTCCTGAAAGAAGCAGGCTACAAGAATCCAGCCCTCTTCGCGCTGGAGTACACGCTTGTGCCCGATGCCATTTACCCAACCCAAGTCCAGCAGGCCTTTGCGGGATATGAGCACGTCCTTTCGATCATCGAAGACCCCTCGCGGATCTGTGTTGGCGGTGACTCCGCGGGTGGGACGCTCATTCTCAGTCTTTTGTTGTATATTGCAGACCACCCACGTCACCGCGGCAAGCTACCAGGGTTGGCTACCATGATTTCACCCTGGGTCACAATCGTATCTCCAAATAACCGAAATACCGCGAGCGACTACCTCAACTCTGACAGTCTCCACCTCTACGGAAAACAGTACGCCGGCAACAAAGTCTCCATTGACGACCCGATGGTTTCTCCGGGTAACTGCAGAGATCCGGAACGTTGGGCGAGAGCGTCACCATCCCAAGGCTGGTGTTTCCTCTACGGATCTGAAGAAGTCCTTGGTCCAGAGATACGAGAGCTAGTCAGCATGTTGAGAAAGGAGGGCGTCCATGTTGATGTTGACGAAGAAGAGGGGGGTATCCATGCTTGGCCGGTCGCGTCTCTGTACCTCGGTGAGACCGGTGAGGAGCGCTTGAAAGGGCTGCAGCATATCTCGAAGGTCATCAGAAAGAGACTGCTTTGAACGATAGATGCATGATATTTCGTAAGACTCATCAACCATCCTCGTCAAATACACTCGACAAGAGTCCCCTTCATGAAGCTTCTCTGAGCACGAGCCCTAGGCGTGGGAGAGATGCATTGAAGGGGAGCTGAATTCATGCCGTCGCTCGTCATCACCGGCCCAGCCCTGATAGTTGACTGACTTGAAGCAGTGGCTCCATGATGTTGCCATTCATTTTTCCCTTATCTCTGCGCCATAGCTCGCTATTACCGCCTCAGAATAGCATCCATCATCAATGACCCAGCGCTCCATTGGCCTCCTATCTGGGACTTCCTCAAGGTACATAGCCTCGCCAGGCAGTTCAAACCCCAACTCTTGAGCAGCTTGAGCAAGCCGCTGAACTCTTGCTGAATCGTCGACATGTTGGTGTACGGCTAAGTTCTCGGCTGTCAAGTGGAAACGGCTTTCGTTTCGGTTGACGTTCTGGGTAATTACGCGCTTTCTGTCGTCCTCACTCTCCGTAGATTTTGGGACAGAATCGGTATTGCGTTCGCAACTACTAGAGAGAAATCAGACGGTGTCTTCCAATATACCAGTGGGCGCTGGCTTACCTGAATACTGTATGTGTAGTAGATGTTACCTTTGTTGTCGACATGATCTTTGGGTTGCGCGCAAAAGGTAAAGGAAACAAATTAATGTAAGCAATGTTTTACGGTTGGCACGGATGCTGATTATTTGAGTGTAGCAGAGAAGAGGATTGGGATGACAGATGAGTTGCAGCCCGTCGAGGTCGAGGCGGGAGACATTATATTATCATGAGTTGCACTGTGCAAAACCACATAGCCTGCGATGGCCCATCATTGGCCGTGCTTTGTGCACTTTCTGCTCAGTATTCTGCACTTCACAGGCGGAGCTGCAGTACGGCTCCCGCCGCGTACACTTTGCGGGAACCGATGGCGCCATTGGACTTCTGCGTTCTGAAACTGGCAGCCTTGATCATTCATTGGCGTATGACAACGATCGGCAGTGTACGGTCTCAGCTTTGGCTCCCAACGCACGAGGGAGCAGGAGCATTAGTGCATTTGCACTGTGCAATTCAGGGAGTTTCGTGCTCCCGGCGGCCCAGCTGACACGACTGGAACGTGGCGCAGCCCAGCTCCCGCCTCAGCCCCCACGGGATCCCGCAGCACATCCTTTCCTATACAGCCTAGCGTTTTTGCACTGTGCATTTTGCACTGTGCAGAAACCAATGGGAAGCCACCACCTTGCCAGGGCTGCTTCTGCCTACCAGCTTACTTGAGACCGTTGCATCCCAGATCAGTGGCCCTGTTGTTCCCGCGTCATAACTCACCTCACTTTTTCACTCTCCTAAAGGTGCATCTCGGAAACATGACGAAAGACTGGCTGCAGGTGAAGGACAGGATAAGGGAATTGTATGTTGTGCAGGCAAAGTCTTTGACAGAGGTAACGCGGACTCTACGGGATAAACATGGGTTTACCGCCTCGTAAGTATCTGTCATCCGGGGGACGAAGGACGTCTTTGCTAACACCACAATAGCACACGCGCTTACCGCATCAAACTACGCGAATGGGGCTTCAAAAGGGAACGGCGCCACTCTGCTTCACCATCCGAACCTCTGCATACAACCCATCCCATTCTGGGTCCTGCTTCATCTCCGGAAGCGTGAGTGAAGGATAATCTCGGTAATTCTACATGGATGCTTACGAAAGGCAGGGCACGCACGAACAGCCCTGAGAGTGGCACACCGTCACATCACATCCCAGACGAAGTCGTCTTGAGCCTGATAGACTGCATACTGGATTCCCATATCGACCGTCTGGAATTGTTCCTCCACGGCCCATACCGCTTTGTAGTCAACAACTGGCACATCGACTTCACTCCCATCTTCCATGAGAGGCAAGCATTTCAAGAAGTACTTGGGAAATCTTTGTTGTCCCTGGCAGCCTCCGACTCAACAATAGAAGTCGTCGAGCTTATATTGCGCGAGAGCGCAAATGTCGACTTCAAGGACCTTCGGACGCGCGAAACGCCGCTCATGGCTGCAATCAGACGAGGGGATTGCTCCATCGTGAGGTTGCTGTTGGAGAAGGGAGCATCCATGGCTATCCTCAACTCGCATGGACTACATGCGCTCCAAGTCGCCGCGCTATTCGGAAAGGAGCCAGGAATCATGGATCAGCTGGTCGTTCCACATGGCGCATTGCTCAACGCTCCCGCAGCCGAAGGGCTACACAAGGGGACGACCGTGCTCGAACTTTTATTGAAGCGCAGAGTCAAGTGCGCGAGCAGCCACGACCACTCTCTCACGAACAGATACCTCCGCTCTCTCCTAGGTGCAGGAGCACGGTTCAAAGGCTTGGAACGTCTGATAGTACTGCCTTGGCTTGAGCCATGTGCACACAGGTGTGGAATCGCAGACGACGAATTTGCCCTCCTCACCAGTTTCCTCGAAGCTGGTCTCGACCTGCGGACCTCGATAAGCGATCTTCCGGACGACAGCCACATGTACTCAGTATCCATCGACCATGTCCTGGCCTTTCATAGCGTGGTGCCAGGCATGGCCTCCTTCCTCGCGCGAACGATCGATGTCAGCACGATCTCTAAGCCGGCCTTCGACAACATGAACGCCAACGACGGAAACATGGCAACACGCATGTCAATGGAGCAGCCATTCACGGAACAGCACTATCACGTCGGAAACGATGCTAATTGCCGCACTTTCAAGCATTCGCCCGGCCAGCCAGTCCCACAGCAGGACGAGACGAACTACCTGCACATCCTCTGCGGCGGCTGCGTCTACAATCACTCCCCCGCGATTGAAGACGACACCCGCACCGCCATAGACATCATGCTGAAGCGCGGCGTCGACCCCAACCGCCCCGACGAGCTGGATCAGACGCCGCTGAACAACTTCCTCAACTCCGTCGCATGGTTCGGCATCGAAGGCGACCACCCCACGCGGCTCGAGAGTCTCGGACTGCTGCTCGAGCACGGCGCCGAACCGTGGCGCGCCGCGGGAGACGTGCACCCCGTCTGGCAAGTCTTGGAGGAGCTGGACGACGACGAGCCGAACAGGGCGTACGCCTTCGACGTCGTGTGTCTGCTCTTGCGGCATTCGCCGCACGGGCCGCTGCGCGGATACCTCCCCGTCACCAAAGGCCACCACCGCCCCCGCTACCAGGATTCCTACTTCGAGCGCGTGTTCGCGGAGCACCGGGGCCTGTCGGCCTCGTCCCTCAAAATATTCCGGCTGGCGGCGGAGCACGTGGCGATGGAGACTTTCATGGACGAACAGCTGTCGTTCGAGAAGGGGTGCAGAGATTACGACGGCATTCTGGATGTTGTGACGCGGCAACGGGACCGGTGGTTGTCGGGCGGCGGAGACGAGGAAGAAGCGATGCTGCCGCGCGCGTTCGTCCTCGACGTGCTCGAGCTGCTTGTCGACCAGCGGAAGGGGCAGCTGCGTCCGAAACCCTTTGCGGAAGCCATCGCCTGCACTCCTTCGGGTTTTGTCGCGCTGGAACAATGACAGTAGACTGGGTGGTGGGCGTAGGATAAGGTATGTGTTTGTGCATTGAGATGGGTCTGTTGCATTCATATTTGGGCGTCTCCAAACGTTTGAGCGGGTTTTCAGTCAGTATAGCTTATGAATAATGAAGGACGGCGTTGAGAGAAAATGCTTGACTTTAACCTGAGCTTCCGAGCATCCACTCTCCACGGTCATCATTGTTCAAACATGCTGCGTTCCATCATTGCTCCCGCTTCTTCCTCCAGGCCTGCCGCTCTTTCCCTGGCACATCCTCGATCAGAGTCGGGAGGCTCCGGGAATCGCATAAGGCAACGACAGTGGAGATACTTTTCCTTCCATTCCACGCCCTAATCTTGCCGTCGTAAGCAGCGGTGATGGCAACGAGCGGTTCGAACTGCAACCGGGAAGCTTTAACAATCCTACGATCCAGCCCGGCAACCTGCGTCAACTACCTCCATTCCACCACGGCACGCGACATCCATGGGTTGGGCTAGAACACAGCTGACGCGGGTGGACTGAGGCGTGCTGGCTGATCATCGACCGGTCTACTTGGGGCGGGCGGACTGGCGCAGCCGATGCAGGTGCGTTGCCGCAATGACGACAATGACTCCTCTTCTCTGGGCTTGGAGACAGGAAATTACCGATGTTCCAAGCGTTCGTCTACCATCGCAGTCAATTCACGAACCTGTGCGGCTCGGTCTTGGCGAGGAGAATGTGCCTCCCCGGCCGTGGAGATGGTGATCCGCAGCATTTCCTGCAATTAATGATTGCTACCATCTTCGGAAATAACGGATTTTGGGAACTTTCTTTGTAATAACGGCTAGGTAAAGCGGCGTAGCGGATGGTTCAGGATCAAGAAGCAAGGAGCAAAAGAGCAAAGAGCACACAGTTCCATTTTTGTTCTTTCGTTTTCCACTCTTTGGAGAGTGTCAAGGAACACCTTTGTGCTTTCGACCAGGAACGGCTAGGAGCCTGGAAATTTATATGTCTGCGAACAGGAGAGTATTTGCACACAAATGCGCAATCAGGTGGGTGTGACCCAGAAGAGCGGTATTTTGCCCCGTGGCATATCATTCACACGCGCGCCACAAGTGTTCTGAGCGTAAGACGGACAGTTCCTCCGGTCACTAGGAATACATGATATACTCGATCCTAAATATACTTCCACTTGCCAGGTGCTTTGGAGATTGTTGGACTTCCACTGCCATATTTCTCCGGGCCGTGGTCGCCCGCGTACGTAAAACCATTACAAGTGCCGTACGCTTGGTGACGCTAGCGAGTCGTGGTCGCACCGCTCATATCAAAGAATACATTGCTCGCCTACTCTTGGCTTTCATAATGGATTTGACCATTAGTACAGGTTGAAGATCAACCACATTCTTGGTGGTGAGGATGAAGCGGCCGCTAAGTGGGATTACAAAATCGTTCACTGCCATTTCCTATCCAGATGACATGAGTTGAGAATATCCAAAAGTGGTAGTCAGCTTCATGATACGCTCATGCTCTCCATTATTTCGACACCATGTTGGACCTGGAGCCAATCAGACTTTGTGTTAGGATTAAAACGTTCAAGGCACCACCGCCACACAGTAGTACGTTGCCTTGAACATTTGAGTTTACCCAGAGTATCCATCACCGATGTTGGGTTGAAAACCATTCATAGATGAGCCACACTGAGTGTTATCGAAGAATCAAGAGTTACTACCCGGAGCTTCATGCTGATATAGCCAAAGCAACCTGGAACGTGGTGATGACCATTCGAATGACACATATCCCGCACGTGGAGACCCCATGCACATTTCTCCTGGACATGCTAAATGAAACTTCCGCTTGCACCTCAAAACAACCCATAAGCGTAGAACTTTTGTGATGAAACAGATTTCTCCATGACTACGACCAGGGCAAAATACGAAGTACGTGTCCAAGAACTTTGTGCTGTTTTTTCTTTTTTTTTTGCTGAAGGCTTTTGGTAACGAAATGCGGACATTGATAATGATTGGTGGGGATGCTGATGCGTTACAGCTTCAAATTTGCATGCTGGAGCACCGCATTGTTGGAGAATGATCAGGCGACATGTCGAGGTAATGCACTGTCGGAGAACTGACTGGTGACATACTTGAATAGCCGCGAGGAGTCATCTTTGTCGTTTGTCGTTTTTGTCTTCTTTTGGTCGTGTAACAGATCACAGTCGTCTTTGACGAGAAGTGCAGAGAGAAGGATACCGATTTATAACGAGTATGATAAGGACGAGGAGCTTATCGACAACTCTCTATCAAGGTCCGGAACTCGTGACCACTGGCCAGCCCTAGCCACTCGAACGATCACATTATGGAGAAAGAGGGCGAAGTGTAGATGGTAGAGTAGAGCTTGCAATTACTTGGCACATGAGTCTCTGATTCGCCCCGAACGAACCACCAATGGGCGAATTAATACGTATAAGTCTTTACAGTCTTGACCCGGAAGGAAAATTACATCATCGAAAGAGAATGTCTTAGTCTGCATGTTACAAGTATTGGCTTCTCAAAGAGTTGATCTCGGCGCTGAGTTATTCAATCCGCCTTCTTTTCGAGGTAGCTGATGACGTTGACGACCTCCTTCTGCGACAGGGAACTGGTTATACCCTTGTAGGCTTCATACATGATCCACAGCGGGAACCAGACCCACAACGTGTTGAAGAAGAACAGATATACCCACCTATCAGATTCACATGTCAGCCAGGAACAGTAAATGCACCGGTGAAAAGCCGCACAAGCCACAGGAAACTCAAAAAGTCTCTCACGAACGATACCTACCCGCGCGATGCAGAGCGGGAACACTGAACGGGGAACAAGGTTTGACTTACTTGAACATGAAGTTCGAAGTGTCCAGATTAGGGGAGCCGGAGAGCCATTCGGGAGCGAAGGTCATGAAACCTAGAGGTGAAATCGCCAACCACGTCAGCCATGCACGTTCAAACCAAGACGCCATGCATGCCACATCATGCAAGTCATGAACCACCCCAAGCATTCTCCACAATTCTCCGGGAACCGCAATTGGCTTTCAACACCCCGGAACCGCACAGGAGACCTGTCCAGAACAAAAATCTCTTATCTCCCGTCCTTTTCTCACATGCGGCGCCTCCCTACCAAAAGCCCTATCCTTTTCATAACCCAGTCGTTCCCCCATCCATTGGCCTCTCCCACTCCAAGGACACGCCCCCACCCACGAACCCAAGAAAGGCAAAAGGACAGACTCACCTCCGTACAGCTCCCCCGTCGCCAACACGATCATCCAAAACCACTTCCGGCCCTCCATCCCCTGCCTCCCGGCGTACCACTCGCCCTTCCTCACGTTCTCCGCGCACCACAGCGCCATCGGGCCCCCGACGAACACGGTCAGCAGCTCGAGGCTGACGACGGTCAGATCCGCGCCTCCCCACCGCCGGTCCGCCTTCGCGTACTCCTGCCACAGCTTGCTGAACGGGCCCGTCCCGTACGCCGCGCCGAACAGCGTGTCGTTGCGCCCCAGGAAGTACGCGTCCGGCGGCGTGAGGATCAGGAAGCTCGTCGGGCTGGGTCCGGGGGTCGTCGCGAGGCTCGAAGAAGCGGAAGCGGCGGCGTTTACGGTACCGCCGGCGGCGGCGGCGGCGGCGGCGATCGCGTACGGCGACAGGGGCGTGGGAGCGGAAACGGGCGGCGGCGGGACCCAATGGACGCAGAAGCAGTTCCACAGGAAGGAGCCCTCGAAGACGAAGTGGATCAGCGCGTCGAATATGTGCCAGACGAAGAGCACGCGGGCCTTGGCGCCGCTGCTGCGCGGCAGCAGGCGCAGCGACAGGGCGTACGCCGTCGCCAGCACGGCGAGCGTGCCCAGCAGCGACAGGACGGTGGTGAGGTCGATCTGCAGCGTCGAGGCTGCTTCTGCCGAGGACGGGGAGGTCGCCATGGTGGATTTGGTCGGTCGGTCGGTCGACGTGGAGCCAATGGGCGGGGTGAGCGTTGCGAGACGGGATTTGCGCAGAGGTCTGGGTTGACGCGTGCGTGTTTGGGTTGCGAGTTCTGCGCACCCCGCGCTGGCGAGAACTCAGGGCTCCTGACTGGCGACGATCCCAGGTAAGTTCAGTATTTAATTTGGCGCACCCTTGCGCACGGGACAGTTGCACTTGGTTCATGGTCTGCAGGTTGTATTCCAATGTTTTTCGATTTTTCGAATGCCTTTTCTACGCATGTCGTATTGTCCCGGCGTAACACCCTGCCCAACACCAGAGATCCGT
This sequence comes from Diplodia mutila, assembly GCA_022560015.1. NCBI lineage: Eukaryota > Fungi > Ascomycota > Dothideomycetes > Botryosphaeriales > Botryosphaeriaceae > Diplodia > Diplodia mutila. The sequence goes on along the minus strand of JAFISB010000104.1, from coordinate 111,671 downwards.
CCCGAACCCATCCCATAAAATCAATCTCGTCGACTGCTGCCAAACGATCGCTCAATGCCGCTAATAATCCGCCTGTTCGTCGAACGAAGTGGAACGAGGGGAGAAAAGCGCCCTCGGTGGAATTGAAAGACAAAACAACAAAAAGCAAGATCGACCAATACGCAACTTTTTGAACCCATGATCCCCACCAGCAAACCAAAAAAGCACAGAGAGAGCATACCAACCCATGTTGCACCGGCGGAGCGGAGAGCCCACGGTTACTCAGGCGAAGCCACGTACTTACAGCCTGTCTATTAAAAAGTAATGGAAATAAACGGAAACCCAAATCATACCCCCCACAAAACGCCATCGTGTGCAGAGCGCCGTCCCAATTGGAATGCTGTGCAAAAAACGCAATTTCCAGAATGTATGCATCGGCAGTAAAACAAGGTTAAGAATGCGATGTTCCACAGCAGCGTCACCGCCATCACCGCCGTCGACGTCGAAAATGTGCCGTCCGCCTCAGAGGAAGAGCACTTGGAACTTTCGGTTTCACCACGCACAGCTAAGCGGTGGGCCCTCCATCCGTCCGTCGTGTCGTACTCGGTAAAGCTCGTAGCAGCGTGATCGTGACCGTAAGAAATTCGTAAGTTTGCCCCAAGAACCCAACACCCGGCACAACCACTCACTGTGATTGCTAACCGAGTATCGCCTTGGGGGTGTGCGTCTCAAAAGAGATGCCGCCATGCATGTTGTATGGGTAGCCGAAAGAAACGGGAGGAGTCGTCCGGTCGCCGAAGTCGGACCCTGTCACAGGTCCGGGTGACGCCGACCTAGATAAAAAAGGACTCGCGGCGCGTGCTGGAATTCTGTGGTCCATGGCGCCGTCCATCGACGACGGAACTTCCTTTGGGGGGCTAGGGCTATTCGATCCAGATCCCTGGAGACTGGACGTACTTCCATCGGATTCGATATCGCGAGCTCCGTCGGAAGAAACGACCGGCTTGGGACTAGACACCTGAGGAGAGCCCCTTCCGGATCCGAACTGCATTGGTTGTCAGCGTCCTGGTTCAATGGCCCGCCTGCGTGGTGGTGGTGGTGGCGGGTGCGGGAGGACGTACGAAACAGTATTTTTGAATCAGCTCGTTGTACTCGGCCGACTTCAAATCCGGTTTCACGGATGACAACTGGTCCGGGCGGGGCGAGGTGGACTTGGTCGCAGCAGGAGCCTCGCCTTGAAGGCTGAAGTAATCACCGGCCCGCGGCTTGTTGGTTCTCTTGATGCCGCTGTGATCGCCAAGGGCGGTCTGTGCGCTGGACAACGCCTGAGACAGCGAAGCCGAGAAGTCGTAACGGGTGGAGAAGGCTTGTTGAGTCGGGGATGGCTTGGAATCAGGCTGATCGGGGAACAGGTTGCTTCTCGATGACTTGTTCTTGCTCCTCAGCTTGATCGGAGGCTGCAGGCCATCGCTCGAATCGCGCGAACCGAAAGTGTACCGGGACGATTCGAAGTTGTTGCCGAAATCGTCATCGAGAGGCACGGGCATGGACCGTGGGCGGGCCGCGGGTGGGGAATGCCTGCTACGTGGTATCGCACCAAGGGTGCCAGCAGGCCTCTGCTTGGCCCTCGTGTTCTTCGGCGGGGTCTTCTTGATGAAGTCGATCTGGAAGTTCATGAAGTTGTTGTTGTCCCAGTATTCAGCACCGCCGACGGTGTAGCGAACGCAGAGCAACATCGTCTTCGACTCAAGGTTGGCTTGGTCGGCCAGCTTGATGTTGAAGACAAATCGGTCACATCCGTCGTGGGTCTGCTTCCGCCGCACATCGTCACTGTATTCGGCAGCAACCTCTGAAGTGGTCTTCCAGTAATCCAGGGTAAAGCGGGCCACAACTGCTTTGTGGAATGCAAGGTTCGCAACAGCAACCGTGCCCACAAGAGTGGAGCTATCAGGCGACAAAGCGATCTTCTCAACGCGCACAGGCAGGGTTTTCCGCTCGAAACTATCCCTGGGGAAGTTGGCCAACCGCAGCTCCCATTCGACCCGCGAACGGCGAGACGAAGCGTAGCCGTTGCCATCGTCGTATCCGAACGGATATTCGCTTTCGCTGTCGTACGTCTCGACAGGCGACGAACCAGCACTGACAGCGATGGGACGGTCGACCTGCAGGAAGTGGCGGACTTGTTCAATGTCATCGTTGAAGTGCACGGCCTTGGAGAAGGAGGGTGTGCCGGGCATGCTGGACGGCCGACGACGGTTCCGGGAGGAGGGCCGAAGGGCCGGCTTAACTAGCTCTCCCGATTTCTTGCGGAGAAGCGGGGGCTTCATCGTCAGGCCCTCCTCGTCGCTCTCGTCTGATGTCTGAATGGGCGAGTCGGAGAGATTAGGGGCATGTTTGGAGAGCTGGATTTCGCTTGAGGAGCGAGAGTGCGAGATCTTCCGAGCCTCTGGGGTGAGGGCCGGTCTGATCGGACCGTTGACTTGCACTGACTCGCGAGGGGCCGAGGCGGTTCCATCAGCATGTCTCTCAGGGGAGTGACCGCGCTTGACTTCGATGCTTTGCAGGGCCTCCTGCAACTCGGCAAGCTTTCCAGACTGGCGGCCGCGGTCCTCATCGTCGGAGTTCTGCAGAGAGTCTGGAGGAGTGGACTCAGCACCTACAGGTATCAACAGCTTCGAGGGCAGATTGGTGTGGTGGGCACTACCATTTGTGTGTGTCACCGACACCTTGGATCCATCCTGCGGGGACTGTGATATTGACGGTGTGCGGCGGTGCTTGCTCAAGTACGACGCAGAAGAGTGGGGAAGGACGGGCCGGTGAGCCGCACTGGTCGACTGTGGGCTCAAGCACGCCTCGCTGTATGAATGGGAGCGGCTGAGGATAGGACTGTTGGACTTTGAGGAGGCAGGAGACCGCTGGGAGGGCGGCGTGTAAGGCATCCGGACGGCTTGTCGGTGTTCTTGGGCGAGGGTGTTACGTTGAGAGCGTTTAGGGTCGACAGGTCATTAGAAGAAGCAAGCGCGGACAAGTATTACGCACTGAGGGCGTCAGCAGAGGTGCAATGGGAGCGTTGGGGAGGCGCGCTGGCGGGCTGTCCAGCGGTTTTGATACACACCGACAGCGCCCGGGGCCGGACAGGGAAGACTCACAGAATAGTGGCAAGCGACGGATGCAGGACGCTCACCGAGGACAGGGACGACGAGGCGTGCCGGACTGCGGAGGGTGAGGAGAAGTGTCGGGCGACGGTGGATGGTGAAGCAGGAAAGCGAAGCCGGGAGTTCCGTGCTGCGAGTGCGCTCCTGCTGATGGCGTAATGCGAGGCAGTCGTGGACTGATAAGCGGGCCACACAGGAAAGGCTCTCGCGGGTGCACGCTGGGATGGGGGTGCCACAGCCTGATTATTATGGGGTCCCGGGGAGGCGTGGTGAGGAGCAGGACTGAGGAGGCGCTGCGGGTGTTGAGGGCACGGCGGAGGGTTATTGGGGCGGCGTTGGATGGAGATATCCCTCCCACACTCTAAATTCTGTACCGCCGCGCGGGCGAATGAAATGGCGCGCTTGGCTTGCAGGCGGTGGTGCGCTCGAACGAGGACGATCCCAACCGACTCGAGCAAGGATCCGGGGGCCGGCGTTAAAGCGAGCGTTGAAGGATTTGCTGCAGATCGGGGTACAGCAGTGCTACGATCAGTGACAAAGCCGGCCAGGCCTTTGTTCAGCAAGCCGGCCGTCGTGCTCGCGGCCGCGGCCGCAACCAGGCCGCCGTCGGACCAGCGCGCCTCGCACATGGCCGTGGCAGCCGCCTGGCAGCACGCCGTCTTCGCTGTGTGTCGCGATCCCTCCCCGCCGCCGTCGCACCAGCTTGACCGCACGACTCGCTCCGCGCGCGCCCTTCGTCTGCCACAGTGTCGGCGGGTGGGCCTCGCGCAGCGCCTAGGACAGCAACCGCCGCCCACGTTCCGCTGTTGTTCTTGCTTGCGCCCGCGCTCAGGCCTCGCCAGGCGCTGGTCGCCAGCGGGCCTCTGCATTGACATCATCGCGGGTTCTCGCCAGCACCAGCCTCCGCGTCTCCACGTTCCCCAGTGCGCCGAGCGCCAGCGACAAAAATGCTGCTGTTCCGCCGTCCGCTGGAGTCGCCCAGCCGCAAGCAGCGCGCGCGCACGCAGGCGGCACCGCGGAACGAGGCGCAGGCCGGCGCTGGCTGATCGAGCTCAGCGGCATCGCGGCAGCAGGGTGCCGTAAAATGCACATTCCTGTCCCTTCTCATCCTGACATCGGCCCACCGCACTCGAAGCGGCGCGCGGCGCACGGCTGGGATGTCCGTGCATCCCCAGCAAGCGAGCCGGTCTCGTCCCATCGCGCTGCGCAAGTAGTGTCTGCCATCCTGGGCTCTTCCAAGGCCGCTACTGTCCGTCGCCGACTGGCAGCCCTCAACCCGGCGTCGGCCGCCCGCAGGGAGCCAACGCCGGCCTCCAATGCGCGCCCCTTCGCGCCCGCCGCGGCCCCTTACCCCTCCAGGCCCTGGCACTGGCTCCCCTCTGGCGCGCCGCCGCGAGCCATGGCTGCGTGTGCGCCACGCCGCCCGTCAGCACCGCCCCAGTCGCAATTCCGGTCCCAGCGGACGCTGCAGTCAGTCCCAGCACGCCGCAACCACACGTCCACGGTTGGTGGACACTGATCGCATGTTTGTCACCTCTCGCCAGTCTGGCATCTCCACCGCGCACGTCGACGGGTGGGGCGCCACACGTTTACAGCCGCCCCCGCAAGACCCTCCACCAGAGAGCAAAAACGCGCTGCATGTCACGACAAATCTGAAGCAGATGATGTACTTGCGACGCGCCCGCTGACTCGGCTCGCATGCGCCGCCAATGGCGGGCGGGCGCTCGGGTTGGCGGCACCCAGTGCGAGACACCGAGCATCAAAGCTTTCATCAATCGATCGATGATGCGGCTGCTCTGTAAAACGCTGTTGTTTGCACACCGTACATGCCTCCGCTCCGCCTTCGATCTCTTACTGAGTACTCTGTTCCGCGCAGGGCTGGCGGGACGCGGGGCCCTTGGCTCGCTGCTGACATCTGCGATCATTTTCTTCACCGACCCTTTCCCTCCTTGCATCTACGCAGCACCAGACCCCACCGGCCGCCACTCGACGTCAAACTTTCTACCAACAACTCGCGCGCGATAACGCAGGAGCCGCGATCTTCCCCCCTTTCCCTCGAACTGTGGCATGAAGAAGGGCCCACCGGCTCCATCGCGCAGCGCGAGCGTAAGGAGAAGCTTCGCCGCCCGCCAGGCGTCCTGGAGGAGATTTGCAGGTCGAGGGCCCGTGAGCGTGGCAGACAAGCCGTGTGATTGGGCGTGAGAGCAGTTCGCCGCATAGCAATCCCGGACCAGCGTGCTGTAGCACGAGCCTGCTAACGGTTCCCGGCCGCCTAAAATAACAAGCTACAGCGTGTTCAGTGGCGCTTGCGGCAATGTGGTAGCACCGCCCGCTGGCAGCCTCCGAGTCGAGAAAGCAGGGATTCATCGCGCCCGCAGCAGCAACAGCCAGCTCGACGCGTCGCGCGGCTGAAAAGACGTTTTTCGCAGTGGATGCCTCCGCACGCACACGCCGTGACGCACATGTGGTTCAGGCCGCGGACGGGCGTGCGGCCACGCGTGGCCCGCGATGGAGTACCCCGGATCCATCGCAGGGCGCGTTGGCAGCGGTGCATGTCTGCAGGAGCGGAGCCAACAGAAGTCAAAATAATCTGCTGGCAGAAAGTGCTCGCGGCTGACTCGAGGCTCACCGCCCGGCAGGGAAGACGCGTCGCAGTCTGCCGATCTCCCATGGCGGCGATCCGCCGTGCCGGGCCTGCGTCAGCGCTGAACAAGGCAACTGTTGGCCGGCGGCAGCTCAACCGATATCAGCACACGACGCCGTGGCGCCGCCATCGCTGGTCCTGCACTGTCTGCCACCCGTCTGGCAAGGGGTGACTGCGCCTGCAGACGAACAATCTCCGTCGCACCGCGAGGCTCGCCGAACGCGCGCTTATCAGGGGCGCGGTGGGCTCGCCGGCTCCTTATCGCTGGATACGGGCGCCTACGGCACCGAGCCTACTATACAGCGGCTGGAATGGGCCTCCGGTCAAGCTTGGCTTTCCCGTTACGTGCGACTCCACAGAGCCGCGGAGATGGTGCCAAGGTCAGCGTGTGATGTCTGCAGCGGGCTGCCAATGGTGGGCGTGGTGTCGCAACTTGCGAAACGGGGCCGTCGAGGCGGTCTGCCACCGCTGACGACATGGCTGTGCAGAGGACGTCGGGAAAATCATCACAGAACTCCACTTGGCATGGCGTTTCGGGCCTTCTTGCCCAGCTTCACTCCAGTCTCCAATACTCCCCACCTCCAGCAATGCGCGGAATTCCCCCCTGTAGCCTGCTGTCCGGGGAGACGCGGCCCGACTAGGGTGGATCTCGCCCACAACACCATTATTTCGACTTCCAGGTCCGGCATTGGAACGAACTTTGCCGTCACATTCCCGCCACCGCTGCCGACATCGCCGTCGAAGGCGTCGCTGAAACGCAGACACTGTGTTTGCGTCTGTCTCGTGAAACCGTGTTCACCACACGCTCTCAGCCCGTCTGCGGGGCTCGCACAGGCGCGCGAGAACCCTGCACCAATGCAAGCCCGCCTATACCAGACCAGGCTGCTTCAGCCGCTACGGCGGAGATTGCTCAGCAGCAACATCACGCAAGCAGTAAGCTGTACGAGCTGGTCCTCACTGCTGGAATGCACACACAGGGCGATCCTGTCAGCTTGCTCTCGCAGCCTCACCTTTTCCGTCGCAGCGACCACCAACGTCGTCATCCAAAAGTCTGTTTTCGCGAGTCGGCAGGCTGCATATACATACCATTATTGCTTTTGCTTGGAAGCCTAGCAGGCCAAGCTTTTGTTTTCTTCGGCATCCGCGGAGGCGCCGGTCTCAGTTTCTCGTATCGTCCAATCTCCCGGCACATCCGCAAATCTGATCGCAAAATCCAGAATCGCATCGTCGATGAGCGCGGTAGCACGCGCCGCAACCGAGTTGGCCGCCAACCAAGACGCAAGCGAGCCAACAACCTTTTACATGCGGCGACATGTGTTGCAGATCCCAGAGCCAAGCCGTGCTGCCGAAACAAAAGACATCGCGACTCCAACAAGGCCTATCACCACCACCATGCACTCTGAAGCGACCACGGGAACCCCGCTTGCTGCACCACGAGTATTCTTACTTCGCCCCGTGATTGAGTCGCAATCTTACCCACGGCATGCAGCAGCCATAGCACTGCAGTAAACCTTATTATCCTCGCGATGCAGGTTTCGAAGCCGCCCGGAGACTTGGGCCGTTCGAGTTCCTGAGCAGCTCACGTGCGACGCGTCGAATGTTCTCCATGGAGCCAAGCTCTGGTAACGCCAACGGTCGCGCATCGCAACGGGTCCTGAATCAATAAACGTCGGGTGTGTTGCGCTGCAGCCGTGGAACGTGCCATATGCTGCCGCCGGGCAAGATGCTCTGCTACCCGAGGACGGCTACTGCAGCGATCTAGATTGGTTCAATTTGCGCCAGGGCCGTCCCTCTACCATTGCTGGGAGGCTTACTGGCCCTAGCCCGCCATCCAAGCGCGTTAGCAGACGACTGGCTTTGCCGAGATGGTAGGTGTTGGTGTGTTGAAAATGCGGGGAAGCCTGCCGTTTCACAGCTACGCGCGTCTGGAGTGCGAAGCCACGCACGGCCCTAACAACCACACTCACCACCACCAAGACTGCTTCATCATCCCAGCTCACCGGTAAACCACAGAACGACCATCTCACCGCCTTGCCCGGCACAGGTGCGCTCTCGTCACGCTCGCGCTTGCGGCAAACTTGCCCCTCCGCCGGGGTGGCGGCCGCAAGTGTGTTTCGCACGTGTAGCTCACCGCCAGTCAATGCCACGTACAGTCAGCGGAACTAGGCCGGGGCAGGCGGAAAGGAAGGCGAGAGACGGCACAGAAGCCGATTCCAAGGAATGCCACAGCCGCATCTGGCAGTGGCAGTGGCTCCAATCTCATCGTCTTCACCGGCCGCGAGATCGCCTGGTGCCTTTTACAATATCTACCGCAGCAGCGCCGACCGATAGACCTTGACATGCTGCACTACTCAGAACCCTTGGTATCATTCCCAACCCTTGCAGCGCCTGCCGCACCAGCTCCGCAATCTTGCATACTGTTTCGAGTGCGCCTCAACCGTTCACCATTCACGCCGTAAAGCCAAGCTTTGTGATCGTTGCTGCAGTGTTATTTGCGCCTGCGAAATCAGCACGAGCACGAGCACGAGCATCTCCTCGGCAGCTTATCCTGCGCCTTGCTTCGTCTGGCACGCGGCTCATCGTCGCAGCCAGTAGTAACGGACATCTCCATCTGCGCAAGTCGGTTGATTTTGCGGAGAAGCCTGTCGCTCCATATGCAGTATGCTGCTCTTATTGCAGAAGCTCACTGCACCATGCACCCTGACTGTGCTGTGCTCGCCCTTCTGCCACGTCTTCGATTCAGTACAACAACGGCAAAAGAATCTGTTTCTAGATTCACAAGCCACCATGTCGGGGAAGTCATGAGGACTGCGGCTTGCTGCGCGGCGCCCACGTGGTGTAGCACGGATTCGGCAGTAGGTGAAGAACCCAAGCCACGCCCATGCCCCGGGCCCAAGCATGAAAGCTGCATGGGTGATTCCGACCTAGCAACCACCGCCTCGACCGGTGACGATTCCGGCGGCAAAGTCCACGTGAATGGCTAGACCTTCTCCTACTGTCGGACGGCTTCTCTAGAAGAGAAGAAAGGCCGAATCACAGCATCCAAATGCATCACGATTCACGAGCACAGTCACGAGGGCAGGGGTCACTCTTCGTCCCGAAAGCCTACGCGGTCGTGCGAATACAGGGTGGATTACTCGCGAAGCTCTGGTTATTCTCCGCCGAATTCAGATCGAGGGCCTTCTAGGTCCATACATCACTCGGTCTTTTCTCGTAGTAAATACTCCTTGAAAGCCATTGTTCAGGAGTGCGCCACCAGCGATAGGATGAAGTAGCGGCAATAGTGTCGCTATACACAGGGAGGTATAAAAAAAGACCTTATTCTCCGTGTCCAAGACGAAGACGGAAAGGACTGAGCCAGCTACCAGACCAAGCGGTGGCTGGCCATGGACGAAGAAGCTGAGACACTTCTCTCAAGGGATATTTCCTTCTGGACTCAGCCATCAGCCATGGGCGAATGATGATCAGCGAGAACCGTGCTTTCCGGCGTGCCAGGCGGCGCGCGGGGCGGTAGACAGCCGGTCGACCCGACCGTCAGACATGGTGCCACCACGCCACCATGATGCTGCTGCACCCTTTTGCCATGATGGAGAATTCCACACGAAACCACCTGGGTGCAGTTGAGCTTCATGTGGGTGCGTGATTCATCATCAATGGATCACGGCCATGGAAAGAGGGGGGTGGAGGAGCAGGAGGGCTGCCCCGCCCCGTCCCGTTCCCCCCTCGCACCACCACCACACCAGGAGCAACCCACTCTTTGCGCCTGCCGCGCCCACATTTCGGTTCCCTGCAACCCACCAAGCCCCCTCTCTTCCTTCGCGTTGTTCGTACCCTATCACCCTATCCCCCCTCCCATCTCCTCTTCTCCCCGCATTCGGCAACAGCACCCCTCCAGTTCCAACACAGCGAAGAGAGCCCAGCCTAGCCCGGCCCTGGCCTGGCCTGGCCTGGCCTCACGCGCTTTCCCACACCACCCTCTCCACCAGCGACATCGCAATAATGTCCAGAGCTGGCCATCGGTCCCCACACTTGCCCATCCGCTCGAACCCAATTTCAGACCCCTACACGCCCCGTGTTGGCCGATACCCCTGGGACTAAGCAATTGTAAAACTTTCGATATAGCTCTCTATCTCTCTCTCTCGTACCATGATGCGCCGGCAACGCGGCTTTTGCGCCCTTTTCCCTTCCCCGCAATTCACACTCACTTTTGCGGCACAGCTCGGTGATTCCGCAACCCCCCGGCCCTGCACGCGCGCGCTTTGCTTCGTTATTGCGTGCAACCACCCGCTCCCACCAAAAGAGGAAGGCTTTGCATTAATTCAAACCGGCCACCCTCACTTTTTTTTTTCCCCCTCTGTCTCCAATTCAGGTCCCAGGTTTCCGAATAGCCGGACGGGCCGCGGCGGGTGGGAGCGTTCCGACGCGGCGAGCCGCGCTGCCAATGTAAGGGTTGGTTGCTTGCTGCAAGAGAGGACGAGAGAGGAAGCAGCAGGTGTGGGGGGTGGGGGTGGTAAATCTGGACTGACTTGCATCGGAATGTGAGAGAGTCATGTCGTGCAGCGTGAGAGAAAAGAGAGAGAGAGAGAGAGTAGCATGGCGGGCGAGCCGGTCGCTCGGGAATAATAATAGAATCCCTCCCCCCCCCTCGGCTGGCGCAAAGCATTTCCATTACTAGTGGGCAGGAAAAAGTAGCAAGCGGGGGATCATCGTTGACAACGCAAGCAAGACTATTGGGACGACAGTCCCCTTTGTTTCGAACATCTCTACTGCTTTTGCGACGCTGTGGTCAGAGTTGTCGTTGGCCTTATTTTGATGCCCCGCTGTTTTGTTGTTCAAGCGCTCGTTCTTAAAAGGTGGGAACGGATAGGCAGCGCAGGACCCGGATTGGGTACCGCTTGCTCTGAGATGGAGTGCCTTATCTGCCCGGACGGAGACAGCAGGTACTACACACATGTGTGTTGTATGCGCGCTCATGCAGGGCGCCTTGCGTCGTTGGAGTCATGTTTCATGGGGAATCATCTGAAGATTAGCTTGCATTAAGATTCCTCTACTTTCGTTCATGCGATTGGACATCGTCAATTGACCATCGCATTCATAGTCAACGGTTGCGCGCTTTGCACCACCGGAACTTCGGGCCTACTTACTGAGACCAATATCGGTATGGTAAATACGACGACGAGTGCTAGTTTAATGCTTCATCCTTGCATCTATGCGTACATACCTTCTACTATGCAGGGATAAACGTTTCTTTTCTTCTTCGTCTTGGTCTTCCCGCGTCCCCCGTCCCCGTCGTTGTCACGGAAGACGCGAGGGCCCCATTGAGATCTATCGTGATCTCGAGATCAAATTTCACATCACCGGGGAAACGATCGACGCCATTGCTCCTACTCTGCTCCTTCCACGCCCCCCAGCCTCCTCTCACGATGTCATCTTCCTCCAGTCACAATGCCCCAAGTACGGACGTGGTCGCACCCCGTGCTACGTACGTTGCTCGGTACCTGACCATTAATTCTTGTTTTACACCGCCACCGGCCCATCCCGCCGCCCGCCTTTGACGTTCGGACGGTGACTAGACGGCAAATCCTTCGCCGGGTTCGCCTCACTTACCGAGAGATCACAAGACCGGACGGACGGGGCTCTTTGGTCTTTCTCATTTCCGAGTGTACGCCGGAAGGGGGAGGAGGAGAAAGAGGGAAGAGGCGGGAAGAATGACGACGATGGGGCATTTCGGAGACCCAAGGTGGCGCTTTACGGTTACCCGGCGATATGTGGAACCGACGGGTCGTGATTGCAGACCACCGACGTTGTGACACCACGACGAGACCGACGAGGTTTCGGACACTGAAATGAAGGTAACTGGTAGATGGCATCTTCGATAAGGCCCCAATCTCGTATCGCGATGCAAAAATACCAAGAGAGGGAGGAGAAGGGCGTGTCTGCGCCCTGTCGCTTTTGCTGCAATACGTGGACCTGAGTCCAGCCGAGTACCGAGTGGCTTGCTTGCAATCACGATTCCCGTTTCGCTTCTTCCTTCCCGCTCGAAAGAAATCAGTGGCGTGAGCGCTTACGTTTGGTCGTAGGTAGCCGCCGAGTGAGTGACAGTTCGAACCGAATGCCATCTTGGTTTCTCTGAGTAATCGTCCCGCGGATGTGCTCTCTACCTTGATGGCCGCTACTTGCGCGCTCTCATGATATCCTGCCTCTCTTCCCCGCGTGGTCTACGTAAGCGACCATCAACCCGGGCTCTTCGGAATGCAAGTCTTTTTGCGGCGCAGCAGCTTACGATGCAACAACGCACGCCTGCCCGGCCAACAAGAACCGACGAGTTTCCAACCACGCTCAGCAGCTGAGCGATAGCGATGAGTAAAACGGCGCGGTACGTATCCGCTCCCTTGACCACATGTGCAATCACGCGAACTACTTCAATGAAGCAACCGAGGAAGCCATCCCGAAACCACTTCGGCCGGGGAAGCGAGATCGTACGAGTGGAAGGATGGTGTTCCGGTAGCCCGGACTGGGAAAACACGTTTTTTTTTCTCTTGTCTGGTCCTCAGCCCTATCATTTCTCATCCGCCTGCCCTCTTCGGACCCACGTGCATCCGTTGCTTGGCCATCCGCGGCTCCCCCTCGCATCTTTCGACACCACAGAAGTAAGGGCACGGCATGGATCGGGGGACGATCGTCACGAATTCTCGTATCATATCGCGTCGGGAAGAAAAAAAAAAGACCAAAGAGACAATCACAAGCTTCCGCCGCTGGCACGCATCGGCAGCAGCGGAGCCGCAACGCGGAAGTAAGAGATAGAGGGGACTGGTAAGACCGCGGGACCCTGCTTTTGGGTTTATTTGCGGCGCCTCAAGTAAAAGATCACTCCATCCTTCCCAAAACGGAAAATTTCACAACCCCCAAGCCCGATTCCTTATCCATTCTCGTTCCGATATCCGAGGCGAGAGAAGGGATTCTCCGCGCAACCGCTCCAATCCAGGGTCTCTTTTTCTGGAGAATGATCGGCCTGTTCGCTCAGATCACCCCCACAGTGGCAGGCTCGCTTGTTCGGTCCACCTGCCTCTTCGCTGATAGTAGGCGGTCGTTCGCTTTACGGGGACCGAGGTTTTCTTCACACGTATCCGGGAAGCCCGACTGGTTGCGGCTGTGGACGGGGGGGCTACAATCTTCATCCTCGTCACCAGCATTCTTCGTCACTCGTCGCCGCAAGTCGCCAGCAAAGTGGACATGCTCCGACTTCGGCGCATGAGAATCGTTACGCAAGGCTGAGCAAAAAAATCGAACGATCGTTCGCTCCCTTTTGCATATGACAGTCCCGCAACGAGAGAAGCAGGATTGCATCACTTGCCCCCCAGCCGACCCCAGAAACAAACCGAGCCACAGGGTTTTCCCAGAAAGACAGGCCGACGTTGCGGTGTGATTTGGAACCGGCATCGGTAGGCAAGATGATTGGGGAAGGATCGTGCCATGAGTAACACGGACGGGGAAGGCGGTGCTTTCACGCAGGTCCGGTGGTGATGGTCGCCTAACAATGCTTGAGCGTTCACAATTGGCAATGCTTGCTCACCACTTGCATGTGCAAGGCCCTTCACTGTCACCCAAACCGCCGGCGGTGCGGCTGAAGTCCCCCTCCCACACCCGCAGCGTCGAAACGGCATGTTGACCTCATCGTGCGCTGGGCAGCTCATCGAACAGGGATCGGAAGAAAAAAAGAAGGGCGATCCGGCCAGCAACAACAAAGGAACGAGGGCGGCAGGATGTCATGCAGGGTCCCTTGAACCGCAGCTGTCGTACCGTTCGTTGAGACGCCCAAGAGGAAAAGAAAGAAAAAAAGATAAGCATGATTGCATCAGTCATGACGACTGAGGTTGCTTGTCAGCCAGCGATCATTGATCGTCGCTGCAGGTAGGCATTTCATGCCTCTCATTATTCTCTTTCCCCGCAAAAGCCCAACAGCTGGCAGATGCATGTATGTAGGCTGCAGGTTTTACTTTGGGTCATCGTCATCGTGGCGTCGGGCTGAGAGGGAGATTGGCGAATTATTACAGGAGAGAGCAGAGGAGAGACGTGGGGTGACAGCCAGCAAGGCTGGGAAGAAAGCATGCAATCAAGCAAGCAAGCAAGCAAGATTCACCTGCGTTTCCCCAGATCCACCTCACACAGCCCCCTGCAGTGGCGGCGGGTTGAGAGAACAAGGACGCGAGAACGGAGTGCTGCTGCGTGTTGTTGACGCGCCAGCGCATACCGAACAACTGGTTGCAAACCTTCCGCACCGCCCCGATTTTGCGATAAGCGACGCGAGCTGATGTCGTGCTCAGGAGATCTACTCTTTCCCCTACGGTAGCAGGAGTGCCAGTGCGATGATGTTTTCTCGGGCGCCAACTGACGCAAAGCGTGCGTAGGCCATCACCCTATCACAGCAGCAGGGCTCCGACGTTCGCGATGCAGGGTCCGACGGGAGCAGTAAGTGATGGACGCCGAAGCTCGCGCAAGGCAAACGCCGGCAAAGGCGGGAGCTCGTGTGTCGCCAAGTCGCCCTGCATCGCGCTAATCGCTTGGTACACAGTAGAATGCGCCACGAGAAAAGCGGTGCTGCTTTGGATTGACAAGAGGTGGTGGAGGTATGTGGTTTTCGGATGGTCCGAGCTGGAATATTCACATGCCGAAAGACAGGGGAGGCTCCAGTTCAAACGCCGACCACGAAAACAACACCGACGAAAGGGCCTAGACCAGGCTGACGGAAAGACCGTGAGAGGGAAAGAGGTCGAATTGCTGTGCGAGAGAGAGGAGCAGCAGGCGGAAAGACAGACGTCTCGCGAATAATGCAAAGCGCAACGAGAGCAGTAAACAAAGCCGTCGTTTTTCCCACGGCGCTGGGTAGTGTGTCTCTCAACAGGCATCAACCAGGGGCCCCCGCGGTCGAAGGCGGGACCCTTGTCGCCGGCAACGACTTCAAAAGTTCTTGCCGCTGCCCTTTTCGCCCGCCAAACCCCCGGCGCCTGCTCTTCCAGCGACATCCACTCTTGTCGTATCGCGAGACGCGCCGCTGCAAGCCCCAGCCGAGTTAGCAACGAGACAACACAGGGGAGTGGGTCTCTTCGTACATCCCTAGAACAAGCCACTCGACTTTCCCTGACGGTAGCGGGTGGGCGGATGGACGGTGCCAGTGCCTGTGCCCCCCACTCACCAATTCCTTCAACCCACGCCAAAAACAACCCCGACATTCGCCGGTGTGGCGGTGGCAAAATTCTGAAAAATAATCAACGTGCACACCGGTCGATTGCGCAAGCAGACAACCCGTCGCTCGCAATTTCGGAAATGCATACCCCCCAACGGAGAAAAAGAATGAACGCCTTACAAGCCCCTTCTGTAGGTGGCTGGCCTACTGGGTACTCGGTCAATCCGTCCGACCACCACAGGGTCGAGCATGTTGTTTACTGAGTGTAAGCCGAGTTCTACGTAGATGAGAATCCAGGGTCTACCGCCATGGCTGCAACTGCGCGACATCATGCCATTTAGCCGGAAACGGCAACTGAGGCAACCCAGCCGGGCGAGGCGCGCCTCACACGGCAGATTCTCTTTTTTCATTATCATATCGCCCTAGACGCCCTCACACCAGTCATGTCTTGTTTCACACCCCTCTATATTTCGAACGCCAGAAAAGCGGCTTCCGGCCGCTGCCGATTCGCAGTCTCTTTTCCCTATCGCTTCCGTGTAACTCGTCGTAACCACCCGTGAGCATCCGGAGTGGTCCTCTTCGGAGTCAGAAAAACAGCGATGGGTCATGCGTGAGCCGGTTCGGTTACATGGCGCTGTCCAAAGAACGAAGGACGGCCGCTGGTTTGACTCATAGAAACAATGGAAGTCATAGCATGTCCAGCACGCAAATGACTAAGAGTGTCCCAGGCTTGGTTGGCGTTGCAGGGAGAACGCGGAAGAGCTGAGGACGAAGAAGGAGAAGAGAGTCGCTCAGTAGTAGGTTCCAAAAGATCTGGTCCTTCCGTGCCCTACGCAGGACGTGGATACGATCTTTGAACCTATACAAACAAATCCAGACATTCGATTCCACTACTCCCGTAAGCAGCCTGAAATCATCTCCATCAGACATGAGATGTAGGTGTGCTACAATCCACTATGGCCAAAGCCGTCAGACAGACTAGCCGTACGTAAGGCGAGATAAGGTGCTGACACCAAGACACCAACGGAAGACAAGAACCGGCACGCCTGGGGCGTAGTCTCCCAGGAAGACAGTAGCCAAACTAGCGACTACCGCGCGGAGAGGGCGACGGATAGACGAAGGGACGGTAGGGTCCAGCCACACCAACAACCACCACAACGACTACGACGACGACGAAAATAGACGCGCGTACCACCGAGAACGCGTCCCTGCCTAGTATCACTTCCCTCGTCCTCACCTTCTCGTCCTACCTACCTTTTTCGTCACCCGCTCGGTGCCACTTACCGCCGTTACACCCTCCGCACTCCACCGCGCTTTTCTCTCCACCTTCCACGGTACATGGCGTGCCCCGGCGGTGTGCAATGAGGGTGCAGTAGTAGTTCAGTTAGTGTCACTACTGACTTGCTCGCACCACCATCACCACCACCACCACCAGAACCCATCCTCACCCCGATGGAAAAGGCCGTCTATTTCCTCCCGTCCATCTCTCCGCTTCCAAGATCCCCCCACCCTCCATCACAACTAGTGTCCCGCTCGCAAAAAAACCTCACCAACCGAAAGGGGATCCAAGGATTCTACCCACCGATCGATTGACCCCATCCGTCGTAAGGGTCTAACACAGAGAAAGATAAACGAAAAACACCCCTCTTCGATCTCTTATCTACCCCGCACCCAACGGACACACTAAGGTCTTCGACTGCTGGTCGTTCGTTCGGTCCGTCCTTCATCTCGTAGTGTAGTCGTTCGATCTTTGTCCACCATCCGGCCCACCTACCTCCCCCTCACGTCATCGTCTTGCTTTAGCTGCTCCGTCCGGTCCAGCCACGCGCCCGCAGCCCGTCCGTCCCGCTTCCCGTCTTTCATTCCGAAGGGCGGGAATCTCGATGGCATGGGAAGAAACGGTGAAGAAGGGGGTTTTCCCCGCCCGTTGTGAAGGATTCGGGGAGGAGGATCGGTTCTCCGGAACGGGAAACGGGAAAAGGAAAAAAAAAAGGCGTTTGGCGTTTTTTTTTTCTCTTGTTCCCGCCGCACCAGGTCCTTCCTCCTCCTCCGAAGCGGACCAGGAAAAAAGAAAGTGAAAAGTAACAGAAGGACGGGAGAAGAAAAAAACGGGAATACGCAAGCGGCGGCGGCGGCGGCCCCCAACCGACATGTCTCTCGGACCCTGATCTGGAACGACGCAACTCTCTCCATACACACGCATAACACGCACATACCCTACATCGGCGTTTCCGGTGATCTGATCGGATGGCCTTTGACGCAAAAAAGTCAAATCGAAACCGTTGCGCCGCCGTATGGATGGCGCTTAGGACGGAAAGCGCGAACTCAATCGCTGCTCTCTTGGTAGCCGGGTTCGCCGTCGACAGAGGCGCCCGCCGCCATTGTTTTTGCGTGTGTGGCTTATTATTCCGGTACGGGAAAAGCATGACCCCCCAAAAAAACAGACAGACGCGCCGAACCGCCCAATACTGATAACAAATTATTAGGAACCGAGCCGAATGGACAGAGTGACAGCGGGCGACGCACTGCAGCCGAACTATTGAGCCTCTCCTCGATGCCAATGAAAAATAGCCGCGCGTAGTAGTTGTATAACCGTCTCCGAATGTCGGCTTAGTCGAAAGCTGAACGTTCGAACATGAGAGGGGGAGAGAGAGAGCGTCTCTGCGTCGCCAAGATCTTGACGACGATGACGATAATTGCTAACGCGAAAACAAAACAGGGCGGCGGCCTCATTCCTCTCACACACACACGGTAAGCACGTTCATTCAAAGGGCGATTTTACAACAAAAGGTTGTCGCGTGGTCTAAATCATGCAGGACATTGACCCCCATAACGACCACCCTGCTATTATTCCCACGTCCCCCCCATCTCCCCATCATCGGGGGCTGTTCGATTCGACTCACCTCAACAGAAGCCCCTCGATGTGGGATTGTGGGATGTTTTGCGCAGAGAACGCTGACCTTGCTAGCACGTTTGCGAGTTAGCCACCACCCCACACCATCAACCTCCCCAGTCCAATGGTTGGTAAGCCCTGCTCTCTTTCCGTGACGCAAGAGAAGAGTCGGAACCCTGCCTGCATACGCCGCCCCACCCCCCAGCGAGCGAAAAGCTTGCCATTCGCATTCGACGGGTAATTGGCCGTTGCTGTGGAGAGCGGTTTGTCCGGCGGTTCCAGGTTGGCGCCCTGCATGTATGAGGGCGTCGGCAAAAAAGATGCAGGTTGTACGGGCGGCGGTGCATGTCAGATGTGTGCACGAGAAATCTTGCTTCTCGGCGGCTGGTCGCATCTTTTTTTTTTTTTTCTCGCTCGTCTCTCACGCAACGCGTTGCTGCTGGAGGTGTCTGCTACACTTCACATGCAGGGTCCAAGACAAAAAGACAGCATCGGCCCTCTGGGCCCCTCTCGGCCCCTCATCTGCTTGCTTTCAGCGTGGCGTGAGAAAAGTAGCAAAAAATGCAACGGTAATTTGTCAAGTGTCAGTTCCAAAGTTGCGGTGCAGGCTGCCACTGGCTCGCTCGCGTTTGCTTCCCGAAAGGCTGACTACGACGGTCCCGAATCTCGGAAGCTCAACCCCGTTTGCCGCCTCGTATAATCCCGCGATGAGGCAGGATTACCCAACAAAGCCGGCGATGCATGGCGGGGATGCCGAGATGAGGGCAGCGCAAAGCCGACAGATTGCGCCGCCGCCACCAACGTATGCCCGAGGACGACGTGTGGAGTGCATGATGCGGCCCAGGAAGAGGGACGAAATGTGGAGACTGTTTCGATAGTGCGGGAGGAGTTGTCTGGAGTGCAGATGGGAGGTGGAGAAGGGCAAAGAGCAGACGGGGCCAGAGCAAGAGTCAGGGTGCTGTGGGGCTCGTCCACTTCGAGCCGTCAGCCAGTGCGGTGGTGATGCTTACGCCGCGCCTGCCTTGGTGTTGTGGGGCTCACCCTGCTGCTGTCGTGCATGCTGCATCCACTGCTTTGAGAGGTTTTCCCAGCCGCCGACAGTCCCTGGTCTGGATCGAGAGCGGCAGCGGCGGGGAGGCGGACGTAGTGCTGCCACTGATGATGCCGCTGGCGGTGAGACAGCTTGATGGAGGGGGGAATGGCGCCCCGTCGAAGCCGCAAAACAGAGCGCCCCTGCTCCCAAGCATGCAACCCCGCGCAAAGGCCTGCTTATCTTGGCCGTTTCGAGCATCGACAGCAAGCCTCCTTCCGCAAGCAAGATGAGGACCCTTGAGGCTGCGTGGCGTCAAGCGAACCGCTTGGGTTTGGGTTGGTAAGGGCTTGCGCGGGATTATTGCGACAGTGCTGCATCGACGAGCTCAACGCTCGCCCAACCACCCACCCATCGTCCTGCGCCCGCAGGGATCAGCAGCGCCCGACCGTCAGCGGCTCGGACGAGAATCGGGGCAGGTTTGAGGCCTACGTACACTCGCATTGCGTGCAATCTCGGCAACCGTTGGGAATAAACTCCAAAGTGGCAGCGGCGGTGGAGATGGCGCGAAGGGGGCTCCCTTGCAGGAGGGCAGCTCGTTCGGCCCCAACGAGATGCTGGGGATCTCCATTCGAGATAAGCGTGACAGCTCGAAGCGGCAGGGGCAGCGATAGGCGCATGGGGGTGTCGACGGTCTGGAGCCTAAGGTCGAGAGGAGCGGCTCATCCAGACTCATGGCGGCTAAGATCCTTGGCATTTGGAGGAGGAAGTACCTTTCGCGGCGGCGTGGGGAGGGTGGGCAGTGACGGGAAGGTACATTGGAAGTACCTCCGCGCGGAGAGGAAGCGGCCTGACAGCTGTTTTGGGGGAGAGCGAGGTCGGCGCTGGCTGCAGCCAGTCAGCTCACGCAGCGTACGCCCACCCCGCATCTCCCGGCCGGTGCTGATCCGAGACAAGGCTGCGGGTGCTCTGGCTGTGGCGCCTGGATGCCGCAGGCCAAGCAGTGAGAGAAGCTGTTCGTGAGAGCTGAACGAGGGTGCGGGATCCCAAATGCTGAGGTGAAGGTTAGGAAAGAAGTCGGTGGTGAGGCTCTGATGAATGGCTGCACGACGATTGGTCGGCTGCCGGCCCTCGGCCTGACCCACCCCGGTCCGTCGGCGGTGATGTCGGTGCTCACTGCTCACAAATGAGTCCATGACGAGCCATCATTCTTCAAACATCTTCCCAGGTGCGAATACCGTCTTTCTCCGCTGCTCCCGCGCCCACATCTAACCGCCCGGCAGATTCCCAATGGCGCCATCAAGAGCCGCCTCGCGCATTGCCGCCTCCGCCGCCACCCTCAGCACGCGCCGCTGCGCCGCTGCTGCTGCAGCATCCGCCCACACTCCACTGACGCGTTCCTACGCGCAGCTGCTATTTTCGCACAAGACCCCGACGCCACGACCAGCTCGAGCCCACGCCGCCGCACCCTTCGCACAATGCCCTGCTGCAGCCCGCCGCTGCATGTCGAGCAGCTCCGCGCCCGAGCCGCCGGATTACCTGTCTGAGGGCGAGCTGCATGTCTTCAATAAGATCAAGGATAGTCTAGACCCTGTGCGCCTCGAGGTATGTCAGACCATATCAATTTCGCCCCTCCCCTTCCCCCTCACCCACCGCCGCCCTCCTCGGCTATGGTTTTCGAACTGGAGAAATGGCGAGCTGACCTTTTTTTTCTGTCGAGTAGGTTCAGGACATTAGCGGCGGTTGCGGTTCCATGTACGCACTCGATATCCACAGCCCCAAGTTCAAGGGCTTGACCGTCATCAAACAACACAAGCTGGTCAACGAGATTCTGAAAGATGAGATCAAGAGCTGGCACGGCGTACAGTTGAGGACCAAGGCGGCTGCATAATCGCGACCTTGTAATAAATCGCAAATCTTCTCGGGTTTCGGAGGAGGTCCGGATAACACTCTCCTCTCTGGTTTAGAAGGGCGGCATTTTGTACATTGGACTGGTCATGGTATCTGGGTCTTGGGGTGTGTAGGCGGCTCATGGTCGGCTGGGCTTTGTAACGATACCTGTAGAGTTGGAAAAATAATGTAACAACAAATATTCACGGCATGAATCTTGTTTACTGGAAGTCTTCGTTGATAACGCTGTCGCCATATTTCCCAAACAGCCGCCAAACCTGTCCCATTTCCAGCAAATCATCGCAATTCGAAGGAAGCCTTGAACGAACAATCCTCTCCTTTTCTCTCACTTTCCTTTCATGGGACACTTCAGACAACCTGGTGTTCTTTGAGTTGGGTTGCCTTGATGTATGTTTTCTTGCTGTCCCGATGAGGAGGATGTCACCGATCACAAGCAAAACAGCATACAAGCACTGTTCACTCTGCCTGCCCACTCTGTCCACTCGAGTGATAAAGTGTGTTCACAGCGCATTACAAAAGACTTTGGGGTCTGGCTCATCACTAGCAGAAGATTTCGGAAGCACCATCTCTATGAGGGGTAGCAGTACGATGGCCATCATTGGGCTTAGAAACTGCAACGCATCATCATAAGTGATTCATATATTTCCAAGAATAATTGCCCAATGTTACGTCGCTAGCCTCTACAAATAGAAAGAGAGGAAAGCAGCAAGAGAGTCGAGAGAATAGTACTCCGAGAAATCAGCCGCCATTCCAGTCGGGTTGGAAAAATGGCATGATCTTGAACGACTAGAAAGCACATTTCTTTTATATCCAATGTATCCGCTCGCTGACAAGCAAGGCACCGTGCTGAATAAGTTTTAGTACAGATGCAACCCAGTTAATCATCGTCCGCACGCGCATATTTAAGGTAAGGTAAATAGATACTCCAGCACCTGAACATGTCTGGCCCTCGTAACTGTCTTTTTTAAAGCCCTTCGAACTCCCAATCTGAGAAAGCTTCGAGTATGGAGCACAAAGTCCTTTAGCTTTTCCAAGAGTATACTATAAGGAGTTGAACCACCAAGTGTGATCTTTGAGGGTATGAAATCGACTGAGTTTTTGACAGTTTCAAAAAATTCCAAGCCGCCATTCGCGAGCACTGCATATTCGTGTGCTTCTGCCTCTCTCAAAGACCTTTTCGCTCAAAATCAAGACACCTGCGGCATTCATGGAAGACTTCAAAGCAACAAAATACTCGTCACGGGGTCAGGCACGTCTGTATATTTGATCGCGTACACTTCCGGCCTCGCAAAGAATTGAACGTCACACCTTACACGAGCTTCTCTACAGACAGTGTGTGACTGGGAGAGTGCCTCTACTTGCCCTTTTCTCTCCGTTCACGCTCTCTTGAATCTAATGGGTTTCCGATGTTATTCCATCAAGCTATCATCAATTAGAACAAAAGAAAAAAAAAAGCGGAGATTCATCATTCGTACAAGATATCAAAGCGCTTTCAACACATTTCCTAATGATTATCCAACGGTACAATTCTCCAGCATGCGGCCTTCAAGCCGCAACACATCATCATCACCCAAAAATTTCATATTGCCAGCCTATACATGAAGCAGTCGCCTTTTCAGAGATCAAAAGTTACGGCAAAGTGAGGCAAAACATCGACAGTGAATGAGACGTCTTTGTGTCAGGGAAAAGGACCAAAATCCAGTGAGCAATTCTCCATCGCTAATGTGAGACTCAATGAAGAGGCTTGAGTTACCGCAAAGGATCTACACCTGAAAGCTTGTCTTAAATACTCCGGATCTGTCCACCAGCCAGCCGATCAAAGGGCCTTCGGCTGACACGTACTGGGAAGTGTACATGTGGGCGGGTCGGCTGCCGCCGTTCCCGCACGCAGACCGGGTGTCAATCGGGTGGCCACGTTCATACCTTAGCATGTCAGTAACGTGATAATTCCATTGGGTTGTACTCGGACTCATGTTTGCTTATTTATAACAGTGAAGTTGAGGGCATGGATCTTGTACTGCTCGAAAACACTCAGTGTGTGTTTGATGGGGATTGAATAATCAAGCACTGAGTGTAAGATTTCGGTCAGACCATCAACTGTTCGCTTGCGCGGTGGGGCTTGGTTTGGAGGCCCCTTCACCAAAAGTCCAGCTTACACCAAACCCACCATGACGTCCAACCGATGAGGAACGTCAAGATTCACTAAAGCTAAAAGCCATCACCACCACCACACGCCTTCAACGCACCAACATCATTCCCTTTTGCCCACCATCACCCTCGAACACCATCAGCACCATCCTCTCTCCCCCTCCATCTCACTACATCCTACGCACCAACCTCCACCTCCCCACCCACCCTCACAAACCCGCTACCCGCAGGTCCCTCCCTCCCCACCCTCTCAATCGCCATCCTCCTCCTCCCATTCCTAACCTCCCACCTCAGCACCGCCAACCAGACCGCATCCGCATTCCTCTCCTCAAACACCCGCTTCACCTCGCTCTTCTGGACCATCACCGGGACGAGCAGCTCCAGCAGCTCTTCGAAAGACGCATCACTGATCTGAACCGACCGGACGATAGTCGTGAAGAGCTCCACCAACGCGGCGCGGATGATGCGCGAGGGCGCGGTGGTGTAGTATTGATGAGGCTGGACGTCCGTAGCGGCGCTGGCGGTGGCCCTGCCTCCCGCCGCTGTGTTCGTGCTGGGTGAATCGAGCAGCAGCGAGGACGACGGCCCTCCCGGACCACCCTGCTGCTGCCTCGACCCGGACAAGAACGTCGTCGTCTTCGCCCCGCCCCTACCGCCACCGCCACCATTCCCACTACCACTACCGCCGCCGCCGCCGCCGTCCCGGTACATCTTCACCAGCGTCGGCCACACCCCCTCAACCCTCCCCCTCATAAAATCGCCCGCCAACCCACACATCACCCCCATAGCCTCCAGCGCGCCAGCGACGACGTACGCTTCCCCGTCCGCCAGACGCGGGACCAAGACCGGCCAGAGGGTGTCGACGAGCGGCAGGAAGGAGTTTTCGTGGCGGGCGAGGGCGGGGAAGGTCGTGCGGAGCAGGTCGAGGAGCGAGGTGCGCAGCGTCGGCGATGAGGAGGTGAGGTGGTGTTGGGTCAGCTGGGAGATCTGCAGGAGGAGGTTGTAGGTTTTGGGCGCGGGCGGAGGCGGGTCGGGGGTCGCTGGGGGCTGTTGTTCGTCTTCGGCGTCGGCGGGGTCTTCGTCGTCCTTGTTGGGAACTTTTTCTTCGTCGTCGTCGTCGTCATCATCGAGTTCGAAGATCAAGGGGTTCTTCTTGTTGAGGTCTTTCCATGGACGTTGAGGAGTGATTTCGGTGATGTCCTCGTCTGGGTCATCCTGCTTTGCCTCTCGGGTTTGGATGCCCTTGAGCATGGCAACTATGTCGTCAATGGTTGTCAGGGGCTCCGATCTTTTGGTCTTAGATGTGTCATCGCCTTCCGTTATGGCGAGTTGCGGCGTCTTGACGCCCTCTTCTGCTATGCCCTTTAGGACAGAAAAGAGCAATTCCACCAGTTTGGGATAGCCGTGAAAGGACTCTAGAGCTGCAAAAACACTTCCAACCAGGTCATCCAGGTAAGGCAGAAGCGATGGACCGGAGAGCTTGATCATCATCAATAGTACTTGCGGAGCTTGCGGAGAGATGTCGAACGTATTGAGCTTCAAAGCCACGGCGTTTACGAGGTAATCGACGTTCTCGACAACTAAGCTGCCGACATCGTCGTAGGCACAAGAAGCGGCTACGATGTTGAGACAAGTGATAGCGTGGCTGCGAAGCTGTGGTATTGAGGATCCCACGAGGTGGACGATGGGATACAGCGCATCAACGAGCTCGATCCGGAAATCCTCCTTCAGTGTGCTTGCTTGGAGCGCAATAGTTTCCGTAGCCAACGCTTGCAGTCTCCAGTCCATTGTGGAGTCCGTTGATGAATCTTGGAGTATGTCCAAAGACAGCGAATACAGTTCTTCCAATAGTTCCTCCCTTGGGCTAATAGTTGAGTCCCCAAAGTCGAGAAAGTCCATCATGGGTCCTTCGTTCTCGCTTGAAGATTTGAGAAGCTCCAGCGCGACCCAGAAACTCGCTAGCTGGGGAGCACCTTTGCTAACATGGAGTGAGTCGGCCAAACCTCGTGCGGCATTCAGCGCTGACTTTGATGTGCTGACATTTTTGACCAAGCCTCGAAAATCGTGGATTATTTGCCGTTGCGCGGAGCTATCGAAGAATATGGGGGGAAATTCAACTGACGGTGAGCCCTTCGCTGTAAGGGTCAAATCCAATGATGCGGCTGACCCAGAAGACGGTGCGATCTCCTTTAGCTTGGATTGGTCAGCTATCGCGACAGAGATCCCATCGCGGAGGTTTGATGCCACAGTTCTATCGACGAGATCCATATCAACCCCTTGCTCAGCCAGGAGCTCGTAGCCGGTGGCGATTTGTTGAACGAGTCGACTCTTCGCCGAATCATCAGGACTCTGCATGACGCGTGGAAGAGAGACAACCCAGCTGTGTATACTTGACCTGAGCAGCTCTGCAAACCTTTGGTTAGCTGTCAAAACCTGCTTGAGTGTGAATTTCATGCCGCCGTCCTCATCAGATCCGCACAAAACTATCATGGTCTCGATCATCATGGCTGCGCTGTCTTTGAGAGACTCGCGACAATCTTCGAGAACGATCAAGCAAAGATCAAGAAGAGCTGTTCGGACCTCTATGCGATCATGTTGTCGAATGCGGATTGTATTGGCCAAGGCCTGTTTCGTTTTCGTAGTAGTGGCCTTGAGCCAGGACTGTGTGAGCTTTTGTTTGGGATTGCTGTCGGCTTGATCGCTCGACGGCAAGTCCTTGGTGTACTGGTCGCTCAGAACAGTCTTGAACAAAAAAGCCAATATTTCAAGGGAGAGGCGAAGAAGCTCAAACGGACGGCGCTGCTTGGTCGATGGTGTGAGGACTTTTGCGAGGCTCGAGACGATGCCAGGCAGAAAGCTTGCCAGGGCTTCCCTGTCCTCAAGCGCGGTGCAAACAGCTCTCAAAGCATGAGCGGCAGCAAGCTGCACATTGTTAGATGGCCCGTCTGTGACTCCTTCCAAGATGACAACGATAGCATGGCCCAGGGGTGGAATGCTGTCCGCCGCAGTCAGATCCTTTCGGCTGTTCTCGTCTTGGCCGTAGGTGGTGAACAATTCCGTCAAACAAGCGAAGCCTGCTGCTTGAAGTTCTTCAGATACTACAGATGGGTTGCTCGGACCTCGGGCGCTGCCGCTGATTAGAGCAGGCAGTAGAATGAGGAATTGGCGTGACAAGGCAGGATCAACTTTGACACGCCACCCAGTGCGGAGCAGAAGCGCAAGGCACTGCAGCGTGAGCTCCAGCGCCGCCAGCGGAAACTCTTGCTTCCTCCGCAGAACATGGGACAGAGGGAAAAAGACGTATTCGGCAAGCTTGCCGTCCCGAGCGAGCGGATCAGGAGCTACCTCTTGCAGGGCAGCATAGAGATTTCTCAAGCCATCAACGACATCTCTGGGGTTGCATTTGCGCTGCAGCACGGCTTTGGTGAGGTCGATGCAGTGAGGCTTGAGCTGCATGGAGTCAGCACGGACACTTGGTACCCCGGTTCACGCGCAAACGGACTGACCTGGTCGAAAACGCTGTTTCTGGTGGCCATGATGTGTTGATGCGAACGACTTAACGCATGGCGATGGCAAAGTTTGCTGCAAGAACGGGAAGCAGCCTACGCGGTGACACATGTGGAAGGTGAGGGTTGAGCAGTTCGGGCAGCTGCAGGCGAGGCAGAGGACGGGCTTGGCATCGTCGGGGCCGAGGCGGGCGGGCGACTCGAAGCTCTGGAAGCTCGAGCGAGTCGCGTCGCCGAAAGTCTGAGCCCGTCCCAAACGCGTACCACGTCACGCCGCAAGCAACAACTGCTCCCCTCCTCCACCAATCCATCCCGCCCCCATCCTCCCAATCCCCCGCCGCCAGCTTCCACCGCCCACCCGCACACCTGCGCCGCCGAAACACGTCCCTCTTGCGCTTCGGCGCATCCCACCGCCTCCTGGAGACACCGCCATCATGTCCGGTACGCGCAGTCGCGCTAGCGCCGCAACTCAGATCCATGCCGACGCAGACGACGACCACGCAGCATCCACCGGCCTGACCTTCAATGAGCCCTTGACATGGCGCGCCGGAAAGCCCATCCCCGTCGCCGAGCTCCTGCGCCGCCTGCAGGCTCTGTCGCAGGAGCTGCGGGGCCTGGATCAAGAGGAGGTGGAGCGCGACGCCCTGCTGCCCGTCGCGAAGGAGCTGGCATCGCAGAATCTACTGTCGCATAAGGACCGCGGTGTCCGTGCTTGGTCCGGCTGTTGCATCGTCGACATGTTCCGCCTTTGCGCCCCCGATGCGCCCTATACCGCGTCGCAGCTGAAGGTAAGACGCGCCGCAGGATCCAGCTGCCTTATAATTGCTAACGCCCGGTTCTTAGGACATCTTCATGCTATTCATCAATACCATATTCCGCGCGCTCTCGGACCCTTCAGACCCGTACAACAGCCAGCACTTGTGGGTCCTGAAATCGCTCGCTGAGGTCAAGAGTGTGGTTCTGCTCACCGACATTCCCGCCTCCAATAACCTGATGATTGCCTTGTTCACCATATGCTTCGACGTTTTATCTGGCCCTTCCAAAGCTGAGTCGGGCGAGGAGCTAAGCAAAAATGTTGAGCACCATATGACGGCTGTGCTGGCAACTTTGGTTGAGGAGTCCCAGGGTCTTCCTGGGGAGGTCGTGGATGTCATCCTGGCCCAATTCCTGCGCGCGGATCCAAGGTCGATAACGGGCAACGGCGCCAAGGGAAAGAAAAGGACCCAGGTTGATGAAAGGCAATCGACTCTGTTGCTGAGGGAGGCACCGCCTGCGTACAACATGGCGAAGAACATCTGCAATGCTTGCGCGGACAAAATGACACGGTTGATCAGCCAGTACTTCAGCTCCGTCATTGTAGACGCAACCACGGCGGGTGTTGGCTCTCTTCATAAACCTAGCAAGAATCGGGGCAGAAGGGAGAGTAGTGTCGGAGACGAGCCTGAAGATGATAGGCCCCGCCATGTCACGGAAGAAGATTTACAAGAAAGCCGCAAGGCACACAGACTTTTACGCGAGCTTTGGCGGTCCGCGCCCATGGTTCTGCAGGACATTGTGCCCCAGCTGGAGGCTGAATTGGGCGCAGAAGACGTTCAGCTACGGATACTTGCGACTGAGACGCTCGGAGACATGGTAGCTGGAATCGGAGCAGCAGGGCCACCTCCACCACCATCTTACAACCCGTCCGCTTACCCCCCTCAAAGTCTCGCTTCTCCTTCGGAACGCCTACAAACTTACAACTTTTTGACTACACCAACATCTCCTCATTCCTTTTCTTCCAGATACCACCAAGTTTATGAAAGCTTTTTGAGCAGGCGCAACGACAAATCCCCGGTTATCCGTTCGGCCTGGGTTACGAGCATTGGCAGAATCCTGGCAACTAACGCTGGAGGTGTTGGTCTGGACGTCGAGGACGAGCAAAAGCTCCTCAAATTCCTCGGCGATATGCTTGTCGATGGAGACGAGCGTGTGCGCCTAGCTGCGATTAAGACGATTGAGAGGTTCGAATTCGACGACATTCTCTCCAAGCTCGGGAGCAGGGGTGGAATTTCTGAGCCTGCGTCCGTCCTCAGCAATCTGGCTGACAGAGTCCGCGACCGAAAGTCCGCAGTCCGCACCGAAGCCACCAACCTCCTCGGCAAGGTTTGGGGAGTCGCTGCTGGCGCCATTGCCGAAGGCAGCGAGCGTGCCGGGCAGCTGCTTGGTCCGATTCCTTCTCGTATCCTAGACGCATGCTATCTCAATGATCTGGAAGTCAATGTTCTCATCGACCATGTTCTCTTTGAACAACTTCTGCCGCTTGGTTACCCGGCAATCAAGAACAAATCTCGTGGCCAGGATAGCCAAGCAAATGGTAGGACAGAGCATACCGAAGCCGATTCTGACAAACTTAGAGTTGAGCGAACCCTCATCCTCATTAGGGATCTTGTCCAGCGGTCCAAGGTTGTTCTGTTCGCCAAGCAAGGTAACCAGGTCGTGTTAGCCAAGTACATGGAGACGCTTCTGAAGAAGTGTGAAGATTACAATGGCGGTGTTATGGAGAAGGGTGAAAAAGAGACCAAACTCCACCTTGGCAAACTAATTGACTACCACGCAAAGACCCTGCCAGAATCCTCCAGGGCCTCCGAAGACCTCTGGAAGTTTGCGAAGATGCACGATCGCCGGGCTTACCAACTCATCAGATTCTGCATCGCTCCGGACAGCGACTACAGAAAGGTTTACAAAGCCATCAAGGAGCTCACCAAGCGCATGGACGATGCTACCGGTTCAACAGCGACCATGCTTGAGACTTTGATACCCCTTGTATACCGCGCAAGTGTTCTGCTGTACAACAAGAGCCACGTGCCCGCCATCATCGAATTCTCGCGGACGGACGAGAAAGGCCTTGGAAGTACAGCTCACGAAGTGCTCAAGGAGATTTCTTCCCGCAACCCTGACGTTTTCCGAGGCTACGTGCAGGAGATGTGCAGAGCATTGGAGAACGAAGCGCCAACGGCGAAAAAGCCGAATGGACCAGGTGCGGTTGACGATCTCAAGGCTTGCGCAGGTTTCGCCAAACGATTCCCGAAAGATGTCCCCACGGAGCGTAAATTTGTTCAAAGCATGGTCAACTTCGCCGAGTACGGCACACCACCCAAGGCCGCCAAGTACGGCGTGCAGATTCTCCTCACCAGCACGGACAAGAAGGACATGCACGCCCGTGATCTCCTCCGCAAGAGCACTAAGGGCTTCGAATACGGGAAGGGCAATTATCTCGCTCGCTTGGCTGCCATGAGTCAACTCATGCTCCTCGGTGGAAAGGCCATTGAGGACGAGATCGACCCTGTGATTGACATCTGCATTAATCAGGTGCTGCTGACCAAATCAGCGACTTCCGATCCGGCGGATAATCCTGCATGGAGAGACGAGCCAAGCGAAGACTGCCTAGCTAAGATGTGGGCGCTCAAAGTACTTGTGAATCGCCTCCGCGGCATGGCACCGAACGAGTCCATAAAGGAGACGTCCGCTCCGGTTTTCCAGCTCCTCAGGACCTTGGTCACCAACGACGGCGAGCTGTCCAAGAAGGTCGAGAGTCCCGCGGCCCAGAAGACGAGATTACGCCTCCTCGGCGCGCAACTCCTCCTCAAGCTCTGCCACGAACGCCGCTTTGACGCCCTGCTCTCTGGCCAAGCCTTCAACGAGCTGGCCGTCGTCGCCCAAGACCCCAACCCGAACGTGCGCGAAGGCTTCGTCAAGAAGCTCATGAAGTACCTGGGCCAGGACAAGCTGCCGCGGCGCTTCTACGCGCCCGTCTTCCTGCTGGCGTTCGAGCCGGAGCCGCGGTTGAAGGACGGCGCGACGACGTGGATCCGGGCGCGGCAGTCGGCCTTTTCGAAGACGAAGGAGCCCGTGTTCGAGAACGGGTTCGCGCGCTTCCTCAGCCTGCTGGCACACCACCCGGACTACAGCGCGGACGCGGACAACCTGCGCGACTTCGTGCAGTACGTCATGTTCTTCCTCAAGACGGTGGCCAACGCCGACAACGTGTCGCTCATCTACCACGTCGCGCAGCGCGTCAAGTCGGTCGAGGACGCCGTCGACCCGGCCCGGAGCGAGAACCTGTACGTGCTGAGCGACCTCGCGCAGGGCGTGATCCAGCGCTTCCAGACGCTGCACGGCTGGAGCATCCAGGCGTTCTCGAAGAAGGCGCGCATGCCGGCGGACGTGTTCGCGAACCTGCCGGGCCACGACGTCGCGCAGGAGATTGCGGAGAAGCAGTACGTGCCCGAGGAGCTGGTGGAGGAGCTGGACGATTTGGTGAAGGCGAGCATGAGAACGAAGAAGGTAAGAATCTTCCTTGTCCCCATTTTTCAAGTGGACTACTTTGGAGAAGAGAAACAATTGCTAACCGGGTTTCCCCTTCCGCAGCGCAAACCCGACTCCTCGGGCGACCCCTCCGCCCGCGACAAGAAACGCGCGCGTTCCTCTATGGGCGGTCTCCCCGTCCGCAAGGCGTCGAAGAAGCCGAAGAAGGCGAAGAAGCCCCGGAAGGGTGGCGACGTCCCGGCCAGCGAGCGGAGACGCAGCGGCCGCGTTGTCGGCGAGCGCAGCTATGCGGAGTTGGACAGCGATGAGGAGAGACAAGACGATGACGAGGACGACGATGATGATGACGACGAGGATGAAGTTAGCGAGGAGGAGGAAGAAGGAGAAGAAGGGGAGGGAAATGAGGATGTGGAGATGGCGGATCGGAATGGGGCGACGGGCGATCACGAAGAAGAAGGGGAGGAAGAAGCCAATGAGGAAGAAGAGGAAGTCGAAGAAGAAGAGGAGCCAGAACCGCAACCAAAAGCCACACCCAGAAAAGCACGCGGCGCAAGTCGGAAGTCGGCGACGGCCGAGACGCCAAAGGGCGGTGGTGGTGGTAGTGGTGGTGGGAGCGCGGTAAAATCGTCAACGAAGAAGGGGAAGAAGGATAGGAAGGCCGAGGAAGTGGTGGACACGCCTCCTGTTGCTCGGGCGTCGAGGAGAGGCGGCGGCAAGGCGGCGGCGGATGGCAAGCAGAATGGCGAGACGACCGCGTCTTCCACCCCGGCGAAGGGAGATGCGGCAGAGGGGGGAAGAAGATCGTCGAGGAGGTCGGGGAGGTCGTAATCGTAAGGCATGGAATGGGGGATGTGGCAAATGACTTATGGTGTGCTACTGCTGCTAGTATTGCTAGGCGGGATACGACAAAGCGAGGAAAGGGGATGGATGGATTTATGCGCGTCTTTTTTTTTTTATTCTAGCCTATCTCCCACCTGCGGTTTCCAATTCCGCTGAGGATGTAGGTTTCTTTTTTTCTTTTTCTTTCATCTTCTTACTCCTTCCCCGGACGTGGGGCTTGTTTGCTCTAGTGCTTACTATACTGCGTTCTTATTACGACGACGATGGTGGAGCTGGTGGGAGGGGAAATCATTCTGTGATATAGCTGGAGATAAAGCGACCAAGTCAAAAGTAGGATATTCGCGGGAAAAAGCGATTACAAAGGAAGGGGGAAAAAGAAGTCCTTTCAAAACAATCATTTATATCTTCAAGTCCTTTTCTCTTTTCAGCCGGCCATCGGTTTGTTCTATGTGAATGGTCGGAGCTGCTTGGGGGCTGGGCTGGGGTGTATACGGCAGGTAGCATAAGGTGATTTTGGGGGGGAGTTCTGCCTTTCATTCTTCCGTCCCTATTACTACCGTTCATGGGTTTCAATCCGATATTGGAGTTCGTATGACCGTTTTATTTTGTACGCCTCATGTCTGTCGTGCTGAACTACTGACATGGGGCTGATTAGGTATTGTTTAGCGCATCTGCGCAGAAATTGCTTGTGTAGGGAAGAAACGACGAAATGTTTAGTCGACTGCCGGGGAAGGAAAAGGTGATGCTACACCTCCTTTAAAGTGTAGGTGAAAGGCAGGAGTAAACACGGCTGTGCATACCCTTTACAACAGGGCAGTCAACAACGTATGAGGCCAGTGCGCTTGGTACTGCAGATTAGTAAGGACAAGTGGGCGGTCAAGGCATCCGTCTTGTGCACTGTACGCAAACATCAGTACGAGCAAAAAAAAAAACCCGGACAAGAACATCAACCGACTCAACCTTGTTGCAATGCTGAGTGAACAGATACTCTCAAATATTATGAACAACAAGCAGAATGTTCGATCAATCATTTCGAGAGACGAGGCGTATGGTCATGAGAAGTACATCAAGTCAGTGGTATGCATTCAGAAGACTTTTTGTTCGCTATCCTTGCGCAAGCTGCCCAGCGAAAGAACAACAAGCAAATCTCACACGCTAGTAAGCGATCACCTGGAGGGAAAAGAGACAGAAAAAGACTTCGTTCAAAGAGAGAGGGAGGGAGGGAGAGAGGGAGAGAGGGAGAGAGGGAGAGAGGGAGAGAGGGAGAGGGAGAGATATCGGCGAGGCAGAAAGAGACGCCAGAACTCCGTTTTGGTCCCTAGTCCCCCTCAATGTATAACCTCGCGCTAATCGGAATTCCTTCATGAATACTTTCTCGTCTTTTTCCCGACCCAAATTCGTGAACCGCTAACCCTCTCCCATCCCCCAGCCAATCCAACAGGAGCACGATAATCACAAAGAAACTTTGGTACCACCACCATCCATCATCGCTAATAAAAAGCCAACCTTTCTCTCAAGCAACCAACCCCGACGACCTCCGTTTTAAAACCTCGACCTCATCCTCTGCGTCCTGTACGCGGTGAAGCCGACGTACCCGCCGGCCAAGACCATGCCGAAGAGGATGAACTTGAACAGGAACCAGGCCCACCCGCCGCTCTCGGCCTGCTTCTTGCGCTGCTGGGCCGACAGCTTCTGGGCGCGGGCGCGGCCGCGGTCCTTGGGCGGCTGGCCGTCGACGCCGGCGGCGCTGGGCTGGTACAGATTCTTGGTCGACAGCGAGATGATGTCGTGGTTGTCGGCCAGCTCGCCCGTCTCGGAGCTGAAGCCCAGGTACGCGACGGGCGGGATCTTGACGTCCGTCACCGAGAAGCACTCGACCCAGTCGCTCTCCGACTTGTACTGCAGCTCCAGCTTCAGCGACTTCTCCGCGAAGTACGTCAGCTTGGCCTTGGTGGGGATAGCGGCGTTGCGGAGGCCGCGGGCCTTTTTTTTCTTCCCGTTAGTCCCCGAAACTGTCTGGTTTCACGATACATTCCCCGTCCCCGGGAGAGAATGGAAAAGGTAGGGTGTGTGACGTACAGAGCAACCTGCCAACTCCTGCGCCTTGCCGTCCGTGTTCTTGTCGTAACTCGTCTGGCCGTCGCCCAGCATGGCCATGACGTAGGGGAAGACGACGCCGGGCCTGTTGTTCTTGTACGTGTCGAAGAAGATGCCCAGGCCCTCGAACTTGTCGACGCTGCCGAAGACGGGGCCCTGCTGAGCGCGCTGCTTGGTCAGCCACAGGGCCATGCCGTCGCCGTACAGGTTGCCCGAGCCGTGGATCTTGAATTCGACCTCGACCTCCCAGTTGGTCGCCGTGAGCGGCACGCGCGAGAACAGCCAGCCCGAGCGCGAGCCCTTGTCGGCCGTCAGCCGGATGTACTTGTCCGTCCGCACGACCGTGTCGCCGCCAAAGTCGAACCAGCGGCTCTGCATGTCCGAATCCAGGTAGGGCTGTTACATTTCCCCGAACCAAAAAGGTTCAATGGCGTTAGCAAAAAAGGTTCAATCGGACGGACGGTGCGTTTCGTTTCTGGCGTCGAGCTTCGCGGGCGTTGGGCATTGTTTGCGTGGTTTGGGCGTTTGGCTAACGTACCGGTTGCAAGCTGTGCGTGCGGAGCTGTCAAGCTGTCAGCTACTCCACCATTCTCTCCCCCAATTGTGCCGGAACAGAAGACGTACCGGGATGCTCTTAATCTCAGGCGCATCCTGAGCGGCGGCGAGGCCCAGGCTGCTGGCGAGCAGCGCCAGGCAGGTCCACGGGAGAAGCATTGGAGAGGTGGTCGCTCAATCGGCGGGAAAGTAAGGGAACAAGGAGCGGCCGGAATATATGGGCGGAGCTACTTCAGAACAGCAGAACAGAAGCGCGGCGGGGGAAAATGACGAAGGAGATAATGATCGTAGATTGCCTCTGCGCACAGCGAAGAAGCCGTTGATTCGCTGCAGCGCTGGGGATTGTGTTTCGGGGCGGCCGTGTGGAAGGGTAAAGAGAGAGGGCGTGGGCGGTGGAGCTTGGTTGCTCATGCGTGATGTCTGGCCTCTTCTCGTCCAATGCCTAAAGCCGTCTGGCAGCGGGGCGGAAAGCTCGGCTCGCATGACTCGTGCCCGCCTTCTGCCCTGCTATCCGCTCTCCGCCCACCGCCGCCGCTACCGCCGCTGCCAAGCGCCCGGGCCTCGTTTGGCAAGCATCATCGAAGCTGCAGCAGTGACGAAACTTCTGCTTCCCATCTGAACTTCCAAACCACTGCATCCGTCCAAACACCGAACAATCCGCCTTCCTCCCCCACGACTCACTCGCACGCATCCTACACACGCGCCCACCATGGACTCCCTCAACATCAGCTCCTCCGACCCAAAGATCGCTGTCATGCAGCAGGTCCGTCAAGAAGCCGCCGTCGCAAACGCCCGTCAGCTGGTCGAGGTACGAACCATCCCGCATTTCAACATGTCGCAACACATCCCCCAACTCTTCAACACTCCAAGAAAGAAAAAAAATTTAGCCAGCCTTTTGTCCAATTTCCATTCAGTGCATTGAACTAACTTGTCAACCCCAGAAACTGAACGAGCACTGCTTCGAGCGCTGCGTGCCCAAGCCCGGCACCTCGCTATCCAAGGGCGAGGAGACCTGCTTCACCCAGTGCATGGAGAAGTACATGGCCGCCTGGAACGTCGTCAGCCGGCAATACGTCGCCAAGTTGCAGCAGAACTCAGCCGGCGGCATGAGCATGTAAATCGAGAGAGCCGGAAGAGAGGATACTGGCAGAAACGAACATAAAGATCGGGAGCGCTTGGAGGATGTAGGGACACCGGTTGAGACGAGTGAGGTGTGAATACTCCTCGATCTTTAACTGGAGGTGATCGAATGCATTGGCCGACAGGCATAATGGTGGTGGCGGGGAGAGGCTCGTTGCGACGAACCATTGTACATTACGGAACAGCACGGAAGGGAAAGGATTCATCTCAATCGTCAGATAGATGGCGCTGGCGCGCGCCGGACTGGATCATAGCGCGCATTCATGGAGCGCCGGAGCTATTGCATCGGGAAGCAAAACTTAGCTCTTTCAAACCAAGACAAGCAAAAGGCAACCAAATTCGGTAAATATACACATTGCCAGATAACTCCTTGCCATGCCGATATTTCATTTTCCGCCTTGTTTGTTATTACTTTGAAGGCGGGGGCAGAGCCGGCTTGCCGGCAAAGCTCTTCTGCCTCTCCTTGTACTCCTTGATGACGAGCGAGCAAGCAAACTCGGAGCAAAGCTTCTTCCTGCGCGAGACGGGCAGGTTGTTCGCGAACTCCAGGCCGCTCGCCCTCTCAACCGCCTCGAGCGGAACCTCAAAGTCCGACAGCGGCTTGTCGTTCGAGATGTGCGCGTTGGGCAGCACGAACGCCCCCAGCGCGACGTTGCCGCCCGCCTTGCCGTCCTCGGCGTAGATGACCTTGTAAAAGTGCGTCGGCACGGCGACGTTGGGCGGGCTGCCGATGACCTCGTAGCTGACGCGCCACTTGCCGTCGGGCTCGCGGCGGGGGAGGTACAGCGGGCCGGTGACGATGCGCACGCTGGGGTAGCGGTGCGTTAGCCGCCGGCAAAAGTCCTCCAGGTGGGCCCAGTAGTCGCGGTTGAAGCCGTCGCCGACCTGCGGGCACATGTTGCTGAGCGCGAACGTCGCGTCCATGGCCTCCTGGCTCCACTTGGCGTCCGCCGCCGGCACCTGGTGCCCGCGGTCGTAGCCGCTGCGGAAGTAGTCCTTCAGCTTCGCGCGGAACTTCTCCGGGATGGCCGCGTCTTCGACGAAGGAGCTGTGCTTGCGGTCGCCGTTGTGGGTCGCCAGCGACTGTGGGGTGATGTGTTCGGCGACCCAATCCGGGTTGCGCGTCTGCCGGTTGAAGGAGGACGTGAGCGACTTGGCGGTGCGGAGGTCGTTGACGGGCCCGGGGAAGCCATATTGGAAAAGACCGTTGGGATCGACGGGTGCCGTAGCGAGAGACTTCGCGGTAGGATATCCCGCGACGGGTGCTGCGCCGCTCGGCGGAGCACTGATGGGAGCCACTGGGACATCATCTTTCTTGGTTGAGTAGAACACTGCTGTCGCTGCAGCTCCAGTAGCTGCGCCTGCAGCGGCGATGATGGCGAAAGTTGCCTTCGACATGGCGAAAAAGTGAGAAGCGACGAGGTCGCAAGAAAATTGGCGCCGACGGGAAGGATATGGAGGTGAAGACTGCCTGTCACGCGCAACGCAGCCCGAAAGCTACGATGATGATCAGGTGCGCCAGTGACGCGTAGGAAAGTGCGAGACGCGCAGAGCTGCAGGGTCAGTAAGCGGGCGCGTTGTGAGAGGTGGTCATGCCTCGCCGCCGATCCTGGGGCACTTGGCCCGCTTAGTCACGCGGCTCGCTGCAATCCCCGACACCTTGTTGGCTAGTCGAGTTGCTGTATTTGGCATCCAGCTGAAACTGGTGTTCGACTTTCATTCCACTGGCCTGTGTGCTAAGGGCCAAAGTATTTCCATCGCCATCGCCATGCAAAACAAAACGTTGAAGAAGCACACAATCGAAGCGATTGCGCCGGTATCCCGCGCACCAGAAAACTTTGTCCACCCAGTTTTTCCACCAAATACTCCTGCTGCGCCGAATGCAAAAGCAACAGGTATGTGTATGACCTGAAGCGATGCCTTGTCCCACCATGCCATGCCCGGGTAGCCAGCAATAACCCTTAGTCGCTAAAAGAAGAAGGAAAAGTTCTATCGTGTGAATGAAGGAAGGAGCGGTCGTCATTGTCGTTAAAAGTCGTTGCTGTCCTTGCGCTTCTTGCGGCCCGCCCTGCGCTTCTTGCCTTCGCCTTCCTCGGGCGAACCGCCGCGGTCGACAGGCGCCGGTGCATCCGAGACCTTGTTGACGATCTCGTTGAGGAAGTCGAAGTGCTCGTCCTGCAGCACGGCTGACTTGAGATGGGCGGCGGAGACGCGCTTCGACGAACGGTTCTTGGCTTCGGTGGCGGCCTTGGTGACGAGCGAGATCATGAAGAGTTCGAGTGCCTTAGCTGCATGCGATGTCAGCGAGCGGGGCTGCTACCAAGCTTGGGCGAGGGTAGGGCTGAGACTTACCGACAACGTGGGGCGTGACTTGAGCGACTTTACCAACATCTTCGTCGGCCTGCATGATGCGCTTGATGCGCGCGGCAGGGAATTTGGTTTTGACCTCAATGCCTTCGGCGACGCCCGGGGCCTGGTCCATGGCCTCGGACTTGATCATGCCGCCATTGGCATCCATGAGGTCACCTGGCTCCATGGTCTCAGTCTTGAGAGTAGTGGGCACAGAGTAGAGCGGCGACCACTGTTGGCCGTCCTCACCTTCGAACTTCATTTGGGCGGCCATGTGGGGTGGATGGTAGGAGATGCTGTTGCGGGGCGTAAAGTAGCCGGTGGGCGGATTATAAGCGCCGGCGGAGTTCGGGGGCGGTGCGTAGGGTGACAGAGGTGGCGCGTGCGAAATAGAGCCGCGATATTTCTGATGTTGGGGGTGCAGTGGCTCGGGATCGGCCTGGCCGTGGTCGTAGGCTGACAAGTCGGGCGAGCGCGGGGCGTATGATTCCGCTGGGTCTTCCATATTAAACGCGAAGACACACCGAAACTTATAGACGGAGCAAGCGCGCTAGCGTGAGCCGACCCTGCGTGGGTATGCGGAGACGGTGATTCGGCGTAGCGCTCGGTTTTTGTGGATCCCCCGACCACCCGAGACGAGAGACCGGGACGGAGGGCGTCGGTGTAGCTGCGCCGGCTGCGAGCTTGGCGCGGAGCGGGCGATGGGACAGAACAGCAGAGCTGGGTGTGTATACAGCACACGGACGAAAGCGGACTTAAGCTGCGCGCGAGAGATGGGCAGGGCGACTCTGGCGCAGCACTCAGCTGCGAGCGAGGCCCGGCCTTTATGCCCGCGCCTGCCGCCTTGCAGCACCCCTGCCACCGGCCAAGCCTGAGCCACCCTTATTTAGTGGCCGCGTTTGGGCACGCCTTTCAGAGCGCAAGCCTAACTCAACATCAACCCCATCTGCCCGCTGCCGCCGGGGAGCGGCCAGCCTCATGCGAGCATGCGCGCTGTCTTGCGTTGCCGGGTCCGGTCGAGCCGGCGCTGCATGACGACACCAAGACCCCCGAAGACCACCAGCATGCCCGCCGCGCGCGTTGCCGCCGCCTGACGCCTGCCTTGCGCTATCGCGATTGCGGTTTCTCTGCCCAAGGCAGCGGCCGGGTGCTCATGAAGGCCCCCAAAACTTCCTCCGTCTGCTACCATTTTCCGCCAACTTAGATTAGCTGCCCTCTGCGCAGTCAAAACGCACAAACGCATCACATTTGCGCTGCATGTTTCCTGGTCGTCACACGCACGGCTGTTGCCGTTGCCAGAGCACACGTCGCATTCTGGGCCTGCGGTACTGTTCAGTCCGAGTCATAATTTCGGCATCATTGCAGCTGTGTAACTGCCTTGCGGCTACGCGCTACCTCCTTGTGGACAGAGGCCTTGTGTCGCCACCGGGCTGGGTTGGTGATGATGACTGGTCTTCTCCGGAGTCAACTCGCTTAGTGTCGCGACGTGGTCGGGGAGGTCGAGCCTTTTCTTTGACGCTTTGTCAATATTCTTTATCATAGTATATTTTCGTGTCTGTTCCCGCACTTCAACGACGGGTTCCGTACTTTTGTTCATGTAGTAATACCAAAGCATCTGGAGCTCGTTGCCGTCGGAGCAGGTTTCTAACCTGCAGTGCGGCTCAGGGGACTTGCAGGTCGACGCTCAAATACAGATCTGGCTAGAGGATCCACATGCCTGACATGGAAGGTAGATGTGCTTGTTGGGCTGCTACAGGGCCAACGACGTCATCCACGAGGCTCATGATTAATGAAGCCTGGTACTTGGGGCCGCTCAACTGCCCAAACGCGCTAACACTGAAACGCCACGCCCTGTTTCTGCACCATGTTCTTTCCGCCGCCGGCGAAGCCCGTGCCCTCGCTCTTGATCTCTACCAGGCCAGGCTTGAGCTTGTCTTTTTCCTTCTTCTTGCCTTCCTTATCTTTCTTCGACTTTTTTTCCGGCGTCAAAGGAATCTCGCACACGTAGCATCTAATGACGCCGAATTCCGCGGTAGGATCGTGCGCATCCGCCTCGTTATGAGGTGTCATGAACTTAGAAGTGCAGGGCTTGCACAGCACATGGCCGCACGGTATTCCCATCATTGCCTTGGTGGCATTTGTAAGAGCTTTGCGGCAGGCCGGGCAACTGCGCACCGGGTCACCACCCTTCACGTCTTTTTCCTCGGTAAAATTTAAGGTCGTCAGAGTCTTCAATGAGTACTCGTGAGGCTCTTCATCAGAGGAGCCTGGGCATATTGGGTTCAGCTTCGCCTGCTTGGTTATGGCATGCAAAGACGCGTTGTCGGTGGTGTTGGTGTCAGGTGTCTGAGAAGGAACCCAGAAGGAGGGTAACGTTGACTTGGAAATAGCATCGCGCTGTTGCAACACTGTCAGTCAAACGGACGGTCTCATGCTTCCAGCAGAGAGTGACAGAGAAAAGGTGGGGAATAGCATGATCAATGGCAGACGGACCTTCTCTTCGCTCAGCGCCTTGCGTACTTTGCTCCGCTCTTCCCGCGCAACCCTCATGACCTCTTCCTCGTCAAACTCGAACTTCCTCTTGACGCCCTTGTTCCCATCCGCGCCCTCGACCTCCCTCTCAACCGTAACTTTGCCTGCCTCCCTTCCCACGATCTTGCCGCCCATGCCCTTCGCCTCCAGGCCCATCTGCACCCTCTCGAAGTCCTCAACAGCTCTCTTCTCCTCTTCCGCTTCCTGCCTCACCCTATCTTCCGCCTCATCCCCTGCTCTCCGTTCGGCCTCCTTCTCCAACCGTTTTATCTCTTTGCGCTGAGCCAGCAGGTTGTTGATGGCGCATTCGCGGCAGAAGATGTCGCCATGCGCGCAGGCAACGGGATCGCGTGAGGGGAGCAGGCATAGCTTGCAGGACGAGAAGGGCAAGAAGGAGTCGCGCGTCAGGCGCGTGCGCGAGGTGCCCCAGGTGGACTTGAGCTGCTCGCGCTCATAGGAGGTGAAGAAGGCGAGAGAGGTGTTGCGCTTGCCTGTTTTCAAGTCAGCGTTTGGTTCCCAGTTGATGGCGACATTGCTCCCGTACTGTGCGACATCTTGCGCAGAGCGATGCGGCTTCAGCACGGTGGCGCTGCGGCTACAAATGTTGGAAAAATGCGGTTGACGTCTCGGCGGGCGGCGGGCTAGAAGCGTGGCGCGCGTGTCAGGAACCGGCGATGACGACGGGCGCGGCCAGGACTTCTTGGTGCGGCTTGACGAAGAAAGGCGGAGAGGACGCCGGCAGCGCGTGCGGGAGTCCAAGCTCCCCACAGGCCTGTCGCCGTCACGGCCAGCGGGCCCTGACTCCGGTGTGTCAATCCATGTTCGCTTTTGAAAATCTAGGGCTCAACAACTCTTGCGACAAACTCCGCCCCTCAGCCCACATTCTTTTCCTTCTCCTTCCTCTCTTTCCGCTGGCCCTCGTTTTGATGCGTCGGGTGTAAACCGCGATGGCGCCCGAGGAGCAACCTGCTGCTCCAAGCCTGCCATGGCGCTGCGGTTCCGTGGTTGTAATGGGCGCCGTGGGCCTGTTGAGCCGTGGATTTCTGGCCGGCCTCAGCAACCTCGAAGTCAATGGCATGGACAAGTTCCTCAAGCTGCTCGATGAGCGCAAGGACGTCCAGGGACGCCAAAGGGGTTTAGTCACAGGTGAGTTCCTCGCACCGCGACTCAATGGTCCATCGAAGACAGCCCGGCTGACAGGAAGCTCTCCCGCAACTCCAGTTTCCAACCACGTATCCGTGTATGATGTACGCCCTGACGCTTTTCGCGGGTCACTGTATTTGGCCACAGGACTATCCAGCTAACTGACGCATCTGTTTCGCCGTTCAGATTGGATGACCCGTTGATATGGGGTTCGCTGCCTCTCCGATACATGTTCAATCCAGACAACCTGCGCTGGAGCCTCGCCAGCCACGACCTCGCATTCCCAAACAAGTACGCATCACCCAGCCGCCTTGAAGCAAAGAAAAAACGTAGGCACCGCTAACGCTGCACTCACACGCCAGGGCGCTCTCCCTCTTCTTCTCCCTGGGCCAAACCCTCCCGTGCCACCGCCTCGCGCACTCCCCCTACGGCGGGCTTTTCCAACCCACCATCACGCAGGCCATCCGCCTCTTATCCCGCGCGCCCTTCTCCGCGCCCGCCACCATCCAGCCCGACGACTTCCCCGCCGCCGCCGCCACCACCACCGGGGACATCCCCGACCCCTTCACCGCCGCCGCCCTGACCTACACCACCACCGGCCACGACAGCTTCCCCGCGCCCGCCGCCTACCCCTCGCGGCGGCACGCCTGGGTGCACATCTTCCCCGAGGGCAAAGTGCACCAGAAGGACGACCGCACGATGCGCTACTTCAAGTGGGGCGTCGCGCGGCTCATCCTCGAGAGCGAGCCGCACTGCCCGGACGTCGTGCCCATGTGGGTCGAGGGCCCGCAGCAGGTCATGCACGAGGCCCGCACCTTCCCGCGCTTCCTGCCCCGGCCGGGAAAGACCGTCAGCGTCACGTTCGGCGAGCGCGTCGACGTCGACGAGGTCTTTGGCGACCTGCGCGCGCGCTGGAGGCGGCTGAAGGAGCGCGAGGAGCAGCGGCGGCGGGGCGGTGGCGAGAAGGAGGGGCTGGAGGTGGGCGTGCTGAGCGAGGGGCTGAAGTACGGCAAGGAAGCGGTGGAGCTGCGGAAGGAGTGCACGATGCGCATGCGGGACGAGGTGTTGAAGGTCCGGCGGAGCATGGGCTTGCCGGACGAGGATCCCAAGGCCGGCCTGGTCGAGACCTGGGCGATGGAGGGTGGGAAGAACGAAGGGAAGATGGACGATGACAGCTGGGTGAAGGATACTTGAGGATCTCTTTGCTTGGACAGATGATGATGATGATGATCACCAACCATCGTGTAGATATGTAGACGATTGCAAACCGTAGAACCGTGGGAAGAAAAGCAGATCATTGACATTTTTCTCGGATCAAGGTTAAAATTCACATGTCCATGAAAGTCCACCGGCTGTTTCGCGTCAAGAAAGGATATATTGAATTTGTGCCCTCAAATTAGCTCTCTGGTTCACATCGACGAACCTAACGACGACCGGCCCTCTCGCCTTTCGAAAAAGGACGAGATGGGCCGAGTCCGGGTTGTCTGCGACTTTGGCTTGTTTTCATCATCGGGCATGATTTCTCCCTCTCGGAAGCCATCCACTTTGCGCCTCTCATCCCCCCTCAACCAACCACGACTGCCGCCGTTCCCAACCTCCAGCTCACACACACCCTCTCCCTCCCTCGCTCCCTCTCCTTTCCCGCAACCCATCTTCCCCCTTTCGCGCCAAAGCCACCGGGCACTCCCATCCTCATCTCCTCCCCCTCCATCACCAACCCAACCGAACCTCTCCCTCCCCCCATCTCTCTCTGTCCCACACCAATCCAGTCATCCCCACACACGCACACATCTCTTCCACCCCTCCGCTCCCCTCTACCCCAACACCCCCCACCACGTGCCCCCTTCCCCCCAACATCCAATCCCGCAAGAGCAAACACCCCGGTTCCCTTCCCCGCCCGTCAACGCGCCTGTCCGATTGAAAACTACAAATGTTCAGCACTGTCATCAGCCGCGTGTCGAAATACGACGGTGCAAGGGTGTGCTTTCGACAAGAAGTCTCGGCATCAGCTCGGACTCGCTCGTGATCGAAAAGAACGATGGTTGTAGGGCTTCCAGTGGAGGTGTTTTTTGT
This sequence comes from Diplodia mutila, assembly GCA_022560015.1. Classification (NCBI taxonomy): domain Eukaryota; kingdom Fungi; phylum Ascomycota; class Dothideomycetes; order Botryosphaeriales; family Botryosphaeriaceae; genus Diplodia; species Diplodia mutila. The sequence goes on along the minus strand of JAFISB010000104.1, from coordinate 68,187 downwards.
CGTCATGAGCGCGGGTGTATGAGGGTGGGTGGGCGGGATGATCCGGGGATGGATAAAGGAGGGGAGGAGAGGGCGGAGGAGGCGGGGGAAGAGGAGATGGTGGGGGGGGGGAAGGAGGTGGTGAACGAGGGGGGACGAGAGCTGGGTCTGATGAGTGATTGATCGAGCGGGTAGGTAAGGAGAAGTAGCAGCCAGCTGGCGAGAAAGGGAAAAAAGGGACTAGGGAAGTGCCGCGGTGAACGGGCAGGAGTCGGCAGCGGTACAGGAAAGAAAAAGAATGAAAGAAAGAGAGAGGTAGAGCAAGAAGAGAAAAAGCGAACGGCAGAGGGGGCTGACGATGGTAGGACGGAAAAGACGAAGATGAAGACCAACAGAAACAAGACGAAAAAGAAACAAAAACGGACGGACGACGAAGAGGAAAACTTCAAGAACGAGCGCTCTGCCCTCCTTGCCTCTCCGCTCCGATCTCTGTTCTTGCTGTCAGTCAGCGCCCCCTTCTGCAGTTGCTGACCGTTGCCGACTGCACGCAGGCAGCAGCAAACGGAGCAACAGCAGCAGGGGACTCGTGAAAGCTCGGTGATGTTTATCGTCACTGCAGAAGGAGGCAAAGGACAGTCGTCGTCTTTCGTTTCGTGCGTCGCTGCCGGTTGTTAATTTTCGTTGTCCGTGGTAGAAGAGAAGTACGAGGCGCGTGGCGGCGTTGGGGTAGAATAAGGTGAGACGCGATTTGCGCGAGAAGGTTGTTCCGTCCGCCGTAGCTAAAGCTGCGCGATTGGTTAATATGAGCAACCGAAAAATCAATGGGCTCTCTGGAAGTCGTGACCGCCGGGGCGTGCTTTGCTGGAGTTCTGCAGTTGAACGGGACAATACCTTGAAATCTGAATAACCGACGGCAGAGCTATCTCGCATGTTGGATAATACACACTGTAGGACAACGACTTCACAAAAAGGAAAAGTACTTCGACGTAGTGCAGCAATATCCACACCACATATTTCTATCAAGCATTCATCATTCCGGGTATCTCATGCGTGCCTGGCAGCCACTCAAGTCCCACAAGCTTTCGCCCAATCTTCTACGCTCAAAATTCGTCTAATGCACAGCAAAAACCCAAATAATGCCTACAATAGTAACGCAAACGACTGTGTTTCCAGTCGCAGAGAAAAAAAAGAATTAAAAAGAGGGAAGAAAGAACATCCAAAGCCAGCAACTATACGAGCATCCAGCAAAGCTCCGAAATTGAGGGAAAAAGAAGGAGAAGAAGCCCGTGAACTCCAGAGGTATATCCATCCGTCCTTCCATCCCATCGTCCGTCCGTCCGTCCGACCATTCAGCCAAAAGAAAGTTCCCACCTTTGTTCGCCCTACCCACGCTTCTAAAAACACGGAAAATCGAAATCAAATGTGCGCAGCGGTAGCGAGTGGCTCTCAGGCGCCCACGCCGCTGATGCTCTGTTTCCTGCTCGGTGGACCCGGTAGCTGTCCCGGCAGGATCTGCCTTGGACCATGCCCGCCAATGCTCGCCTGCCGCCTGGCCGCCAACCCGGCACTGGCGCCGTCCATGCCCATGCCATCGCCAGCGCCGCCGGCACCACCGCCCATGAAGCCGGCGAACATCGAGCTCTGGTCGGCAGAGCCGAAGATTCCGCTGAGGAAGTTGGTCGTCGGAGCGCGCGGCGCGCCCATGCTGGTGGTGCCGTCGATGGTGGCGGCCGAGTGCGGCGGGTGGTGGGGGTGGTGGTGGTGGTGGTTCGCGGGCGGCAGGCCGGTGGAGAAGAGGCCGGCGCCGCGGGTGCCGCCCATGGCGCTCTGCAGCATCTCTTTGATGCGGATGTTGCGGTACTTGCTCTGCATGGAGACGAGCGGGCGCGAGACGAGCGGGGCGGGGCGCGAGCGCGCGACGGCCGCCATGATGGCGTCCTTTTCCTCGTCCGAGTCGATCGGCCCGTGGTTGTCGAAGTCGTCGGCGAGCGGCGCGTTGGCGTCGATGGCCGCGCGCTGCTGCTTGGCCTGGTTCTTCTTCTGGTACTGCGCCAGCAGCATGTCGTACGGCAGGCTGCGGCCCGGCACCGCGCGTTTGGCGCCCATCGAGTGCGACTTGCACGTCAAGCTGCGGGCGCACATGGAGCCGTTTGGCAGCAGGACGCCGCACTGCTTTTCCACGTCGACGGGTCCCTTGGGTTTCGGCACCTTCGCCTTGGGCTCGTCCTTCTTCTTCTTTTTGGCCGGCGCCTTCTCCGCGTCGCCGTCTGCCTTGCGCTTCTTGCTCTTCTTGGCCCCTTCCCCATCAAGTGCCGCTTTGGAACTCTTACGCGCATTCTTGGGCGGTCCATCGTCATCATCTTCAATGCCCTTCTCGCGCCGAATAGCCGCCTCTTTAGCTTCCTTGGCCTCCTTCTTCTTCTTCAACTTGGCCTGCTTCTTGTCCAGGCACTCCTTGATGTGGTCTTTCGCCGCGGTACGCAGGACTGGCCGGCGACAATGGCGGCATTGCACGGTATCGAGCTGGTCGTCTAAGGGGCGGTTCGTCGGGAAAGCGGCGGTGGTCCTCTCGTCGAGCTGGTTGACAAGAGGGGACGAGGGTGCGGACGGGGGATCGATCTTCTTCCCGGCGGAGTCTGCAAACGCAAGGCTGGTGTTAGCGTACATGGAAGGGTCGTTTGCGGCGCAGCAGAGTGGGTGGTTGCGGCGTACCGGTTATCTCGCTTTCCTTCCAGTTGCCCGGCTGCGTTTGTTTGACATTGGTCTTCTTGAGCTTGAAGGTCGCGGGCTTCTTCTCCTTGTCGCTGAATATGCCATCGTAGGCGCGGGCGTCGACCAGGCCCTGCCTGGTGCCTGGCGTTTCGCAGGTTAGGCGTCAGCGTTCGCAGAGGAGAGGGTCGGACACGCGACCGGGGTCGAGCGGCGTAACTTACCCTTGCGCGCACCGTTGGCCACCATGCTGATGGCTTGAGAGAGCGCTATGAATATGGAGATAGGTGAGATAACGAGATTTGCTCTGGGCGCATCGAGGCGGAGGCTCCAAGGCTGCGATGGGTTGAGGTCGGCGTGTGGGGGATGCGCTCCGGTCGCAAGGCCAGCCCTAACATTAGCCTCGTTCCATGCAGACTGGACACGCGACGTCACGGCCTACCACAGTCTCACTTCACCGTCGCGGTAACAAAGCTGTTCTCGTTCGTTTCCACTTCATCTTTCATTGAATGCAAACGCGCTCATCAGCAAGAGCGCGTGGTCTAATGTACAAACAACCGCTGAAAGAAGCCCGATCAGCAGCCTTGTGCGTCGGAACCATACCGAAGCCAGTTCCTCCTGTAGAAGCCCCTGGGATATCCTGCAGGCTCCGAAGAGGCGATGAGAAATGAAGAGGAGAAATACAAAATATGAAATCTTTTCATCAGTGACCCCGCCACAATGTGCACCAGAGCGCCGAGAGCACCATCGCCAAAGAGCTAAGACCAGCCTTCAGCCTCCCATACTATGCGTGAGACATCTCTGAGAAGCCGACCCACATTCAGTCCGCATTGCAACGCCTGTGAGATGCCGCCATGAGAAAACAAAGAAGAAACAGTAGCAAAAAGACAACACGAACGAAAAGGTCCGCTCATATAGCCGCCCGATCAATCCCTTAGAGCATCTAAGAAAAAGTGCTGCCCACCCGCTCACGGACCCTATCCATGGTACCGGCCCGCGTCTTGACGCATCGCAGAAAGCAGTGGAGACTCTTGCAAACAAATAAAACTACTTTCGAGCAAAAACGAGCTTCTAGAGAAGCCGGGATAGTTGAATGGGAAACAGGACCCGAGGTGCTCCGAGTAGTGTCTCATCAGTCATATCAGTACACATGAATCCAGTCTGCGCACCGGGAAAGGTCGCAAGACGTCGTTCGCAGAATGCGCCATAGCCGTCGGAAGGTTTGCATTGTGTCCAGGGATTTGTTGTTTAGGACAGCGTAGAATTGATCGGAGTATTTTTCATGTGAAAGCAGCAGTATCATGATTGAAGACGAGAAATCAACGAGCACCCTTCTTCGCGCGGGAGTTCTTTGCCTTCGTCTTCGGCGGCGGTTGCTGAGAGTGAAGATGCTCCAACTCCTCCAGGGCGTAAGTATTCTCCCACTTGAGGCACCAGAATCTGGATGAGTCGTTGTCGGTGTATGTCTTCTTCCTCGTCTGGATACCCGTCGTGTCCTCACCGGCCGTCTTCTGGGCCTGCACCTCGCTGAGGTGGTTCTTCCAGTTGACCATGTACTCAATGATCGAGTCCTGCCAGATGCCGAGCTCCTTCTTGAGCTTCAGTTCACGGTGGCCACGGTCATCCAGCCATTCGTGGATTTTCTGTACATCTTCAGGATTTTCGATGTAGCCCCATTGCGTCGAGTCAGTCAGGTGGACAGAGCCCTCCTCTGCATCGCGGCGTTCCTTTTTAGACATGCCAGTGAGCGCCTTGTACTCCCTCTCATCTTCAGAAGTGTCGTGCTCCAGAAGCGGTTTGTCAAGGGGATCCGGCCCCTGCACCCAAAGACGGCCATTGACGTAGCCATATTCAGCAGTGGAGCTGGTAGGAAGTCCACCAAGTGGCATACCCCATCTCTCCAGCCACCAATAGGTGTTGCAGAATCGATCCTTGCCCAGGCAGCGTAATTGCTGGCACTGGTTCTCTCGGAGTTCCTCGTCGTATTTCTTGATTTCCGCCTCGCAGTTCCGGATGGCTTCGTTCGTCTTGTCGATCTTTTTAAGCAGCTCGCGGTAAGCATTCCTCTGCTTGGCCCTCTCAGCCTCCTCCTTCTCCTTACGCTCCCTCTCTTTGCGCGTAGCCTCGTCTTCGTGTTTCCGCTTACGGCTGTTGGCGCGGCGAAGGCGGCGGGCGCCTTCCTCGTCCTCTCCACCTTCGTGCTCAGCATTGGTGTCGGGCTCTGTGACACCAGACATACTGACGTCGCCATTGGTATCAGCAGGGGGCGAGACAGACAAAGTTGCTGGGTAATCCATCTTCCTCTTCTGTTCCAACTGGGCCAAATCCGCCTGATACTCCTTCCGCTTCTTCTGCTGTTCCATCTTCTGGTTTCGGATTGCTGTCATGTTGATATTGCAATTTTGCATGTACGTGCGAACAGCATCCGTGAATGTGGCGTACTGCGTGATGATGCCCAGAATGGCAATGCGGTGGTTGATGTCCAGTGTGTTGTACTGAAGAGCGACAGTTTCGGGATCGGGGTCCAGGTCCGAGGGCACAAGGTGGGCAAGGATCTTCTCGCAAACCTCCTTGCGACGAGAATTGAGAGATGCCTGGCGCAGCGCACCAACCAAAACCGACTGCCAACCTCCATCCAGGAAACTGCGCCGCGCCAGGTGGTCGATCCAGTCAAACTGGGAAAGTAATTCTGACGCACGATTAGTCTTCTCGGGCGCAGCCTCTTTTTTCGGCTCTGGCTCGGTCAGTTCCTGTGCTTGCAACTTGCTCAAGCTTGCGCGGGTGCGCCTGGCAGGAGGAGTTTCTGAGCGCGCCGGCGTTGGTGACTTGGTATCTTCCTCAGCTTCATCCTCCTCGGGTTCGATGTCCTGGGAGAATTCAGATGCCAAGTCCGAAAGAACCTTGATGTGACCCTTTTCGTCCACCAGCTGCTTCAAGACAGCACAGTGCATCTCAACAAGGAGCTCACAGTTCGTAGCATCTCCATGATAGCCAAGTGCTTCAATGAAGTCATCCACGGTGAATGAGTCCAGAATGAAGACTTCCGCATGGACGTTCAAAGTCTGCCAAACGAACAAGAGGTCGCCTACAGACTTCATCTCAATGCCAAGTGGTTCCGCTGGAGGCTCGGCGCCTTCAGGGACGTCATCGGACAAGAACTTGAGTGCCGGGCGCTGGACTCCGTTACGTTTAGGCTGAATGAGAAGATCCTCTATGGGGTACTTGATGGGAGCCGGTCGCGGCGGTGCGTGAGAGGGCGGTGGCCGAGAGGGGATGGTGATTTGATGCTGAGGTGGGCCGTATTGACCATTGATAGGGACAGGCGGGGTACCATTGGGGCCTAGAGGTGGCTGGAACGGAGGTGGAGCTGGAACGCCAGGCCCTGGTCTGAAGACCCCGGTGGCCGGAGGTGCAGGAGGGAACATGGTTTGTTGAAAGGCGACGGTCTGTGGAGGCTGGCGCTGGAGTTCATTACCTGGGCCCCGGTAGTAGTTGAAGAAAGTTGTGTTCTCGTTCTTCATCACATTTCTCTTGGCCTCGGCAATTCCCTGTGCAGTCAGGTGGTATGGGACCTCCTTGGGTAACCTAAATTCGGCGACAAGCTCCGGCTTCACCTGCCATGGCGCACCCTTATAGTTCTCGCTATGAGCGATGTTCCTGATAAAGCTCCGCAAGATTGACCTAGAGTACGTTTTCCGATCCCTTGACAGCCTTTTACTATCCAAAAGCATATCATTGGGCTGACCATCGTCGTGCTGCACGGTGACGAAGTAACGGGACAGCGGCGGCTGGTGCAGCGTCGGGTGGCTCCTTATGTCTACGGACGGCGAGAACGTGATCTTATCGCGAATAATACCGGGCTGGCGCTTGTCCGCATTCTCATCAAGCTGAGCAATGACATGTTCACCGGGATAATAGTCGTCCTTCAAATCGGCGTGGACTCGGGTCACCAGCTCCTCGAGGCGGGGAATCGTCGAATGATGGACCTTGCGACAAACTTGATACCGCAAAGGCCCTGGAAATATACTCCTGATTTCACGAGCATCCTCATCCTGTGTCTCGTCAGCCTGCGCGCCAAGCCGAAAGCGCTGGGTATACCCACCTCTGCCTCTAGCGCATCGAAGAAGGAAAGGTTGCCTTGGCCAGTAATTTGGTTCGTGAATTGCTTCTGCGCGGGGTCAGCGGCGGTCGCGCCGATCGTGCGAGGGCTCTGCGAAGCTCACCTTGCGATAGAAATCCAACCTGACGCGTGTTAGCATTCTCCGCCTACGTCACCCCGAAAAAAGTGCGGACAGCCTACCTGTTCGCGTACTTGTCGTACTCGGTGAATATTTCGCCTGTAGCCTTGATCATCCAGACCTGCGCGTCGCGTCAGTCTCATTTCCTGTGCCGTCTGTCTTGGATACGCACGGTGGCATTTTCATCGCGGATGTTGGGGTCCGGCACCGAGGGCACCGGGGCCCTTTTGTAGAAGACCTGGGCCAATTAACTCTCTGGCAGCGCGCAAATAGAGCGGGCGAAAGCTCACCATGGCGGCGGCAAGCTGAGCGCGCCCACCCACAGCGGGAACAGCGGGTTATCAAGCAGTCGGCAGCGCGTCTCAGCCCTACGAGTCGCCGCGAAGCGGACTTAAGCTCGGCGGTAGCTAGTGACGACAGGCCAGAATGCAGAAAGTAGCCGTGGGACCAATGGGGGATGGCGTTGCGACCCCAGCGACGACGAAGGCAGGCGGCGGCGCGCGGAGCGCGGTGGGGCGAGCGTGTATCGCGGCGACGTCGGCGAAGTCGATAAATTGACGTTTTGGGAACGCGTAGTCGAGCACCGACGCGCGGGAGCATGCAGCAGCCCAGGCCCGGGGCTTTTGGCGAGGTGGTGTGGTGGCGTTGTGGGTGTCGAGCGTAAGGAGGAGTGGGGAGGAAGGGAAAGAGTTTGGATTTGCAGCGGGTTAGGTGAGCAGCAGAAAGGTAGGTCTGCGCGGCGGAGAGAGTTAAGGACCGGGAAGGCTTGGCGGCATGCTGCGGTGCACGCGCGCTAGACCTGCCAGATGTGCGGAAGCATACCCACCAGCACCTGCCCTTCCGCCGCCCCCGGCAAAACAACCACCCCCCGCCGCTGCACCCCTCGTGTTTGGGCTCGTTCGAATCGTCGCCGCCTGCCGAGTCGAGCCGCGCCCTGTTTCTGTGCTCCGGACCGACGTGGCCGCGCGAGCGGTCCGCCTGAAGATCAGCTCCCCCTACTCGATTTTCCCCGAGAGCAACCGAGTGCGTGCTTCGTCACCAAGCCCCGGCTGCAGATGCTGGCCTGCCTGCCAGATGCTTCCAACACGCCTCACCGTCCACGAATGCCCCATTCCAACCGGCACATGCTCGCTTTTGTAATTCCCCCGCATCTGCAGCTGATTCGAGTCCGATGACACGCCCATCACTGCGCCCATATCATCCTCGCAATCGCTTTTTTGGCCCGAATGGCAGTTGCTAGGCCCTTTCAGACACGCTGAATCTCAGCAAACATTCCGTATTAGCACCGATAGCTCTAGCACTCTAATGTGTTCTCTGAAGCCTAATTCCGTACCCCCTTCCGCGAGATCAACCGCCGGGCAGGGGATCGTCCGCTCCGATTGCAAGCGGTGGGCACGGAACCACGGCCGTCCCCCATCCGATGTGGCAGCAATTTTGAGACTCAATCCAGGTATAGTCAGATCGAGGTGTGTATCCACCGCCCGGTAGCCGCGGCCAGCAGCCCTCAGTTCCGCGGCTTATCACCATCATTTGAGCAAATACCGGTAAACGGGCTTGAGAGGTACCGCCCCGAAGCAGATACTCCCGTCTTTCATACCAGATGGCCCAAGCGTTCTCAACGGCCTCATTAGCTTGCGTTCATATTCCAAGCTTCATCAACTTTAAGCTCTTCACCATCTTCAATCTTCATCTTCTCATGTTTCGGGCGTATCCAGCGTTTAGTTGCGCTGTACGATGATCCGGCGTGAGGGCCATTACTTTCCAGTGATTGAACAGAACCTCAGGACTACAATGCATGCCTTGGTGGCCTTGGGGTTTCTTCTTATCCATTTTCGGACTGTGACCCCGGACTGTAATTCTCCGCAGATAATTCTGCGTGATGATACGAGCGACTTTAGTCGCCTGTTGCTCTACTCATTCACTCTCAGAACCATGGCATTTATATTGTGAAGAACCTTCGGCTACACCCTGGGGGATTGGTGAAGCGTTGTATTTGATGACCTCCAGGTCCGCAAATGATTGGTTGCCGGCAAGGTGCTGAGAAATGTAACATTCGTAGAAACCGTCGTTTATCCATGAAATTAATTTTACATTATGACTGTACAGTATAATCGAGCAGCCCTGCCACCTGCTGGCTATGGAAAACAATTTGAAGTCGGTCCTCATGATAGCAATTCTTAACTGCCCTGGTTGGTGCATAATATTAGTGTCTCCTCTTATAATAACTAACAATGAGACTCGATGATTAGCTTCGTACCCCGGAAGAGAGTTTATCAGCGAGCTTGTCCAGAACCACACTTTAGATAGCACGTGCTCGTTGCGTTTGCTTCCGCAAACGGTTCCACGCTTGCCCCACGACACCGCCTTTTTTAAGCAACAACTTCTCCTCATAATGCTTGAGCTTGGCAGTGAAGTCCCCTATTCGGAAGCCACCAACCGCATCAAAACATGCTCACTTGTGCTGGACCTCAACATCCACCTCTGCGTGAACAAGTTTATGCCGCGAGTTCGCATGCTCATCACTGCAATCGTAATCTGGCATGTTCAGTTCCTACCCATCTCGCTTGCTTGTGTCGTCTAAGCATCATGTCTAGGTTTCCCATGAAGTTTTGCGGCTGCTCGACAAGATTTCCCCTTCTTATTCCTCGATATGACCAACACTGGATTTGTCATTCCATCATCTAAACAAGTGTGGCAGAAACGCATTCTCTCCTCAACCAGAGAGAAAAGACCGGCTGCAGCAGTATAGTATTGTCCAGCCGGCTGGAACAATTGAAGACTATCACCCGTCACTCTGCACTATTCCCATCAGCCATTACCGCCGACGCTCCCCTCCCCCATGCGCGATCTTTCTTCACCCAGGAAAGCAAAGCCACGTAGGTCCAATCACCGGTGATGGATAAGTCACACCGTCACCGCGAAACCAGGCTGCGCGTCGCCCCGCAGTGATCGCGCGGACGCCACTGGCATCACTCGACCAGATGGAAAACCACATTTCGTCAAACGAGGCCTCCCCCACCGGTGACCGTCGGTACATAAACCTCACGTAAACATCCTACGTACCATTCTGCCGAGGGCTGGCTGCTACCCACCTAAAAGGCCCTACTGACGCCCGGCTATCATACTCACGATGCCGGGTTCCCGTCCGCCCCTCCAAGCGTCAGACCCCGTCGCTTGCTAAGCGCCCGCTGCCCGCCGCGGAAATCCCATCCACGCTCTCCGGAGATAAAACGGGTGACGACGATGACCGCGAATAGCAACGACAACGGGTTTCAAACAGGGAGCTGGGAGAAGAGAGAACGGCCTTTCACGAACGAGATGGTGTACTTCAGGGCAAACGAGCGCACCATAACGGGGGAAGAGAAGGACGGCTCGTTTAAATCCCAATGGAAAAAGATCCGGCTCTCCACCCTCGTACCGCGGAGAGGACCGGCATATGTAAGTCACCCCGTACATTACCCCGTCCACACGCAAAAACAAATAAACGAAGCGAAGCGGGGCAAGCAGCGGGAGCAGAAGCAGCGGGAGCAGAATCAGCCAGCAACAAGGCTGAGCGAGCGAGTGAGCGAGCGAAAGCCCGGCCCCGGCCAGCCTATTAAGCCCAGTCCAGTCAGCCCGAGCCCAAGCCAGTCAGCCCAAGCCAGCAAGCAAGCAGCAGCGAGCCGCGCGGGCCGACCCCTCCCAACAGGACGCCTTGCATTTCCGCCCGCCCTTCGCTTGCATGCTTGCTGCATGTGCCGTGCAGTATCTCGCAGCAAGAAAGCCGCCCGGGCGGGCGTGGGCAAACGTCTGAACGTTAAGCCGGTGTTCCCCGGATGGCTCGCAAGGTCAGTAGTCCCAGTCAGCCAGCCGGCCAGCCAGCCCGACTAGCCAGCCTCGTGCAGCGACGCGCCGCGCGGCAGCGGCGGGCGCTTAAACGAGGGCGGGCTTTACGATTCCTTCTCGTCTCTTTTTGGCGAAGCGGGAGAGGATTCCACTTATAAAGGTGAAGTGAACCACCCCGTCTGTCGTCGCGCTACAAGATTTTCTTATCGACTTCTCCCAGAAAAGCAATAGCTGGCCCTTGCCCCGTCGAGTTTCTGACGTATACTTTACAAGGTTGATCCGGGCTGCTCCAGCGACTTGTGGAACCCCCTGGTTAGAGGATGGTCCACGTCAACCTTCACTTGCCGATTCGAGATACCACACGATGCGATCTGGGAGTCACAAGCCACATCACGGTCAATACACTCGCAAATCAACGGAAGGTGGTGACGAGAAGGATATAAGCTCATCGATCCCTTTTTTTTGAGCGGTCGCGACCTAATTCTGTCACCGGGGAACTTCGAATAAGTGAACGGTAGGTATCGATTCCTCTTCTGCTCACGATGTCATGTATACGTTCAGGAAACCGACCCAGCTGCCGAATACGCCAACGGCGCAGTACGAGCTGGTAAACATCAGTGGAAGGAACTCGAGGCGCGCGCCGAAGACGAGCTGGTGGACAAGCGACGTGTACGCGATCAGTGGAATGGCCACCGCGATGTACAACAGCGCGAAGCGGTCCAGGAGGAAGAAGCGCGGCTGTGGGGAACTGTGTGATGGGATCAGGCCATGTCAGTGAAAAGAGTCACGAGGGGGCCTTTGATAATGAGGTGCATTAAGGGAAAATGAGACGAGATGGAAGAATCCGGAAGGTGACATCTTAGGTAATAGGGGGGAACCAGATGAGCCGACTATGAGGGCATTCGAAAGAGATGAGGAAATGAGGGTGGGAGATACGTACGCAGGCGCCAACCGGTCAAACGCCAAAAGCAGTGCTACAAGCCAGAAGATGGTGTACAAGATCTTGATGGGAAATTCCATGGCGGTAAAGAGCAGGGGGAACAAGCTCACGTGCCCGGCAACGGCGAGAGGACGGAACGCCCCGAGATACCGGCGGTCCTTAAGCGCGATAAGGCTGAAGGGGATGATGACCGTCAAGATGGCCTTCTCGTGCACGTGCCATCCGAAGAGGAAGGATGCGTACCCACAGAGCGTTACAGCGCCGATGAAGATCTCCCATGTCGGTTTTAGGAATAGCTTGATGAGCGGAATGATCTGGAAGAGCAGGGTCAGGGCGAAGGTTGCCTGCTTCGGCACATCGGGCAGGACGGCGAACTGCGTGTCCCCGACGAAGCCTCTAGTCAGGCTCGTTGCCGCCGACCGGTCAACGGGCAGATTAAGGTACGGAGCCAAATACAGCATAACCCTGTCAAGGAACGAGTACAGGGCCCAGACGTTGGGGGCCCAGTACGCGTGGGTTAAGCCACGATCCCACGGGAAGAGGCGACTCAACAGCTGCGGCACCTGGTTCCAGTACACGAACGGCCCAAAAGCCGCGGCGAAGATGGCAATGATTCCAACGCCCAGCTTCACGCAGTTGAAGAACTGGATGCGGAAAATGGACTGCGGGCTCAGGCAATACACCCGGAGCAGGTATACGAAATACGCCGGCGCAACGTACAGATACAGATGCTTGAAGCACAGCAAGGCCGCAAAGAGGTAGCCGCTGAGCAGCAAGGTCGACTGCCGGCGGGCGAGGACCATGGACAGGACCAGGATGCCGAACAGGAAACCGTTGTACTGGAAATGAATGTGGTCGATGATCAGCAGGCCCGGCGACAGCAGGACCGAAAGAGCGGCGGCATGGGCAAGCTTTCTCGAGTTTGCCGTCTGGACGTATCTGTCACGCGTCAACCGGGCTGGGCGGAAGATTGCAGGAGCTGGCAGCGTACAGGTGAAGAGCATAGACCAGGACCAGCTCGGTGACGATCACGGTGGCCCGGTGGAAGTAGACGGTCTGCCAGGTGTCGTAGCCAAGAGCCTTGACGTTGAGCAGGCCAGGCTCGACCAGACGGGCGGCCTGAGACAGCGCATATTCAAAGTAGGCAAAGAAAGGCGGGTAGTCGAGGGTCCATTCCGAGGTGTTCTCCATTCCATCAGCGGGCGGGCCGTGTCTGAGACGAGCGACTCACCTCGTAGTACCAGCCGCGGACGGGCAGCGAGTGGGTGAGGGCGAGCCAGTTGCGGTGGACCTCGAAGTCGGTGGATTTACTGGGCATCGCGCATGCGGGTCAGCACAGTTGCCCGGCGGCGCGGCTCGAGCACTTGCATGACGAGATTGGGGTCTCAGCGGCGGCTCAGACAGCGGGCGGAATGCCGGGCGCGCATGAAGACGACGACAACGACACGACTTACTACGCAGGGAGCAGCAGCAGCTTGAGCGCGGTGGCGACGAGGGCGCACTGGGCCAGCGACGGGTGCAGGGCGTCGGCCATGCTTGGCACACGTGAAGAGAGAGGAGCCACGAGCGGATGCGAAGGCTGGGGTGCGCGTCGTCGTATAGGGGCCGCTACTTGGACGGTTGATGAGGATCAGACCCTGCCGGCCGCGTCGGGGCTAGCGCAAGGTACAGTTTGTCCTCCACCACACTCGGCGCCCGCAGCGCAATTTCAGCGCGCGGCCTGTGCTTGGCCTGTCTCGTGCGCCTCGCTAAGAATGTTTGGGTAGGGCGCCGCGGCGTCGCTCATTTCGTTGCTGGCCTGGCACCTGGCACCTGGCACTGGCTCCCCTGGCCAGCCCTGCCGCCGCTCTCCTGCCACTGTGCTACCGACTACGCGCAACCGCACGCCGAGGTCGCCGCCCACACTCGCCTCCTCGCGCCCTCACCATCGCGGCGCCGCTCCTTGCTCGTTGTCGCTTCCCTTCGTTGCCATTGCCAGCAGGTGCCACGCCCTAGCCTCCGCCAGCGCAAAGCCCGGCCACATTCCTTCCGCCGACGCACACCCTGCGCCGGCGCCGACAAAACCCCAAGGACGGCGCGTGCGCACCCTTCACATAACCACGCCTCCAGCGCTGCTTTGTCTCCGCAAAAGGGGCTCCGCGAGACCACACCGCTGACTCGCTGTTCCCTGCTCGCCCAGCAGCCTTCACCTCTCCTCCGCGCTCTGGTGTGCCCGTGGCATTGCTCTTCTGCGCCTTCGCTTCCACCCTCGCCCTCCCACGCGTACGTCGGCTCCTGCGCGCAGATCCAATATCAACTCGCCCGCTCACCTCGAGACAGGGCGGCCCCCAGCCTGCGTAATTCGCCTCGAGCGCCGCATCGACCAGCGTGCTGTCCCGTCGCCGCCTTTCTCCAATTCTTCGTACCCTAATAATTCCCTAGTCCGGTACGCAACGCACCGGACGCTCTAATACAACACGACGGCTGTCCTATCTACCAGTGCGCGGGACGCTTTTGTCCTGCCACCGCACCTGCTCGCCATGCAACAAGACTCCACCCCCGCGGGCCCCGGCGCTGCCCGAATGAGCTCCTTCTCAAAAACCTCGATGAACGGCGACTCGACTGGCTTCTCGCACGGAGCGTTCCATTCGAATCAGCCCTCCATCACCGGCTACGGCGATCGACACCCTCAGAGGAACCTGCCCAGCATCTCCACCGGCAGACTAGGCGGCCTCAACCACCAGACCGGCCCAGACATGCAGACTCCTGGCACCGCCTTCGACATGAACTTCACCCCGCTGCTGCCCTCGCAGCTGCTGCTGGGCTCGCCCTTCCAGCCTGGCTCGCCCAACGCCTTCGGCTCGCCCCAGTTCCAGAGCTTCTCCAGCTTCCAGAACGGCGCCCCCCAGCAGCAACACCAGCAGCCCCAGATGGGCAGCCCCATCCAGGCCCCCATGTCGCCCCAGCTCTACCAGAGCATGATGTCGCCCACCGGCATCAACACGCCGTCGTTCTTCGCCGGCCCGCAGTCGCCGACCGGAGCCTTCCCCAGCCTCGCCAACCAGGCCCTGGGCGGTCTGGGTTCGCAGATGCACATGGCCCCCGGCCTCGTCTCGGGCACGAGCAGGACCGTGTACCTGGGCAACATTCCCCCGGAGACGACCGCTGAGGAGATTTTGGGACACGTCAGGAGCGGGCAGATCGAGTCGGTCAGGCTTCTGCCCGACAAGAACTGTGCCTTCATCTCCTTCCTGGACAGCAGCTCTGCCACCCACTTCCACTCTGATGCAATCTTGAAAAAGTTGTCAATCAGGGGCCAGGACATCAAGATCGGCTGGGGTAAGCCCTCGCAGGTCCCCACCTCTGTCGCCCTGGCCGTGCAGCAGTCGGGTGCGTCTAGGAACGTGTACCTGGGGAATCTGTCCGAGGATGTCACCGAGGAGGAGCTCCGCGAGGATTTGGGCAAGTTTGGTCCCATTGATACCGTCAAGATTGTGAGGGAGAAGGCGATTGGCTTTGTCCATTTTCTGTCCATCGGAAACGCTATCAAGGCCGTCGCCCAGCTTCCTCAGGAGCCCAAGTGGCAGCCGCCGCGTCGCGTCTACTACGGCAAGGACCGTTGTGCCTACGTCTCGAAGACGCAGCAGCAGAACGCGGCGCAGTACCTTGGCATTGCGCCCGGCTACGCCCACGTCCTCAACGGCGCTGATCGGGACCTGATTTCGAATGCTTTGGCTCAGCAATCCGTTGCTGCAGCCGCTGTTGCGACATCCGCTGGCGGTGCCAACAACTTGGGGAACAGGACCGTCTATCTTGGCAACATCCATCCTGAGACGACCATCGAGGAAATCTGCAACGTTGTCAGGGGCGGTCTCCTTCACCACATCCGTTACATTCCCGACAAGCACATCTGCTTCGTTACCTTCATCGACCCCACTTCCGCCGCTTCTTTCTATGCTCTCAGCCAGCTTCAGGGTCTGATGATCCATAACCGCCGCCTGAAGATTGGCTGGGGCAAGCACTCGGGAGCCCTGCCACCTGCGATTGCGCTGGCCGTCAGCGGCGGCGCTTCTCGAAACGTCTACATTGGCAATCTTGACGAATCCTGGACCGAGGAACGCCTCCGCCAAGACTTTTCCGAGTATGGCGAGATCGAATTGGTCAACACGCTGCGCGAGAAGAGCTGCGCGTTCGTGAACTTCACGAACATCGCCAATGCCATCAAGGCGATCGAGGCTGTCCGTCAGAAGGATGAGTACAAGCGTTTCAAGGTCAACTTTGGCAAGGACCGCTGCGGCAACCCGCCTCGTCAGCTGCAGAACATGCAGAACCAGCAGGGCCAGCAGAACGGCGAGCTGCAATCCCCGTCGCCACTCAATGGCATGTCGCAGCCGAACAGGAGCCAAAACTCGATCTCCCCTACTGGTTCCGGCAACCCCGGCGTGCAGGCTCCGACTCCCGCCAACATCCTGTACCAGAGCCAGAACAACCCGCTCATCTTGTACCTGCAGGCCCAGCAAACGCAACAGCAGCAGCCCCAGCAGCAGCAGCAGTACCAACAGCAGTCGAACCTGGACCCGTTCCCGAGCGCGCAGCAGCAGCAACAACAACAGCAGCAGCAGAGTTCGCAGCAGAGCCAGTTCCCTAGCCCCCAGGCTGCTTTCTATGCCGCGGATAACGCGAACGCCGCCCCGGCGCACACGTCGCACCACGGTCCCAGCAGTTCTTTCAGCTTGACGAATGGATCCGGACCTGGCTCCAACTCCGGCTCTGGCTCCACGACCATTGGCGGCCTGCTTGCGCCTTCCAACCTCGGCAGGAGTGCTCAGCACGCCCGTGCTGTCAGCTTGCCTGTATTCTCGCAGGGCCCCTTTGGTCAGCCTTCGAGCGCCACGAGCCAGGGCCAGAGCCAGAACTTCGGCAGCTTGGCTAGCGGGCTTGGTGGCTTCGGCGCCGGCAACGGCTTCGGTCTTGCCATCCAAGGCGAGGGCCACGGCGGGCTGCCCGGCTGGGCTGAAGAGGAGGCTGGTGCAAACTAAGCGCTCCGAATCTACGGATAGATGGCATCATTGGTCATTTGACCACTTCAGAGATCTCTCTTCAATTTGCTTCATTTCTTTTTGTTTGTTGTGATCTGGTCACATTTGCATGCCATCTTGCGCTTCTTTTGTCGATACTTGTTGTCATTTGACACTTCTCTTTTTTTCCGAGTTTTTGATCCGACGCACGCACTGTACTCCATTGTATTATTGAAACTTTTCTTGGTGGATGCGGGTTATTTGCGTGTCATGACGTTCGCTATTGCTATTCTTCTGATTGATTTACGTAGTTACCAACCCCCCCTCGCATACCCCTCATACCCTTAATACTACCCTTCATCCGATCGCGAGCAACTTCATTCGCTTCATTCTTATCTTGTTCTTCTCTTTATCTGTTCTCCAGTTTGAATAGGGTGTGGAGGCGGAGTGTGTTAAGATTGAGAATGATTCCCCCTTTTTTTGCGATTCCTTCTGGCAAAGATTCCCCCCGGTTGGGTTTTGATACCACACTACCATGGCATTCGATTCGCTGAGGCACTTCTCACCTTTGACAATTACTTCTTTCAACGATTCAGAGTAGCGACGGAGGGAGGAGCAAGGAGCGAGGAGCAAAAGGACAACAGGGCGGAGCTATCATACCCCTCCGACCGAATCAACGAACTTAGGGCTTAATGAGAAGGGGATACCAAGGGAGAGAGACGGAAAAGGTAGCAATGCAAGATTGAACACGAGGACGATTAGCCATTCGGCTGTGGTTGGCGAGTGGACATGGCAAAGCCCTGAAACAGTGGTATGTTCCTGGCTTCGTTGACTGGAATGTGCCCACCACTCTGTCATCTTTTCCCTTCTCGTTTCTCTCTCTAGTATTCCTTTGGTGAGGAAAAGGGAAAGAGCGAGGGTAAGAGGCAGAAGCAGAGATAATAAGAAAACACGAGAAAAATACAAGCAAAAGATCGTAATGTGGGAACTAATGTCTTTTTTTTTTGAAGCTTTTGTTTTTTGTCGTTGACGATAATGTAATGTACGAAAGGGCGGGTAGCGGATGACGGCGAGGTCGTGTTGAACAGTGTGCTACTATGTACCACCACCACCGCTCCATAATGAATGTCCAGATTGAAGACACTATGTGAAAGGGTTGCGATTGTACCGCCGCCGTCATGCTGGTTGAGCCTTATGAAAGTGGGAGCATGACAAGCATAAAATCTTTTTGTAGATATTCCTGCGACTTACGACAAAACACTTCGCCGTCTCCGACCCCGGTCTTCGCATGCCGCGGCGCCACTACTTGCACGATGGCCAGAGATCTCGCAAGATAGCTCTCAGGATGCGCGGAAACGCTCGCTTGTTCAGCCTTATGGGTGGGTGGCTTCCAAAGCGGGAAGGGTTAAACCTTGGGTGGCGCAAATTCACAGTCGGGCCCGTCTCCCCAGCAACCTTCCATCACCATCTACACCGAAGCCCGCTCGCGCACCTTCTACAAATGACGGCGCGGGGCAGAGCTTTTTCTTCAGGGTCCAGCTGCTGCAGGGTCCGGCGCTTGCAGCTGCTGCCTTGGCTGCGGGCGCAAGCCATATAATCTTCCCGCTCTTCCCTCTTGCTCCAAACCTTTTCCTCTTCGCCCATTCAGACATTCTTTTGCGCTCATCTTGGTTTGCCGACACACCTCTACCCTACATCGTTCTACCTTTGCTCAACCCTCTCCACCTTCTCCGACAATGGCGCCGGAAGCCATCACGGACAAGCTACCCACCGAGGTGCTCATCCTCATCTTGGAGAAGTTGGGCGACAAGCGAGATATCTTGTCTCAATGCCTGGTCTCAAAGAAGTTCCGTGACATGGCGCACCCACTCCTCTTCCGAGAACTGTGCATTGGGTATAATACAGTCATCTCTTTCACCAAGTTCCTCATCTCGCAGCCGAAATTGGCTAAGGAAGTGCAGGTCTTGACAGTCTACATTACCGAGATGGGCCTCGACACCGAGTACGACTCTTCGATGAGCGTGGCCGAGGAACAGGTCAAGTTTATTCAGGAGCATGAAGAGGGTACATTCATGCGCCACGCGTTCGAGCACCTGAGCAACAAGGTCGGCCCCGCTTTCAAAATGTTCTGGCTCTCGCAGTTCTCCGAGTGCCAGTACGACGCCTACCTTGCGCTGCTCCTCTCCTTCCTCCCGAATGTCGAGTATCTCTCCGTCGCGTTTGACAGCAGGCCAGTCTCCCCGGACTCGTTCTTGCAGCTCGCCCTCAAGACCGTCGCGGAGAATTCGAACTCGATCGGCATGATGGGCAAGCTCAAGAAGCTCAGCATCGACCACACCTGGGCCCCGAACACGCCGTCTGCTCTTGTTCCGTTGTTCGCTGCGCCGTGCCTCGAGGAGATCAGCATTAGCAGCATGAGAGCTTTGACCGTGCCGCTGGACATCGGCTCCGTCACGCTCAACGTGACGAGCATCCGTCTAGATGTCACCACTTTCAACGACCCCGTCGTTAGTGCGCCCGCCATCGCCGCGCTTATCCGCGCCTGCCCCCGCTTGCAAAAGTTCAGTGCCGGCTACCTTGGCTGGCAGAACGACTTGGACAGCTGGCTGGAGACGGTGTGCAAGGCCGTCCGTACTCGTGCTTCCACGCTAGAGACACTCAGCCTTGTCACCAGTCTCGACGACGCGGCTCAGATGCCGATGCGTTTCGATTCCCTGACTGGTTTTGACAAGCTCAAGAATCTCCATGTCCCGGAGCATTTGATGCTTGGAGCTCCCGCCGATATCGATGAGAATATGGTATATGCCAAGACCCTCCCATCAAGCATTGAGAAGGTCTACTTCACGCGGTGCACGCCACAGGAGTTGAAGCCTCTCGTCTCGATCGTCAATGTCGGACGCGATTCATTCCCGGTACTGGAGCACATCATCATGGACTTCGACAAGGTCGCTGACACGCGCGACGACACGGTCATTCAGCTTATGGACACCTTGGCCAAGCTTGCTGAGCGCTTCGACAACGAGATGGGAGTTCAGCTGTCGTGGAAGATGAAGACACGGGATGCGATGGCAGCGGACGACGCTCTGGAGCAGCTTTTCCTGGTAAATGCTTAAGCTGGCTTTCGGAATTTGGAGTTCTTGGAGGTATCTTGAACTCGTCCTGGCTCATTGACGGTGGTTTGGTCCTCTTGAGAATTGGTGGGCTTTCGTCAACAACTCAACCTCTTGACGCCCTACCATCAGCTATTGACAGCTTGGCCACGTGGAATTCCTTTGGTGGAGAGGAAGGAATGGTCAAGGCTTTTGGCCCGTCGGGTGGGTTTCTTCATTCAGCTTCCAACGGATTGTTTTATTCACTCGCTTCCCCTCCACTCATTAATACGGAACCTCTTCTCATGGCGAGAGAGGATCGACTCAGCACATTCAACTTCACGGTTTCTTTTGTTACTCGACACATCAGCGATGGTTTGCTTCTATCGACCTTCATATTCCTGGTAACAGGCAGCTCCCCTCACAAAGGAATGGCTTAGCACATTCGACTTCACGGTTTCTTTTGTTATTCGGCACATGAGCGACGGTTTGCTGCTTCCAGAACAGCTTCTTCGACATTCGGCTTCCCTTGCCAGCTTTCCTGCAGTGGATATTCAAACAGGGAGCTTTCTTTGGTGGAGAGGAAGGAACACACTCGGGCATTCGGGCTTTGAGCGGTGGTGGGTTACTCTCATTTACGATTTTCGGTTGCTTCATCCGGGCTTCAACGGCGGCTTTGCTCGGTTCTGGTTCTTCAATGGCGGCTCTCTTTTCTTCCAGCCTGACGACCCTCGAGGTCTTCTATCACAGGTGGACGTTATGGACACAGATAGCTCAGGCAGGAATGAGAGCCTTCTTCATAGAACAGTGATGCTGCGCATGATCGTGAACCATAGATGCTGCCCATGGTCATAGGCTATAAGGTGCGCTTAATCGTTTGCAAGCACGCCTACAACATCTAAAGACTACAAAGACTCAACAGTACCAGCAGCTCAACATCCACACGAACTTTCTGAGCACCACCCATCCGCTGCTTTCTCGAGCCCGCTCGCTCGAGTACACCACCTCCGACTTCAACCGCACCGAAGCCAACTACACCTACAGCTTCATTCAGCGCCCGCCCGCGCCTTCGCCTCCTCGCCGACCTCATTCCCGAAGGCGTCTTGCGCCGCTCGCAAAACTACTGTCACGGCACCGAATACTCCGCTCATGATCCAGTCTTCATCCGGACAAGGCGGCGCGGCGCGTGCGCTCGCTCCAACAGTTCTCGAAGCTTCGCCGACCTCTTCCACCTGCGCGACGAGAAATATCTGACAGGCTTGTACACATCCTACCGCACCGCCTCGGCACGAACAACCTCATCCCTCCCGATCCAACCGTCCCGGTTGCGCTCCATATATATCAACGCCGAAGACACTTCTCCCTGTAGTACTCACGAACAGCGGACAGCAGCAATCACGCACACATGCACACACACACACACACACACATTACCCCCGCATGCGAAACAGGCCGCTCTGGCCTGATCTCGGTTGTTGACGCGACAACGACACACGTCTGAGCGCGATCTCGGGCTGGCGCTTCGCGCTCTGGCGCTCGAGGATAGCGCACAGACGACAACTTTGGGCCGCGGATCCATCCATCCAGGGCTTCTTCCCAGGCCTGGGCCGGCGTGTCCGTCCGTTCCGTTCGTCTTCGTCCACCGACTTGTCGTCTGATGGGCAAGAAAGGGCCCGGCGAACTATCGTTCGGCGGTTGGGTCGTTGTTGGTCACGAGCGACGGCGAAAAGGAGGGGGAGGACAGGAACAACTCCGGAGCATCGGGGGAAAAACAACAGCAACGAAGGAGCTTCGTCGTCGGAGGGAAGGCCTGGTATTACCGGAGGGAGGGAGGGAGGGAGGGAGGGAGGAAGCTTTGTTTACATCATCAGCTAGGTACAAGCCAGGTTCCGAAACACACGCACACGCGCGCGCGCATCCTCACGGCTTTCCGCGGCGGCGGCAAGGCGGCAGCGGAGACCGTTGTCGCGACAAGGACAAGGCTCGCAGCGGGGTTCTCAGCCGAAAATAGACATCCCACTTGCCATCGAGATAGACAGGGCAAAACAAAAAGCTGTTGGGGGAACAACCGATCTTACTACTGTTACATATGTGTCGGGTAGATGTGCGGTGTGGGGCGGCGTGGGTGCGGCTGGCGGCGGTGTCGTTGGGCCGCCAGCCCTCATGATGCCCACTACTGGGCCCGTAAGGTGTGCCGTGTGTTGTTTACCGGAATGATGTCACTAGTTGCTTTTTCGCCCTTGGCTCTTCCTTTTCCCACTAGCGGGAAGGAGCGGCAATAACAGCTAACCTACCAGCCGGCAACGCGCGGCTGAGAGCAAGGGTCATGGGAGAGTGGTGGTCTCGAATGTTGAAAAGGCCCATCATGCGATTCAGCTTGTCAGCTAATGCGTATATTGTGATTCGCGGTTCCCCGCCGACGACGCTAAACATGTCTTGTAGCCCGATCTGGGACGTAACCCGCTCGGCTCCCGCTAGTTGCGACTGTAAGGAAGCGAGCTGAAGACTATTATGGAGCGTTTATGGAGCGTCGATCTTCCCTACCCTCAGTAACACCGAAGCCACGGACATAACAGACTAGCAGTGTCGTTGTCAAACAGGAGGGACTATGTACCTGTGCATGAGGAGTTGCGGAAGGCTGCTTCGAAGTATCATTCCATCAAGAACGTCTGGAAGCGTGAATCTTTTTTCTATATTGTACAGCTCCGCTGGGACAGAGGTCATTATACATACTTACGAGCATCAACCTGAAGTATTAGATGAGGGCCTGGCCTCTGTACATGCCCTCCCTGACGTCCTTGACCACATCCGCACGGTCACCCTTGCCAAGCAGCACGATGCCGCGGCCACGCCTGCCCATGCGCCCGGTCCGGCCGAGGCGGTGGATGAAATCGACAGTCGAGTGCGGGACATCGTACAAGATGACGTACTTCACAGCGATAGTGTCGATACCACGAGACCCGAGATCCGTAGCGACAAGAACCTTCGTGTTCGCAAGCCTGCGCTCGCCCGTGGGGCTCTTCGTGTCCTTGTCATCGTTGGACTTTAGCCCCCGGAAAGCGGCTAGGGCCTGCGCCTGTCTCTGGTCCGGAGTATCTCTATTCAGAGCGATGGAATCGATGCCTTTAGAGACAAGGTACCTGGACAGCTCAACAGCCTTCTCGCGCTCGTTAACGAAAACGATAATACGTTTCGTGCTGGCGACCTCTTTCTGTTCGTCAGAGTGCTCTGCGGTGGAACGGCCAATGTTCCAGATTGTGTCCGCGCAGGCAAGATCTTTGCTCCCCTTGTACGGTTGCTGGTCAACCTGAACAACCCCAAGCTGGACACGCCTAGGAATGGCGTGGATGTTGGGAGTGACCAGTCTTTTGATATCAGGGAAGCGGTTTCGCAGATACGTGTCCATGCTCCTAGGAATAGTCGCGGAGCAGAAGACAAGCTGGCGCAATGAAGGGGTGGCTCTGTCGATTATGGCAGAAGTGAGAGGCGAGAAAGAACGATCGAGAAGGGAATCTGCTTCGTCGACGACAAGATGGCTGACCCGGCTAAGGATGTTAGGATCGCTCTCCGCAATGCTGGACAGCAGATGCGGAGTAGCAATGACGATGTCTACACCGCCGGGGGCGAAAAGACGGTTCCTAATCACGGTGCCAGAGTAGGCCGCCGAGATGAGTGATGATCTGAACTTCACAGTGTGCGAGAAAGATTTGACCACCGCGCCAACCTGATCCACCAGCTCTGCCGAAGGGACGAGGATGATGGCACGAGGCCTGCCGGCGTTAGGGTTCTCCTCGCCCGCGAGCGGCGGCGCCTCAAGCTCAAACATTCTTTCCTTTCTTGCTTCCTCCAACTTTGCCTCCTCTTCCTCTGCCTTCTCCCTTTCCTCCATCTCGGCGCGTTTGATTGCATCCATGATGGGGAGGACGTAAGCGAGTGTCTTGCCCGAGCCTGTCTCAGCTGCAAGCAAGAACTGCTGCATTTCTGCAACCTCTCTCCCGGAGCCCCGCCTCGACCCTTTGGTGTCCATGTTGAGCAGGGCAGGCATGGCCACGCGCTGGGCGGGCGTTGGTACTATATCGTCCAGGCCCGGCAGGCCTTGCGTAAGGATCGAGTTTTGTATGACGGGTAGCAAGGGAAATTGGTGGAAGTCGTCAATCTCGGCGATCCGCTGCTTCACGTCCGATCTACGATCGTAGGACACGGGGCTCAGGGCGCGCCGCTCCTTTAACGCCTTGTACCATCTGGGGTCTTCCTTTGGACCTTTGCTCTTTGCATCTCGGGATGGTTTGCCGAATTTTGAATCTTGACGGGGCGCCGGCGGCGGCGGCGGGTTTGCTGCTTGTGCCTGGAGAGTACGGGGAACTTTTGTGCGATTAAGTCCAGCGAAGGGGCCCTCCGGTCTGCCTGTAGTGGGCTTCGTTTTTGACTGGGCGACCTTGGGCGACAGTTGCATGCGCGAAGGCTTCGCGCGCCTCTGGAGCTGCGAGGCGAAGCGTGCCTGGTGCCATTGCGAGGTAACGGGGAAGAGGGTGCGAAGTTCGCAGAAGGGACAGAGCTGGGCGGAGGCGCGCAGCATGGCGAATGACATGGAGCGGGCTGGGCAACCCAAGTAGAAGGCGACTAGAAGTGCAGCATGGAAAGATGGCAGCTGAGCAGGGGTACGAGATGAGGCGACCCACGAAGGATCGGTCGCGTGGAGGGGAGATGGCAGCAAGAACTTGGAAGCGCGCCGCGGTGACGTCCGAGAATTTTCGCGACGCGCGAGTCGAGTCGAGTCGGCGTCGGGCGCGGCGGAGTGGCGGTGCGCTCGAGCCTCGCGCCCAAGGTCGTGGCCGGCGCTGCCTCTGCCATTGCGCAGCTGGCGGCTGCCTGCTAGAGCCGCAACGGCGCAGCACGCACGCAGATTGCAGGCCACAGCGCAGCGCACGCCGCCGCAGGCTCTAATTGCCGCGCGCAATCACGGTGCGCTGGGGGCGGCCGTTACACTGGCTGCGGCTGGGTAGGAAAAACGGCCTGTCGCGCGTCGTTTCCATGGTGATCGCGGGCAGCGCAGGCGCCTCGGCCAAGCTGCGGGAGCCGCCGTCAACACACACCAGCCAGCACGGTTACTACCCTCCACACGAGCCCGCACATCATCGTCATCTCCCTCCACCGCTCCATAAACACGCTTCTCCTCCTTCCTCCGTCCTCGCGCATCCCCAGCGCCGCCATCCCTTCTCTCGTCGCCTACTTTGCATGAGCTGGCCGCGCCAGTCCGCCCGCTCGTTAGTGCTTGCTTGACTGCTTTAGCATTCCTGCCTGCGTTTCTCCGTCGCTCGGCCAATTGAGCGTCGTCGGCCCACGCAAGCTCCAGCCAACCGGTCGACATGCCCCCGGAGGCTGTAAGTCCATACACCGCCGTCCACCAGCCATGGGCCGCGAAACTCACCGCCGCCAGGTCCAACCTCTACGCATAAACAAAAACAGCCCGCCGTCGTCGCCCGCGAAGATGAGTTCCACCGGTCCGCTCTCCGAGATCAGCCCCATGGAGCACCGTCGGAACTCGCCCAGCCACAAGCTGGCCACAAAGGTACCACGCGCCGCATTCCTGCCCTGCACGTTGCCCACGTTACTGATGCTGTGTAGATTACCGTCCCGACCCAGGACACCCCGCCGTCGGAGACGTCGCCCTTCGGCTCGTCCTCGAAACACCGTTTCTGGCAGTCGCGCGACCCTAACTCGCCCGACGTCGAGAACTCGTCCGAGCGCGAGCAGCAGACCCTGTCGCCCAAGCGCAGCTCCATCGAGAACCTCATGAAGGCCTCTCGCGTGCGCAACAGCACCATGTTCGCTCGCGAGCAGAAGAACGAGTACGACCCCACCAAACTGCCCGTTGTCGAGCGCCCGCTTGCCACCCACCGTCCCCTCAGCGCCCAGGGCTTCGTTCCGCGCGGCTTCGATCCTCTGCGCAGTCGCGAAATTCCCAAGAAGCACCAGCATGGCCGCAGCGACAGTGCCGACTCGACCCCTCGTGGCTCGCCATCCAAGTACGACGCTAGCTACATGACCAACTCCTCCTCCTCCTCTCCGACAAAGACGCACGCTTCGCCCCTCAGATCTTCCCTTTCGCGCAATGGTAGATACAGCACGAGCTACGACAACGACTCGAGCGTGGTCTCCTCCGACGACGAGCGGGTAGGCGAGGGCCCGCCCCGCCCGTTGCGTCGTCATGCGAAGAGCGTCACGTTTGAATCGAAGCCTCCTGTGGTCAACGAATATGAAATGGTGACACCTGAGCCTTCTCTGGCGTCGCGCGAGGGCAGCGAGTATTCCGACGAAGAAGATGAGGAAATTTACGAATTTGAGGGCGATTCATTCGAGCGGGATGACAGCTTCGACGAGTCTCTCGAGGACACAGAAAAGACGCCCGTTGTATTGCCTGGAGATTGGCGCCACATGAGCCCCGAGGCTGCGAACACAGACCTGGCCGATTCGTTCGATGACCCTTTCGACGGCGCAGAATCAAGCCCTCCCCCGACCGCTCGGCCTAATCCTCAGAGTACCGAGCACGTGCGCCAGCACTCCAGCGCATCCGACCCCGAGCAACGCCCGCTTCCCCCTCTTCCTCCCATGTCTGCTTCTCCCGATCTTCGTGGAAGGAGAGAATCACTCAACGGTCTTTCTGCTGTCGCGGAGCGTGCCAGCAGCGCTCACCGCTCGTTGCCTTCGCCTCCCCGCATCGGAACAAGCATTTCCAAGTCAGATATTCTTAGCATGGGTCGCAACTCCATGTCGCTGGAAGATCGCCTTCAGCTCATGGGCATTCACGGATCACGTGAAACGACGCCTACCATGGATAACAGGGATGAGGCAGCGAAGGAGGCGGATCATGAGAGGAAGGACAGCCAGGACGCATTGAAGGCCGGAGAGCCTGCTGAGGACGAAGAGTCAGCCCTGGACGAAATGGACATTCCGCATATCTCACGCGAATCGATCTTGGAGAAGGTCAAGAGCCGCAACTACGACGACTACGATCCTGTTGAGCAGCCTTCTATAGTCTCCGAGCACGGCTACGGGGAGCTTGAGATGTATGACCCCGACGTCGCTATTCCTTCTCGCGAAGTTTCTTCCAACTTCGACGAGCATGTCCCTGAGGAGTCTGCCGAGGAGCCTGCCGAGGAGCCTGCCGAGGAACCTACCCAGGAGCCTACCGAGGAGCCTACCGAGGTCAAGAAGGAGGATGAAGATGTTACGTTGGACTTCAACGCGATTCCGGAGCTCCACAGCGGTCAAGGCTCGCCTGACGACCATGATGATGATGACGACGAGGAGGACAACTTCAGTGATGCGGGTTCCGTAATCCGTCATGATATCAGCGGTGCCGATCTCGACGACGACGACGATGCTAGCCGTTACTCAATTCACGACGACAACGAGGAGAAGCAGGCCCAGAACAACAGCACAGATGAGGATGAAGGTCCGCCTACCCCTAAGGCTGATCCCGCACCCAGCGACGAGACACCTCAGGATGAACACCAGAAGGAACACCAGAAGGTCGCCGATATGCCTGAGTTCGGCTCGTTTAACAATGAGGATGATTTCCACCTCCAGCTCCAGTCGTATCTCGACAAGAACCGGAGCACGTCCGCGGTGGATGCGGCCCCTAAGCTCGAGCCCGATGAAGACTTCCTCCAACGGCCCCTTACGCCGGATGGGGAGCTCGAGCTTCCGAAGGCGCCTGGCGCGGAGGGTGAGAGCGAGCCTGGTACCCCAGACTCGGTCATTCGGAATCCTATCGAGCCTCCGGAGCGTGAGGACTCGGCTGAAGTCGAGGATCCCATTGCAACGATCAAGGCTCCTGGTGGTTCGTTGAGGACTCGTCCTTCTGCCACGCCTTCTGACTTCGCCACCATGGCAGCGACCCGCCGCAAAGTCAGTGGTGAGGTCCCCCCGCCCATGTCGTCGGAGCGTAGCCCCACGCGCTTGTCTATGACTCGTGAGGATGAAGACGAGGAGGAGCCGTCGCACCTTTCGAACCTCTCTGAGGAGCAAGAGACTACTACGGATGACGAGACGAAGAGCGAGGGTGCGGAGCCTAGGCGCCGTCAGAGCTTCAAGATGAAGATTGATCTCCCTGTGGGCGACATCGGCGAAGACTTGAGCTTCGATCTTGATCGCGAGTTCGACCGTGTTGTCGAGGCTCAAAAGGTACAACCACTATTCCCTGTCCCATCTCATGCCATGTTCCCTGCGACATCACCCATGGGATCAGCAGCGAGCAGCGGCGGAGGCTCGAGTATCGGCCAACAGAACATGACTGCTAACGGTAGTTTCCGCACACAGAAGGGTTACCTTATGCGTCAAAACACGAAGGTCGTCGTTGCCAGCAGCCGCCAGTTCAGTAACGAGGCTCCACCACCCGTACCGTCCGGGGATGGCTTAGCTCCTCCTCCTACTAACGATCGTGGTGTGGTGCCGGCGCCCGGAAACAGGTCGGGTAGTGGTTCTTCGTCAAAGAAGAACCGTGACCGCAGCAACACTTGGACGACCGAGCCTTGGAATGGAAAGATGAGGCGCCGCAGTATTCGCAACGCCTCGAACTGCTCAGTCACCGTAAGCGAGTCCAGACCAAGGACTGCTCCTGGTGTTGCACCGCCGCTTCCTGGTCAAGAAAGCGCTGTCTCAGATACCTTCGGCGACATGTCGATGATTGATGAGAATGACGAGAACATGGAGAGAGGTAGACTGTTTGTCAAGGTTGTTGGCGTCAAGGACCTTGACCTGCCGCTGCCGAAGAGTGAGTCCTCCTTTGCCCAAATGATCGGGTCTGCGATGCTAACGTTTCGTTCCAGACGAGCGCACTTGGTTCCAGCTCACACTGGATAACGGCCTTCACTGCGTTACAACTTCTTGGCTCGACCTTGCTCGCAGCGCCCCGATCGGCCAAGAGTTTGAACTGGTTGTCTTGAACGACCTTGAATTCCAACTGACGTTGCAAACCAAGCTCACTCCGCCCCCGAAGCCGAAGGTTACGGCACCTCCGCCTGCTCCTGCACCTACGAAGCCGTCGGGTCACAAGAAGTCCAACTCTGCATTTGGACGTCTGCTTACATCACCAAAGAAGCGCAAGGAGCAGGAGCGCAAGCAGCAGGAGGAAGCTGAGCGTGTCGAGCGCGCCGCCGCACTGAAGGCACAGGAAGAGCGGGAGGCAGCCAGGCGTGCGAAGGCCAACCCGACATCCTGGGACCTTCTCCACGACCTTGTTGCGGCGGATGGTTCCTTTGCCCGAGCCTACGTCTGCCTCAAGAACCATGAGCGCCAGGCTTATGGTCGCCCATTCACCGTCGATGTCCCTTGCTTCAACGAATGGGCTCTTGAGGATGCCGAGATTGCCAACAGTGTCAAGAGCAAGAGGGGTGGCCCAGTTCGCCGTCCGCCGTACAAGGTTGGCAAGTTGACCTTGCAGTTGCTTTACGTGCCCAAGCCTAAGGGCGCCACCGATGATGACATGCCCAAGAGCATGAACGCTTGCATTCGCGAGATGAAGGAAGCCGAAGAGACCAAGGGACGCGTTTGGGAAGGCCATCTCAGCCAGCAAGGTGGTGATTGCCCTGTAAGTGTTCCCCCCGTAACCAGTGCTATTGCTGGCGAAGAAATGGTTATATCCTGATTAGTCTTTGTAGTACTGGCGTCGCCGTTTCTTCCGGCTCTCTGGCTCGAAGCTCACAGCTTATCACGAGACTACTCGACAGCCTCGTGCCACAATTAACCTTGCCAAGGCAGCGAAGCTCATCGACGACCGCACTTCTCTGGTCCACAACAAGGATGGTAGCCGTCGCAAGTCAGGCTTTGCTGAGGAAGATGAGGGCTATGCGTTCGTCGAGGAGGGATTCCGCATCCGTTTCGGCAACGGCGAGACGATTGACTTCTATGCCGACAGCGCGGAGCAGAAAGACAACTGGATGGACGTGCTCTCCGAAGTCGTCGGCAAGAGCACTATGTCTAGTTCGACGAAGGCATGGACTGAATTGGTGTTCAGGAAGGAGAAAGACGAGAGGGCGGCAATTCGCGCCCAGGAGAAGGCGGCAAGCGCCTCGCAGGAGGCCGAGGACTTCAAGTTCGACCCCGCCCGGCCCGGCATGTACGACAGGGAAGCCACCAACAGTGATTCGGTCAGCGCCAAGCGGTACCACCGACGCAGCGAGGTTCCCCCACCGCCTATTGACAAGAGCCCGCGACACCATGGAACCGCGCCTCGGGCGTCTTCGCGGCGTGGTGAGGTCAAGTCCATGATCTTCTAAAAAGTCGCGCCCAATCCGTGTCGTTCGCCTGACGGCTAGATGGAAGGACGCAACGGCAATTTCTTTGGTGCTCTTGCTTGCATTTCCTTAGTGCCGATACCCATCTCTTCGTCTCGAACTTCTCTTGCGCTGCTTGCTCGCTGCTCTCAGATACCTTCTGCTGCTGGCCAGTCCCTGGATGGATTAGAATGTGTAGGGTTTCTGCCCGACAAGAGTTGACCTTCTCCGCGGTTCGTTTGTTGTTCGCTTCGACCGCCCATCGCCTTTTCGAAGTTCTCGGGATTTTGCGAAGAACGCCAGACCGTACATCACTGTCCAGAGCTCCTCGTGCCTTGTGCTTGCTCTTCCTTCCATTCTGACTTTTTTTGCTGGTCAACAACTTTGAAGCTTACGTCCCTCTCGAGCCGGCGTACGCAGCTCTCTCAACTGCTAGCTGCTTGGGTACGCTCCTTACGAACGAAAATTCCCTTGGTGCCACCGCGGATGGAAACGAAACTCTTCTGTGTGTTGCCAAGATCTTGCTTTTTTGCTTTTCCTCTCCAACTTCGAGTAATTGGTTCAGTCGGCGAGAGAGTCGATGGCCGGCGGTGGTGGTTGACAGGGGGAAAGATGGTAGTCATTGTTGGTGGATCATGGCCTTGATTCGATTTCGGCATGGGCGTTCCCCTTAGGACAAAGGAAGGGAAGGGAGTCTGGCATTGATCCTTGTTTCTTTTTGCTTTTCCTTGCTCTTTTCTTTTTCAATCATCTTGGGGGCGCTTCTTTTTCCTCTCTCTGGACGGGTCGATGGATGGATAGCTGGATGGATGGATGGGATTTTATGGTTCTTTTTTTTTCTCCTTTGGACATGGCCTGGTGGTGGGGTGGAAGTGGAACTGGTATAACGAAGGAAACGGTATGAAACGCGGTGACTGACACGCTGTGTAATGAGACAACCGAAAAAAAGTCAACGAGCTACGTACGTAACCACGTCTTCTCCGATTCCTCCTGGATCTAGTTATTGGGAAGTGGGGGAAAAACAGGTACATACAGCGGTTTCATTGAAATGCCATCTTCAACATCTTGGGTTATCTTTTCTTTTGAGAGAGTGTTGCGATGATGAGTGAAGTGGCTGGCTGGCTGGTGCTGGCTGGCTGGCGTATGATGATGATGGCTCGTCGTCGTCATTCGGCGGTGCGGTGATGTGATGCGGATGGAGGAATCGAAGGAGGTGGTCGTTCGTCAGTCCGGGGGGTATTGGTTGTAGCTGCTCCTCGAGCGAGACTCCAGGAATGAAGGAGGTGAGTGAGTTCGGCGGGAAACAGGACCGGGCGTGCGCGACGAAGGCGGGAAGGGACCAGCCAGTATTTGGGAACATTGGCGGGAAGTGGGGTGGGAGGGGGGGAGGGGGGGAGGCAGGGCGGGCGGGAAGGAAGAGAGGGAAGAGGTGGGTACAACAAGGCTGGGTGGCTTGCTTTTTTTTTTCCGTCGTCCCTGCATCTTCTTTACCCTGTTTCCCTTCCCTCGTCCTCTCCCCTCCTAGGTACCGATGACGTTGCTGGTCAGGGGACAGACATTATACGGGGTTGGGGTGGGTTGGGGTGGGCGATAGTATGACTCGGGGTTCTAGATTTCCTCTCCGTTGTTTACTTTTTGCCCGACTGGGTGCGGGATGTGCGCCGGATGCGGCCGCAAGTGTGGAGTCAGGTCGATCCAACATGTGCCAGGCACTGCAACTTGCAGCTGCGTGACGCGGGCGGCTTGGTCCTCTCTTGGTCAGTCAGCCCTCTTCTGTCCCCCTTCTCCCTTCGCTTCCTCTCCTTTGCATCGTACTTCCTGCCGTCTTTCACGTTGTGTGTGGCTTTTTTTATTTGGGCGTGACGAGTTGGTGCCTTATCGAATTGACACAGACTAACGATTCAGAGAGGGCTGAAAGAGGGTCGAGGGCCAAGCCCTTTTTTTCTACCGGCCCCCACTTCCCTTTCTCCCTTTCAGGGCTTACTGAATTCGGACCATGATGTCACCGGGAGGCTTGGTGGGGACCCTGAAGGAAGGGAACGAAGGAAGGGAGGGTAAGAAGATGGCGGGTATTTTTGCTTCCGGTTGCAATCTCGGCGCTTCTTTTTCTCTCTCTCGCCACTGGTGTTGGTATTACTATTCCATCATCCATCTGGACTTTGATTGACTGTTGCTGGGTGAACGGAGTGGTGAGGATTAATATCGAGGGAAGCGAGAGGAGCGGGAACAGGCGAGAGAGCTTCACGGCATCATACGTCATCGGTCGGGGAGCATTGAAGAAAAGGGGACTGCACGTATATTGCGCGTGACGTTGGTTTGTCTCGGGGAGAAGGTGACGAGGGACGTGCCGAGGATGGCGTGAAGGAGATCCGTCTCAGAAAGGGGAAGCAAACGTGTTTGCAACAAGGCCTTGGTCTTTCTTCATGCGTGATTGTGTTTATCAATTGTCGTTGGTGGTGGCGAAAGGATGGACATCAATTAGACCTTTACGAGCTCAGTCCCGAACGGAGAGAAGGTTGGACCTCTTGTTTCTATTCTTTTCCCCACCTCCATCTTGCAGTCGAGAGGCTGTCTTTGACGTTCAAAGGGAGAACCGAGCTGCGACTGTTGCGCGGTCTTGTTCCCCCATTAGGTGCACCGCTTTTCTCTTTGCGTTTTGACTTTTCTACCCACCAACGCAAAAGTCCGTGCTTGCCGGCCGGTGCGGCCGCAGCAGTCGAGGGAAGAGCGCGCATTGGGATCGACGGCCGTGTCCGCGTCAACGGTCTCAGCACATGGTGTGCGATGCAGATCGGCACCTCCCACGTGCGCGTCGCGTGGGGTTTCCTGTACGTGCGTTGCGCCCTTATTATAGCTCGGGGTGGTTATTGATCCCTAGTGGTCAGTTGCCATTCGGGAAGGTCTGGAGCCGTAGTGGTGGCATGTTTCCAAAGCAATTTTCAAACGAAATGCAAAGAACGTCAGAAAGCAATCGAGGTGGAAAAGAGTATTGGAAACGGAGGAAGACGGCTGTCACTAATCGAGCTACTACCAAATCAGCCTCCTACCGCATCGGTCGAGACAATAAAAAACTTGTTTGCTTATCGGCGATTTGTTTCCAAATGCTTCGATCCCCCCCCCCCCCCCCCCCCCCCCCCCCCCCCCCCCCCCCCCCCCCCCCCCCCCCCCCCCCCCCCCCCCCCCCCCCCCCCCCCCCCCGCCACCCCGCCAACCCGCGCCACTAGCCCGCCG